>JANRFK010004149.1:57810935-57851318 GCA_030068395.1 Apalone spinifera
ACCAGATATTTCTAAATTAGTGATTACCCTAAATCATTTTAAAACTTTCTTATTTGAAATTTTCTAGATAAGGTCGCAAAATTCCCTTCTTGTGCCTATTTGCAGAAAGCTGAAATTTCTGATTTTAGTTTTACTATGAGTTAAGAAATTGTTAATCCATTTCCACATGCAATATGTAAATATGAGGGATAGAATATCCAATGGATTATCTTTTATCCTCTTCTCCTCCCCCCTCCCCCCCCAGAGGAAAGGAGCACTCACACTTCTAATATCAAATCTGAAGTAGTCTGCAAACTTTAGCAAACAAAGGTTACTCACCATGCACAGTACCTGGAGGATTGGTGAGCACGTTGATGAAGATCCCATGGCTCCCTTGGTGGAGTTATATCAGGGTATAATGACTGCCAGCCCTTCATGAAGCGCTTTGTTATTGGATGGGCAAAATTGTGTTGTCTATTTTTTAATGGAATGTGGTTATAGCAGCTAGGTGCACCCTAACAGAGCTCATGGAAAGGTTGGACTGCCTTAAATGCAGGAAATAGTCAAGGACAACAGGCAATGGGACTATCTCAAGAGAGGTGTTAGGCAAGGTGGCCCAATGTACAAAACATGTCGACTTCTTAGAATATGTTTTCCTAATTGAGGTAGCATGACTGTGTAAGAGTACGTTGCATACTTGGTCAGAACATTGTAACTTTGCCTGAGAGCCATCCAGGTACTAAACCTTTAGGTGGAGTCTGAGGAACCACTGGTGTTGGGTCTGCACACCTGATTGATACAACAGCCTGAGGTTGCATGGCAGGGAAATCGGCAGAAACAGTGTCATTCTGATGAGGAAAGGGAACCAGGGTAGTCTGAACCAGCATGGAGCTATCAGAATGACTCTGGTGTTGTCTGTTCTTATCTTGAGTATCATGCGAAGGAGAAGGGGAATGGGAAGGAAGGCACAGAGGAGCGGATGGCTCCATTTTACAGTGAGAGCATCTCTGAGGGAGCCTTTGTCTATGCCCGCTCTGAAGCAGGATAAGGGACATTTTTTGTTGGTGCTTGCGAAAAGATATATTAAAGGGCACCCCCAGAGCACAAAGATCACATCAAATGTCTCCTGGCCTGACACTCATTATGTTGAGTTAGTGATCTGCTTAATGTGTTGGCTGTGGTATTCAATGCACCTGGTAGATAACATGCTGAGAGTGATGGCATAGGAAAGGCAATTTCAATTCCACAGGGTAATAGCCTCTGTACAGAGAGCATGGGAATGGGCTCCTCCCTGTCTGTTTATATAAAACATGCTGGAAATGTTGTTGGTATATATCATGACGTGCTTGTGTGCTATTGCTGGAAAGAAGTGTTGGCAGGCTAGTCTTACAACTCTTATTTCTAGTACATTTATGTGGAGAGCCCTTTCTTTTGGAATCCAGAGGCCCTGTGTTAGATTTCCCATGTGCACCCCCCAGCCTGTGAGGGAGGCATCTGCTGTGATGACGGTGGAAGGTTCTGGTGGTTGAAACTGAATCCCTGTACATAAGTTCTGTGTCTTTGTCCACCATAGTAGTGCATTTTTTACTGTGGGCAGGATGGAAAGAGACTTGGTAAGGGGATGATAATTCAGTCTGTAGACCGTGCTGAGCCAACCCTGTAGGCACCTCATGAACAGACATGCATTGGGGACCACTGGGTTGCTGCTGCCATGTGGCCGAGCAACTGAAGGCAATCGTATGCTATTACCTGCTGCATCATGCACAGTTTTTTGGACCAAGTCCCTGATCTTGAACCTTGCAGTGGGCAAGGAAACTCTTGCAACCACTGAGTCAATTTGAGCCCATATAAACAGTATGGACTGCATTAGTGTGAGTACTAACTTTGTTTCATTTATCAGTAGGCCCAACGAGTTGAAGCAAGTAATGACCACATGAATGTTGTGATGGGACTGTGCCTCCGATCTGGACTTGATTAGGCAGTTGTCGAGATAAGAAAACTCAACATGATTATTTTTCCTTGGGTAGACAGTGACTACTGCAAGCATTTTGGAAAAAAAACCCCAACAACGACAGTGCCATGGAGTCCAAATGGTAAGACAGTATATTGGTAGTGGCACATACCTAGGACAAAGTGGAGAAAGCTCCTATGAGTGGAATGAACGTGCACATAAAAATAAGCATCTTGTAAGTCAAGAGACGAAAACCAGTCACCGAGCTCCAGAGCAGGAATGATGGTGTTTAGTGTTACCATCTTGAACTTTTGCCTTTTTACAAATTTGTAAAGGGCTTTAAGGTCTAAAATGGGACACCATCCACCATTCTTCTTTTGAGTGAGGAAGTAGTATGAGTAGAATCCACTCCCCTCATATCCCTGTAGGACTGGCTCTATAGCGCCCAATCGAAGACGATGGTCAACTTCATGCTGTAGGATATCGTTGTGAGGGTGGTTCTGAAGAGGGACAGGGTGTGTGAGTAGGGAGGGGGAATGGAGATAAAGGGGAGAGTATATCCTGCACTGACTGATTGAAGCACCCAGTTGTCAGATGTTATGGTCTGTGCAAAGGGTATGTGCAAAGGGCAGAAGATGATGGTTGAATGGTTTCTCAGAAGTTAGTGGCTCTGGAGCAGGTGAAGATGTTTTCAGTCCTTACACCGAGGCCTCAAATTTGTTTATTTTGCTGAGATGCCTGGTTTGCAGAGCTAGTCTGATTACATCTGTGCTGCTGCCTCCCCCAACTATTGTTGCTTGAGGCTGGTGGTCCTGCCTCTGCTGAGGGATAACTGGGTCTTGAGTATGGTTGGTATCTAAATTCTCACCTATTTACAGGCATATGAATCCCTAGGGAATATAAGGTGGCTCGTGAGTCCTTCATGTAATGGAGGACCTCATTGGTCTTTGTCAAGAAGAGCTTCTCGCCCTGGAAGGGGAAATCCTCTACTGTAGACTGTGTTTCCCTTGGGAAAGCTGAGGAGTTAAACCAGGAGGCTCAGCTCATATTGACCACCATGGCTGTTGACCTACTGGCCATGTTTACCGCATTGAGGACAGCTTATAAGATTGTGCATGAAATCGTTTGTCCTTCAGCGATTGCCACTTTAAATTGTTGTTTCTTTGCCTCCAGTATATAATCAATAAAAGTACTGAACTTCGAATAGTTGCTGAAATCACATTTGCTAAGCAACGCAGCATAGTTAGCAACTCTAAACTGAAACATGGAAGATGTATAGACCTTTCTCCCGAAGAGATATAGTCACTTGCTATCCCTGTCAGCTGGGGTGCATCATGGCTGGTGCTTATTTCTCTGATGTGCAGCTTCGACTACCAGAAAATTAGACAGAGGATGGGTAAACAGAAGCTCAGATCCCTTAGGGGGTACATAATATTTTCTATCAGCCCATTTGCAGGTGGGCAGTATAGATGCAGAGGCCTGTCAGATCGGTTTTCCAGGGCCCATAATTGCAAGGTTTATAGGGAACGCGATATTGGTGGTAGGAATGGCCCATAGGATGTTGACAAGCTTGTGTTGGGTCTCAGACTTCCTCCATGGCAATGTTGAGATCTGCTGCCATCCTTTTTAAGAGGTCTTGAAAGGAGGTGAAGTGGTCTGCCGCCATCAGAGGTGGTAGCATTACTGCTTCATCTGGAGAAGAGGATGAATTGGTGTCAGGAGATGCATCTGGCCCTGAATCACGGTTTTGCTGATCAGGTGCATCCTGCTGCATCCTGGGAGAAGATTGAGACTGGGAAGAAGGGGAAGGCACAGGTTGTTTGCCCATCTTTTTAGAATGCTTCCTTTTGTATGCATTCGCCCAGAGCTTCCAGTACTGCCACTGTGCAATGTATGGCATGGGTGGTGGCATTCAGGGATGCGGTCCTGAGGGGGGGAACTGCTGCCCCCACTGAGTGCCGAAAAACAGGATGTGAGGACAGTATGGAGACCTGAGTGCCAGGTGAGATTTGGGGTGAAAAAGATAACTCCTCTGCATCATCTTCATTGCTAGATAATAGTGTAGGAGAAGGGATGTGTCTTGGTGCTGCAGAACTCAGAACTGAAAGTGGAAGAAATGGCGAGGTCCTTATGATAAAGGTAGTAAATAAATGGAGATATACCTATCTCATAGAGCTGGAAGGGGCCTTGAGAGGTCATTGGGTCCAGACCCCTGCTCTCATGGCAGGACCAAGTACCATCCCTGACAGATTTGCCCCAAATCCCTAAATGGCCCCCTCAAGGACTGAACTCCCAACCCTAGGCTCAGCAGGCCAATGCTCAAACCACTGAGCTATCCTTCTCCCCAGAATACCAGTGTGAACAGTGCCATAGGCAATGCCAATGTTGTCTGCAAATATGTTGGTAACACTTACTGTTGCAGTGCGGTTATGGTTGTGGCACCAGCGACTGGGTTGACAGTGCTTGGGTCCGGTGCCACTGAAGGTTGCGATGCTAAGAGATGTATTCTGACTCGGCCTTTTGTTTGTCCGGTGCTGTAATAGGCACTGAGCTTCTCAAAGCAGGCACATTAAGGCCTGTAGCTTTGGTGCAGATGAGATATTTTGTCTGAAGGGTTTAATTCTTTGCAGATAAAATCCTAGCACTCGCCTGACATCGAGAGCATGCCTGGAAGTCTCGAATACATTTACATGTAGTTTTGGGAAAAATACAGGTAAGTTCACTGGTTCATTTATAAGAAATGAGGAAGCAACCTTAAGCAAGTGTTTTGGGTGCATGCAAAGGATAACCTTATCAAAATGGAATATTGTGAAAGGTAGGTCAGCCACGTATGCTGCCATGTCCCCCATGCAGTGACCCGATATGATAGCAACCAGCAATGCAACCTTCATGGAGAGCTGATTCCCGGCTCATGCCCAGTCCCAGATGCTGCATCTCTGCTTTTTAAATGTATAAAGAGACTGCTGGCTTTTAATACATTTAAAAAAAAAAAGTGCAGCAGGGGGCACCTGGCATGAATGGGGACAGCGATTCTTGGCTCGTGCTGGGTCCTCCTGCTACACTTTGGCTTTTTAAATGTACTTGAAAGGCAGAGCTGCAGTAGGGTTAGCTCCCAGGCCTGCTGCAGGTCCCCCACTTATGGACTAGTCGATGGAAAATCCATTGACTAGTCGATAGCTGATTAAACTAAATTTAACATCCCTAGTAATAGTAATTGAATTTAATCAATTGCCATCCTTGTATACCTGCAGGGTTTAATGTAAAAGGCTCTTCTTGTCAGGCCATATGGCAAAACTATATTTTTCACGTACACAAACAATTGATTCTGCTTCATATTTCAAACTTTTCTCTCTCTCTCTCACACACACACACACCCACACCCACCCTTTAAAATGAGTCTACTCTGAATTGAGTCAAAGCAGGATACATTTTTTTTTGCCATAAGTACAGATCGTAGATTACTGATAACCGGAAAAGTAGGGGTTAGAAAGGAAGCTAAAATTCCACTTTAACTGTAGTAAGTGCTTATTCATGCAAAGTGTATTACATATTTTATTTCTCTGTAGCTTCATATAAGTAGCATAAACATTATTACGCTTACAAAAACTCATAAGATTTATAAGCCAATTAGAGGAGACTGTGTTTTGCTACAACATAATACCTTAAACAGTTCTCTAATGTATTCTCCACTTGATTTAAATATACATAGATTTAATTTCATCGTGAAGATTAATTCAGCATACAAATGAAAATAGGATATGCAGATATTTTAAAATTGTTTCATAATCATTGAAAGTCTTTGTAATGAATAAATAAATCTATTATATATTTGAGATAGTTTGCCTGTCTGTTCAAAAACTACTCCTACAAGGGAAGAGCTAGGACCACCCAATTCAGTGTATAGCTTCCTCTTATAATTTAAAGCAGGAGTTGGCAACCTTTTCAAGCCAAGCTTTTCAATACATCAAATTTCAAAACAAGTGGTCAACAAAGAGCTGTATAAGAATGCCCATGTGCATGATTGAAAATATAGAACTTAATATTATTGATAATTGACATAAAAGCATGAATGAAACATATTCACAGACTTTATTTAATGGGACTTTCGCTGCTGCATCTTTTTGCACACTTCTTCGAAGTTAACATCATAACCAATCAAATCCAGCTTCATACATGCTTTCAGGCTGTCTTCTGTTAATCTTATGGCAGGGGATGTGGCGGTTCAGAAGTCTGGGTTGGGATGTATGAGGGGCTCAAGGCTAGTGGGCGGGGGGTGCAGAAGTGTTATGACACTGTGGCCAGATAGTGGCTAGGCCCAAATGGGGGTTTGTTGGTTAGACTTCATTTTTAAATAAAGTAAAATATTATGCCCAACACAAAAGGTTTCAACATTGTCCTTCCTTATGGCAGGGGTGGGGAACTTATGGGGGTCAGGCATCACTGACCCACAGAAAAAAAAAAAATCAGTCAGGGACCACACAAGTGAGAAGAAAAAAAACCCCAACCCTTACTGAGTGGTCCCCAACTGAGACACTCACTCCCCTGGCACTCTAACCCCATGGGGGATGGGAGTGGCAGAGGGGCAGGGAGGACTGAGGTTCGAAGCCTCAGACCAGATTAACCCCCAAAGGGTTAAGGGTTAGTGGATTTTGTGCCCCTGCTCCCCCCCGACTCTGGAGTAGGACCAAAAATAATGGGTCCTTTGTGCAGGACAGAGTGGCCAGTGAGTGGGATAGAGATGAGGGTGCAGGATCTGGGTGGGAGGTAGGATGCAGAAGTGAGCTGGAGGTTGGATCTCTGGCTGAGGGGAGGGTGCAGGAGCAGGGTGCTGGTGCGTGTCTGGCCAGGGGAGAGGGGGCAGAATCAGGTACTGGGGGGTATCTGGCCATGGGTTTGGACTGTGACTTAGTGCAGGGCATTGGGATGAAGTGTCTGGTAGGGGGTATGGAGTTCAGGAGGGGAGCAGAGTGTTTGAGTTATCTGAGGTACGATAGGCTCCCCACTGCCTCCATGGGCCCAATCCAGCCAACAGAGGGTGTTTTGCCCAGACCTGCTGTAGCACCATTCTGGGCTGCCTGCTGCAGAGGGAGCAAGGCAGGGCTGGGCTCAAGCTTCAAAAGAGCCATATCTGACTCTGTAACCCTGTAAGGCTCAGAAAGGTGCGCCTCTCCCTCAGTGTCAGTAGGCTGCCACTCGGTCCCACTATACCCTGCTTAGTCTCCTGTGAAAAACTAGTTGTGGCTTTCAGCTAAAGGGCAATCTACAGTCCTAGATAGCTGTAAGGGGCAAACAATTCAGAGCCTGGATGGGATGGTGAAGGCAGTCTTCTCCCAGGAATCCAGATCCAATGGGATTTTCTAATAACTCTTTGTCAAATCAATGGTTATGATGTAGTTAGCAGTTCCCAGGCAGTCCACAAGTTCTTCAGTTTGGGATATCGGTTAGGCATTCAACTTTGAGATGGCATTTACCTTCCTGAAATTGATGCAAAACTGTATGCTTCTGTCCAGTTTCAGCACAAGCACTATGGGGCTTCACCACTCACTTTTCAATTATTTAATCACCCAAGTTCTAACATCGCTTGGACCTCTTTTTCTACCACCTCTCTCATCTACTGGGGCAGGAGGCAGTTAATCTCTCGGACTACCTGACCTAGGATTGTCTAAATTGCACGAGACACCACTGTGGTTTGTCCAAGAAGTGTGGTAAAGATCTTCCAAAAGGCCACCAGCAGTCGATGTGCTTGCTTTTGCTGTACCTCAGTCAGTGTCTCTCACAGTCGCGGTTTTCTTCCCCCTTTGGGTCAAGCAACAGGGGGCCCTACAGTGGGTATGGGGTAATAATTAGCACCTCACGCTCCCTCCACGGCTTTATGAGGTTCACATGGTAGATTTGTTTCTTTTTTCGGTGTGGTTGGTGTACTTCATACGTCACTGGGCCTGCTCGCTGTGTGATCTCAAGGAGTTTAGATTCCTCGGAAAGGAAGAGAATAAGTACTCTGTCTTCTGGCTCAAAATTCCCCTCTCAGGCTCCCTGGTTATAGCATCACCCATGGGTCGCTTGAGCCGCCGGGAGGATCTCATTGGCTAAAGTCCCTGCCTGGGCAAGTCGCTACTGTAATTGTAAAACATAGCGGAGAAGTCCCTGAGAGGCTGACAGAGTGCTTTCCCAGGTCTCCCTCATTAAGTCCAACATCCCCTGAGGTTGGCAACCATAGAAGAGCTCAAACAAGGAGAACATTTTAGTTACATTTTAGTAACCTTTGCTTTCCAAGATTTGTATATAAAAATCCTATTTTCCTCATAAGAATATTACACAAATACTGTGTCAGACCAATGATCCATCTAACCCAGTGTCCCATCTTCTGACAGTGGCCACTACCAGATGCTTTAGAGGGAGTGAACAGAACACAGCAATTATTACTGATCCATCCCCTAGGGAAAATTAGAGTATAGGGTTGCATCCCTGAATATTTTGGCTAATCACCACTGATAGATATGTTCATGGAAGATAGGCCTAATTCTTTTCTGAACCCAGTTACAGCTGAGCCTTCACAACATCTCCCAGCAACAAGTTCCACAGGATGACTGTGTGTTGTATGATATACTTCCTTTTATTTATTTTAAACCTGCTGCCTATTAATTTCATTGGGTGTCCCTTAGTTTTTGTATTATATGAAGGGATAAATAATAGGGATGTAAAGGAGAAGTCAACGAGTAAGCTACCCAATAAACCTATATTTAGTGGCTAGTTGAGTCAACTACTCCCACCCCCTGCCCTTGCTACCTCTGTATTAGAGGCAACAAGGGGGCAGGGAACCAGGAGCCAGTTCCCCCAGCATGGTCTCTGCAATGCCACCCATTGGGGGAAGAGACAGGAGTTGCTTCATAGCAGCAGTGCCTGTGCATGGGAGGTCCTAAATCCCCGCTGGAACCCCCATGCACAGGGACTGCTGTCAGCTGGGTAGGCAGCCTGGCTCAGTTCCAGCTCATACTAGGTGTGGGACAAAACCCCACTGCGGCTCTGCAATTTAAAACACAATAGGAGCCGGGAGCAGGCTGTCCAGCTCCTACTGCCTTTTAAATTGCAGAGCCTCAGTGGGGTTTGGTCTCATACCCAAGGCAAGCCAGAACTAGGCCAGTCTGCCTATCAACTAATCAAGTAGTGAATAAAAATACTAACTACTTAGTTAGTTAAATATCTGCTGCATTTTATCATCCCGAGTAAATAACACTTTCTTCTTTAGTTTCTCCACACCATTCACAAATTAGTCATCTCTTAAGATGAACAGTCTTTCTAATCACATATAGAAATTATTCCATATCCTTGCTCATTTTTGTTTTCCTTCTCTATACTTTTTCCAATTCCAAAATACAGGGCTTGACAAATGGTGACGAAAGCCGCTCACCAGCCCTGCACTGCGTATGTGCAAGAGCCGCATTGCGCATGCGCTCGCCGCCAGTAAACGGGGCGTGCGGCTGAAATCTACTCGCCACAGGCGAGTAGATTCTATAGTTTGTCGAGCCCTGCCAATATATATTTTTGAGATGAAGCGACCAGAACTACATCCAGTATTCAAGGAGTAGATTTATATAGTGGCAATATGATATTCTTTGTCTTATTATTTATCCCCATCCTAATGGTTCCTAACGGTTCCTAACATTTTTTTTTTAAACTGATGCTGAACAATGAGTGGTTGTCTTCAGAAAACTATCCACAATGACTCCAAGATCTTTCTTGAGTAGCTGGAGGTATTTTAGACCACATCAAGTTGTACGTATAATTAGTATTACATTTATCAAGACTGATTTTCATATGCCATTTTGTTGCCCAGTCACCCAGCTTTGTGAGATCCCTTTATAATTCTTTGCAATCAACTATGCATTTAACTATCTTAATAAGATTATAGAATCATAGGCCTGAAAGATAATTTAACCGTAATTTTGTATCATCTGAAAGCTATTCCACTTGTTTATCCCTTTTTTCCCTAAATTATTCATCAATATGTTACATCACAGGTCCCAGCATAAATCCTTGGGAGCCCCCTCTCTCCTCTAAGAAATCTGATAATTTATTCCTACCCCTTGCTTCCTATCGTTAAGCAGTTACTAATCCAGAAGAGGACCTTCCTTCTTATCTAATGACTGCTTACTTTGTGTAAGAGTCCTTAAGTGAGGGACTTCATCACAAACCTTTCTGAAAGTCCAAGTGAACTATATCAAATCGATCACCTTTTAACACAGGTTTGCTGAATCTCTCCTACTTTTTTATTTGCAGACAACATTGAATTTGTACTTCTGTTATGATGTTTTTAAAAGTTTTCATATACTGAGAAGGGTTTTCACTCGTGTTTGGTTCTTTTAATTTCCATTTAACTAGCCTCCTCATTTTTGTGTAGTCCCCCCCCCCCTTTTTAGAAATTAATGCAATGGTAGTGGGCTCCTTTGGTATTTCCCCACCTATACAGACTTTCAACACAAAGATGTTAAATCTAATTACATTATGGTGAATATTACCAACTGTTTTTTTTTATATTCATCTCTTAAACAAAGATCCTCTGTGTCACCTAGAATGAAGAATTGCCTCTCCCCTTCTGTGTTCTAAGAATAGCTGCTCCAAAAAGCAGCCATTAATGGTGTCTAGAAATTTTACATTGGGACGGGATGAATTATACCACTCAATATGGAGATAATTAAAGGGTTAAGTAGGCACTCCTCTTTCATTTGGAGAACTTGATCGCAATACTCCCTTTACAATTTCGCTATCATTTAAACTTTCTCTGTTCTTTATTTTAGGACAGGGAGTGTAGGACAGGGAGCTGCAGCAGGGATAAGTCCCGGACCTGGTGTGAGCCATGACTGAGTCAGGCTGCTGGACAGCCTGCTAAAAAATGTATTGCCAAAGGAAGTAGGGGGGGGGGGGGGGAAATGTGTAGGCTGCAATAGACTACACGCAGCATGCGGCCCACAGGGGGTCACTGTGCAGCCCATCTGATCTGCCGGCCGGGCGGAGGAGCGGAGCGCCGCCGGGGAGGGGAAAGTGTGGCCATTTTCACCGCCGGGCTGCCTGCGTGCAGCTACAGCGCAAGGAGGCAGGGCACAAGCCAGAGGGCGTGACGCCTCCAGATGCCAGGACGCTGGCGTGATGTCGTAACATCACGGCCAGCGACCAACGGATTCAAAAAGGCAGAAGCCAGGTAGGAGGGGAAGGGGCTTGTGCTGAGGGAAGGTGGGCAGGTCAGGAGAAAGAGAAAGACACCAAGGGGAGCAATTTTTTTTTTTGCTCAACAAATTTTTAGCCGTGTGTTTGGTATTTTTTGGGAGAGCATCCCTACTTGCGGCCTGCAGCTGTTTTCTTTGGAATAATATGGCCATCATTGCTTTCCGAATTGTGCAGGCCTGGTCTATGGCATTAACCTACAAACTTTTGCTTATTGGTTAATCGGTTACTCGAATAAACTATTACATCCCTGGTCTGGATTGACTAATAATACGAACAAGAATGAATATCGATATTGCCAGTTTAAGGGTAAGAGATGTCAAAAATAACATTTTATCACTGTTTAGACATATAGATACATTCTTTCTACTTGGCATCAAAACTTAGGAAATGTTAAAAATATCATATCAGATAATGGGTTATATGCTCAGTTTTTGTCAGATCATTTTTAATGCTCCCCAAGTTTTTGAACAGTCATCCCTTCATTGATTAATTTTCACTTCTCCTTTCCTATGCCTGTTTCTCAGAAAAATTACGTTCACTAAAAATCAGTAGCACTGGAAGAAATGTATGGAGATTTCAACTGAGACCCTTAAGAGATTTTTAGAGGGTCTTTTTAAAGAGATCCGCACTCACAGTTTGCATATTCTCCCATTTTCTAAGAGACTATAGTCACATCTACTGTGAAATAATTTTGAACCTAGTCACTGGATATGTTCACACAAATAAAAGTTCTGCAAATAAAAATGCAGGTATATGCTGAACAACACTTTTGATAATTTTGGCTTTGTATTTACTTCTCTGAATTAGAAAACCCATGGAAGGATTACTATTTTTACCTAACATGTAATTAAAAATTTTGCATAATACGTATACGCTAATATCAACACTTGCAGGACTGCGTTTCCTCTTTAACCTTACTGTGAAACACTGAGCAGGTGAAAGTTTTTCATGGATATAGAGTAACTTACAAACACATATACATCACTTCAAAACTAATTACATTTCTTTTTTTCTGAAGGTCCAACAGAACTGGGAAAGTATCAGGGAAAATTACTGATTAACTATTCAATTTGGCATGTTCACACACTTCTTTTATATGAGGTTTCACATGACTGCATCCTTCACAGCTAGGGCCACACAAAATCCCTGCCTCAGTGTCAGAACTCTGGACAATTCAATAAATCAAAAACAGATTTATAAAACACCTGCATACGCTGCAGGAGTTAGAATGGTTAAAGGTCCCAGAGAACAAGAACCTCTTCTCTTATCTTCCATGTGAAGAACCTGAGGAGGACTTTCTGAGATAAGGGAAGTTATTTTACAACTATTACAGCATAACAAAAGGAAACTGACCTAAAGAAGGAAGAGGGTGGGGATAGAGGTAAAAAGGCTCCATTGTTTTTCTCACAGAATCTGAAGTTCCTCTCCTGAACCCCACAGATGTCTCATTTTTGTAAATCTCTATTACTGGCTGCTTAGACTATTTTTCTCTCATTATACAGCTGTTTTATAATAAACTTGAGTTTCAGTTCAAAAGAAGGATTCACGGACTTAAAATAATTGATCAGAATTGGCCAAATTTCCTCACCCCCATCATCACTAAGAAAATCAAAACCATGTAGTGAAAACCATTCAAATAGATTCCCACAGAGAACAATATGCACAAAACCTTTCAAGCAGATCTCATGGAACAGTTTACTATCACAATCTTCCCATGGCAGCAAAATACCATCCCCCAGAGAGAACAGGTACCTTTAACCGCAAGTACTAACTCATTTGGTAGAGAGGACATATTTCACTGTATTATAATAAGGGCTCCCTTGGGCTAAAATAATTCACCACAATTGGGTGTGGGAACTTGTTCTGTAAAAATCTGAGGTTCTATCACCATTCTCCAAATTCACCAGTTGTGCAAATACAATTCACTACTCAAGAACTTCTTCAACATAGAATTAAAGTTGACAGTCAATGCCTTATATCCTTTCACAATGTCAAACATACCTCTATTTAATTTTCTTATAAGCAAGAAAGAGAGTTAAGGTAATGTTACATGACATCCCCAGAAAGCCTTAATCTTGACTTCTCTAAGTGAAGCCCTGAGCTCATGAGAGACATCTGTACTCTTCAGGAATCAGAGGTAAGTGTGAACACATCCACTATTCTTTAGGCTTTCTCTTTATTAGGATAAAGGTAGAACTGAGATCAGCCATAGCAGACAGTGTTTAGATAGGCACAATCACTTTGACCCAACAGGTCAAAAAGTTGCTAGATATGTAACACCTATTCACACCCAAGTCTTAAGAATTTCCTCTTGGAGGCCATGTTCTGTTAGCTCCAATTTAGCCTTGTGTTGCTCAGCAAGGTATGGCACCACACTACTAGACCTCACCAGAACACTTAATAATGGATTTTAAAGTAGCCATCCATCGACAAAGGAATTTTATCACCCAAGTGCAGAGGGAGACAGCTGAAATGGAGTTCGTTTACAAGTTCAACACTATCAATTTAGGCTTGAACAAATCTCCAAACTGGTTAACAAGCTACAAAGGCATTTTTCCAAATTTTGATATTCACATGGCCATGTCAAATGCTGTAACGAGACAGGAAGACAGACCCGGAGTGGGGAGGAGGGCAGGACACCCAGACCTGTTATCACAGGAGAAAGGGTATGCTGTATGCGTGGGAGAAAATGCTTGCATGCCAGAAAAATGGCACGTAACTCCAAGAGATGGATGTGATAAGTCTTCTCTGTGGAGGACCACCTGCCCTGAATACGGTCGTTGTCCATATGTGCACCCCAGCCTATGAGAGAGGCATCTGTTGTTATAAGCGCACAGGCCTGAGGACGACGGAACGGGACTCGCGAAAGGAGGTTTCCTGTATGCTTCCACCAACACAGGGAATCATGGACATGTGGCCGCACAGTGACCGTCTTGTGAATGCTGTGCTTTTGCGGTACGTATACCCTCGCTAACCAGTATTGAAGATCCCTGAAGTGAAGTCTGGCACGAGGGACAACAAAGGTGGTGGATGCCATGTGGCCCAGAAGACGAAGGCACGTATGGACAGATACAGTTGGAGCGGTGTCGAGGACCTTCACTAGTTCTTGTATCAAGTGAAACCTGTCTAGAGGTAAGTATGTCCTTGCCACGATAGACTCTAGGACTGCCCCTATGAACTTTATATTTTGGTGGGAGAAATGGTCGACTTCTGTTTGTTTATCATAAGGCCCAGAGAATCAAACATGTTTTTGGTCAATGAGATCATTTGCATCATCTCCTGACGCATTGGCGCCTTTAAAAGACAATCGTCCAAATAAGGGAATATGAGAACATGCTGGCGATGGAGATATGCAGCAACAACCACTAACGTCTTTGAGAAAACTCTGGGAGCTGATGCCAGGCCAAACAGGAGGACCCTGTACTGGAAATGGTCGTTGTTTATCACGAATCGCAAGAAGCGTCTGTGCGCCGGATGAATTGTAATGTGAAAATATGCGTCCTGCAAGTCGAGGGCCGCAAACCAGTCGTCGTGATTCAGAGACAGGATTATTGCGGCCAGAGTCACCATCTTGAAACGTCTCTTCTGTAGATAACAGTTGAGCCGACGCAGATCGAGAATCAGCCTCCACCGATCGTTTGCGTCAGAAAGTAGCACGAATAAAAGCCTCTCCCTTTGAACTCTTTTGGGACTCTCTCTATGGCTCCGATAGCAAGTAGGCGTAGAGCCTCCTGTCGCAAGAGTCTCGTGACAGGGGTCCCTGAAAAGGGACGGGGTTGGTGGATGGGTAAGGGGTATAGATGCAAAGGGGATGGTGAAGCCTGATATTATTTCCAATACCCATTTGTCAGTGGTTACTTTGACCCAACGACTGTAATAAGGCCGAAGGCGATGATGAAAGATGGGTATGGTATCGGCAGTGATGGCCACGATGACTGCTGAGGTTGCGCCCTCGACAGGTGAGTCAAACCTGCTGTTTTGAGTGTGGTATGTTGGTCGCCCTAGATGGTTGCGGACGTCTACGCTGCAGTCTTTGTTTGGATCGAGTCTGATCGAAAGGCTGAGGTTGTTGTCTTTGGAACTGAAAGTCATATCGCCTCTGATACGGGAAGTACCTTCGGCGACGGAACAGTGGTACGTACATGCCAAGCATACGTAGGGTCGTATGCGAGTCCTTTCCAGCGTGTAACACCTCATCAGTTTTGTTCACGAATAATTTCAATTTGTCGAAGGAAGGTCTTCGACTTTCGCCTGCAAATCCCTAGGGGCGCCCGCAGCAGCCAACCATGATGCTCTACGCATGGATATTGCGGTAACTATTGATCTTGCGGCAGTATCCGCAACATCCATGGCTATCTGTAGACTAGCTCTAGAGCAAGCGTACCCCTCCTGTACCACGGCGCGGAGTATGGTCTTGTCTGCTTCGGAAGCGTTCTGGGCAAGCCCTGCCAACTTAGCGATGTTATCAAATCCATGGTTGGACAGAAATGCCACGTAATTGGCAATGAGAAGAAGGAGGGTAGACGAAGAATAAACTTTACAACCGAAGATGTCTAGTTTTTTGGTCTCTTTCTCCACTGCTGTATTTTTCACCTGTGGATTCTTGGCATGGTTAAGGGCTACATCCACTACCAGAGAGTTTGGCTGGGGGTGGGTAAAGAGAAACTCCAAACCCTTGGAAAGGATGAAATTTTCTTTTCTGTCCACTTTGATGTAGGCGGGGCGGAAGCTGGGGTGTGCCAGATTTCAGAGGCTGGTTCGAGAATTCTCTCATCAATCGGTAGTGCTGCTTTCGACTGTTGTCTCAGGTATAAATTTTTCAGCAGCTTGTATTGCTTGGTCTGCACATCTGCCAGCTGGACATTCTGCGTCTGTGCTACCCGTTTAAAGAGATCCTGGAATTTTCAACCGTCATCCAGGGGTGAAGTGTCCCCTTGAAAGACGGCCTCATTCAGGGAGGATGACGAAATGTCAGCTGGAGATACTGTGCGCAGAGGGGCATCATCATCATCCGAAATCTGACCCTCCTCTGGTTCGGACATCTGAAGAGGAGGAGGAGGAGGAGCAGCCATCGGAAGCTTGGGCAATGGGGCTGTCTGTTGGAGTGAACCCACCGGGGACTGGCATCTAGCCAGAGACGCACGGCAACAGGAAGAATGGGAAGGAGAACGAGATCTTGTATAGTCATGAGAATAATAATAATAATAATCTCTCCCCCCATGCGCCAAAACTTGCTGCCTGTCTATACTGGCCGCGAGTTCTTGCACAAGAACACTGACTTTCTAATGTATGAAATTGTGCAAGAACTATGATGCTCCCGCTCAGGAATAAGCCCTCTTGTGCAAGAGGCCAGTGTAGACAGGCAACATGAATTTCTTGTGCAAGAAAGCCCGATGGTTAAAATGGCCATCAGAGCTTTCTTGTGCAAGAGAGCATCTACACTGGCACGGATGCTTTGCACAAGATATGTGCTTTTGTGCAAAAGTCACATGCCAGTGTAAACGCTCTCTTCTGGAAGAGTTTTTGCACAAGAACTCTTCAGCAAAAGAGTTCTTGCACAAAATCATGCCAGTGTAGACGTAGCCTACGGCAATACAGCTGCACCTGTTTTGAAAGATCCTGTAATCCTCAAGGTTTACAGGATCTTTCAAACTGGGGCATTTCTGTCAAAGGATCCCCATTTTGAAAGTGGGGTTTTTTTTCCCCGAAAAGCGGCTTTTCAAAAAAAAGCCGTGGCCACCATTATGTAAATGAAGCATGGGAAATTCAAATCCCGGCTTCATTTTCAATTTCGATATGTCTAATTTACATCCCTTTATCGAAAACGGGATGTAGTTTAGACATACTCTATAGCCAGGGCTCGCCAAGCGGCGGCGACCCTGCTCGCCAGCCGCACGGTTCTGCGCATGCGCATATCGCTCTGCGCCAGCTCTTCCGGGATGTAATCTACTTGCCATTGTTTGTCGAGCCCTGCCTATAGCTATATGTCACAGGGGTGAGAATTCTTCACCCCCCTGAAAGATGGAGTTATATGGCTATAAACTCCTAGTTCAGACCAGGCCTAAAGCAGACTCCTGCCTTACTCCACACAAAACAACTAGCTGAAAAATTAGCAGATACAGCTGACACCTTGGTGGTTAGAACACTCACCTGGCAGATGAGTAACACTAGGTTCAATTCCTCTATCTGCAAGGGGAAGATTTTGAAGAGTTCCTTACCATTTCTCAAGAGCTTACTCTAACCTCTCCTACAATCACCCACTGACTATTAAATATTCATAATGGGTTGGTTGGAGAGAAAGATTATCTTTGTAGCCCAGTGGTTTAGACACATAGGGTCCAATCCCCCATGCTCCAATATACTCTTGTTAGTTAACCATAGTGAAACAGCTTCAATAGAAGAGACTGAGGGAGCATCATATTAGATTAACCCATAGCCTGACTTAGGCAGACTAATGCCCATCTTCCCCTGGTTCATGTAATGATCCAGGAGCTTAAGTTGGATGTTATCTAGAAGCAGCAATGCACATGCCTAATGGCAAAAATAGACACAGCAGCTACTTTTACACTGAAAATTTAGGTGTTCAGTGAATTTAGTTGCCTATAAGATTGAGCAAGAGTTCAATGGACAGCTGTGGAGCCAAAACTATGTGTTAGATATTTAATTCATAGACTCACAGAATACTAGTACTAGAAGGGACTTTGAGAGACCATCAAGTCCAGTTCCCTGCCTTCATGGCAGGACCAAGCACCATCTAGAGTACGCTGACAGATGTCTATCCAACCTGCTCTTAAATATCTCCCTGATGGAGATTCCACAATCTCCCAGGCAAATTTATTCCAGTGTTTAACCACCCTGACAGTTGGGAAGTGTTTTTCCTAATGTCCAACCTAAACCTCTCTTGCTGCAGTTTAAACCCATTGCTTCTTGTCCTATCCTCAGAGGCCAAGGAGAACAATTTTTCCTCCCTCCTCTTGATACCCTTTTAGATACCTGAAAACTGCTAGAATGTCCCCTCTCTGTCTTCTCTTTCCTAAACTTAACAAGCCCAATTCTTTCAGTCTTCCCTCATAGCTCATATATTCTAGACCTTTAATCATTTTTCTTGCTATTCTCTTGATCTTCTCCAATTTCTCCACCTCTTTCTTGAAATGTGCCCGGATAGGGATGTAAGTGACTAGTCAACCATCCAATAAGCTTTTCCTTATCGAATAGTCAACTAGTCCCTCAATTAGTCGCTTTCCCCCACCCTTGCTGCCTCACCTAGAGTTCAATGGACATCTGTGGAGCCAAAACTAGGCTCCACCTAGAGGCAGCAAGGGAGGGGAAGCAGGAGCCGGTGCTGGGGGGGAGTGGGCTTAAAAGTCGGTTCCCCCACCTACATGCAGAAGGGTAGTGGGGACCAAGTCGGAGCCGGGAATCAGCTGATTCCCAGCTCACACCCAGTCCCAAATGATGTGCCTCTGCTTTTTAAATGTATTAAGAGCCTCCTGGGACCCAGCGTGAACCAAGACAGCACATTTCCGGTTCACACCAGGTCCCCCACTTCACTCCAGCCTTTTACATTTAAAGGCGGTGAGCAGCAGGGGAAGCTGGTGCAAGCTGGGAATCAACTGTCTTGGCTAGCACTGAGTTGCCACCCCCACTGTGCTTCTGATTTTTAAATGTATTAAGAGCCTACTGGCTCTTAATGCATTTAAAAGACTGAGCCTCAGCAGGGTTAGCTCCTGGGGCTGGCAGCTAGCCCCACTGCAGCTCCCCTGCTTATCGACTAGTCGAAGGAAAATCTATTGGCTAGTCAATTAGTTGATTAAACTAAATTTAACATCCCTATGCCCAGAACTAAACACAATACTCCAACTGAAGCCTAATCAGTGTAGAGTAGAGCAGAAAAATTACTTCTTGTATCTTGCTCATAACACTCCTGTTAGTTCTGGGATTGAGGTGCCTAAATACCTTTGTGGATCTGGGTTTCTCCATCTTCCCAGCTAGCAGATTGAAATAGTTGTACAAAATCACTGGGAGATAAAGTCACCTTAATTTTATCACCTTGGTTTGTATCAAAGGATAACAGCCTGGTACACATTAACAGGAGTTTTGTATATAACAAATAGAATATAACTATTCCACTCAATTCGGCCCTGGTAAGGCCACAGCTGGAGTACTGCATATAATTGTGAGAATCACACTTTAGGAATGATGTGGACAAATTGGAAAGAGTCCAAAGAAAAGAAACAAAAAAAGTGATAATAGGCTTAGGATACCCAACCTGACTTAGGAGGAAAAGTGAAAAGAACTGGGCATGTTTAGTCTTGAGAAAAAATGAATTGAGGGGGTCCTAATATGTTTAGAGTTGTTACAAAGAGGATTGTGATCCACTGCTCTGTCTGCTGATGGTGGTGGGAATAGTAGTAATTGGCTTAATCTTCAGCAAGGAATTTTAGGAAAAAAACTTTATGACTGAAAGAATAGTTAAGATCTGGAAGAGTGTTCCAGAAGAGGCTCTGAAATCCCCATCATTGACTGTTTTTAACAAGTCGGACAAACAGCCTGTAAGGGAGTGTCTAGGGTTACTTACTCCTGTCTCAGGACTTGGTGACTTCAGAGGTCCCTGCCTGCTCTCCCTTTCTATGATTCTATGTCTGAATTTAAGTCAGTGAGGGGTAACCTTGGCTAGTGAATGCACTGCATAATTGGCGGGCCACAAGACTGTCGTAACTAAGACAATCTCCTGGGATAGGATAGTTTTGCAAACTGTTTGCATACTTAGAATTCATGCCAACTGAACCATAACAGTGTTTTGACTGGATGCACAAGGAGCACATGGCTCTCAGTGTGTACAAACAGCACACATCTCACTTCCCTGTGCCCTTGCTTTAAGTGTTGTAGCCAGACAAGAACCCCCCTGTAACATCCATCTTTGCTTGCCTGGATGCAGGGCACACAGAGCAGTAAAATCAACAGTCTTTAAAGCCTCGAACAGGAGGCTCAGACATGCGAGTTCACAGTGCCCTTGACTGAAAACCCATATTGATACGAACACACAGCCATCCGCGAGGGGAGAAATCTCCCGCCCAGCAAAGAATGTCCAGTTTTCACAATTTAGTTATCTCTCTTGCAAGTGTAAATTAAGTTGAAACTCCCTTGTAAGAACTGGCGCCACAAAATGGACCAACACAATTTGGCATCTTCGATAAGAAAGAGGATACAGGCCCCTATGGGTATAAAGATGGGGCCAGCAGCACACTTACTCTGAGTGTCAATCTACCATCTATCTGCTGGTCGGGTTAGGTGATTGGCCTCCCGAGGTTCCACGGGGACGCCCTCCTCATATTCGTCTTTCCTAGGAATTGAGGGACCGGCCCTGGCTTGACCCCCTGGAGTCGAGACGCACAGAAGGGGGTAAAAATTGTACCTGGATGTGGTCCTTGTCTTAAGTGTACACATAGATTTCGAGCTCTTTAAAGATTAAGCTGTCAGCTTGGTACCATTATTTCTATTTTCTATCTTTATTTTCTTTGTAACCATTTTATTTTAAGATCTATATTTGTCAATAATTAAGAAATAGAGCAATAGCCATTGTAACCATATGATTTATAAGCCTTTTTAATAAACCTGTAACTGTTTAAGCTTTAACCTGACTCCTTCAGTTGCTGTAATAGAACCAAGCACAATGTAAAAGAACTTCAGCCGGTCATAAGGGACAGGTATAGGGAGAGCGTGGGCCTTTTGGATCGTATCCATCCCAAGGGACAGATCCATTGGGGGCATCTCTCAGTCTCCCCTAGATTGCCCGCTGTAACGGGACCCTGTGTCTCAGCAGTTAAAGACTTGGGTGTAACACACACACACTGCCCTGACAAGTGTGTGTCACTTTTGTAATACTAGTAAGAAAAAACTATGCAGACGAAAACCAGAGGTCAACCATGGTAAACAAAATGTCTTGAGGGCCACACACAGAACCCCAATAGCTGCAGGTTACCCACCACTGCTCTAAATGTAGGGATTACATGCACAAACAAGTCCATTAAAACCAGAAGTGGAACTACAACCACTCAAACTATAAGAGTAAATATAAGTAACACTAGAGCACAACAAACAATATTCTTTGTATAGATTTGCACACATGAAGAATACTTAAAGTTAATGTAAATGTATTAGTCCATTTTATTTTTATTTTTGTATCCCATTGACATGCTTTAGGAAGTATGTGACTTACACACACACAAAGCTACATTTAAAAAAGCATTACAGTTGCAACATCAAGCAATGTTCAACTCAAGTTAGGAGATGCAAGACCAATTTTAGTTGGACTCCCTTTTGCCTATGCATTACACTACAATCTGCAATTACATGATCGCCACAAGAGTCACTGTTTCATTCAGTGAACATGCGCCTAGAGATAAATTAGATTTTTGTAATAAGGGAGTACATTAGATGAAGGACCGTTACCTCATTTGTTGCAGAAGTTGGAAAGTCTTCAGTGACTAGGAAGCAGAGTAAAAGTGCCTCAAATAGGTTAGATAAATGCACCCCTTCAGGACAGAACAATATTGCTTTTCAGCCCCAGAATTCTCATGTAATGATTAGCCTATGTGATTTGTCTAACTTTTCATGGTAGTCACTGTTAACGTTCCTCATTTTCATGTTATGTGACTAATGAGATATCATATGATCTCATATGCTGAGCTGAAACTGAAGTCAATGGAAACTGTGATGAGAGCAGGGCTTGAGAAAGTATTGAATCTACTCGCCTGTGGCAAGTAGATTTCAGCGTGTGCCCCATTCATTTGTGGCGCGCACATGCGCAATGCGGGTCTTCCACATGTGCAGTGCGGGGCTGGCGAGCAGCTTTCGCAGCTGTTCGCCAAGCCCTGGATATGAGCATATAAAGTCTTACAAAATATTATAATGTTATGTCAAATTGTGCACGATAAGAACTAGGGAAGTTAAAATGTCTTTAATCATGTAACCACTGTAATTTGCAGTGGTTGTACACAGGGGCCAGTACATGCAGGCAGCCAGCTCAAAAGCCAGCTCCCCATGCCTATCGGCTCCTGCTTCCCCCTTCCCTTCCCACGCTGCTGCCTTTGACACAGTGCCAGTAGCGCATGTGCACGTGTGTATCTGTGTGTAACAATGCATGTTAACCGACTAACCCAAGCTCATTGGTTAACCATGTGCACGGTTACACTTTCACACCCCTAGTGAGAACTGATTCTTGTGCTTTTATTCTCAAGCCTCAGTTCCCTATCTGTGAAACAGATATCATCTCCTCATGTCACAAGGATATTACAAAACTTAGTTCATGTTTTGTTGACCACTCAGATAGTACAGGCAGGAACCCAGACAACCCCCATGAAGAAAAAAAATGCTGTGTTTATTAATTGCATTCAGAGGAGAATTTGACTAGTTTACCCAGGGCTGAGAACAGAAATGCCAGGCCCATGGGAACAGGGGAAGTTAAGGAGGGTGAAGTTAGCTGCCAGCCCCAGCCAGCTTTTCTGCACCACCCGGACTGCACTGCCTAGGGCACAGATGGCAATTTAAATGCCCTGGAGCTCCAGCCAATGACAGTAGCCTTAGTCACTTTTAACTCACCAAGGCCCAAGCCACCTGCCCCCTTTGATTCCTCCCCCCAATCAGTGGCCCTAAGTGTGTCATAAATTAGGCATGGGACCAAACACTGCACTAGGAGAATAAAAGAAGCAAACACTATTAATTCTATATACTGAAAAGTTCAAGGAGTGTGAGCTCATGTATATACCTTATGAAACAGCCTTTACGCACAAGCTGACTGTATTAAGTTGCCCAAGGAAGCATAAAAATTACCATTTTGTAACATTTTGAATGTTATTTTTCTGCTATAAGGTTCTTTAGATGCAACGTGTGAGAGATTTCCTAGATGGCTCTTTCTAAAAACAAACAAATTCCACCTTGTGGTATATCATATTGACACACACACAGTTCATCAGCAGAATAGGAACCTTTTATTTTGAATACACTAACCTCTGACACATGAGATAATAAAGCAAATTATAACAGCAGTAGCCTTGATGCAAACCAGAAAAGGGAATAACACACTTTGCCACATTACGGATGTAAGCGACCAGTTGAGCAGTCAACTACCCGATAAGCGTAGGAAATTCCATGGAATACTCAATTAGTTCATTAATACCTATGCCACATGATTTCGCAGTTATTTGCTGACCAAGGAACAGTGAGACTCAGGAATCTAGGTCTATTCCAGGCTGTGGATGATAGCACACTAACCGTTCCCCATTACAGAGGGACTGTTACAAGTCTCCCCCGTGTTATCAGTCTCCCCTCTCCCCAAGATTCAGCTGTTCCGCGACGCCACTTGCCGCGGCTCTGGTCCTACCAGTCCCAACTTTTCCAGTCTCTGTTTGTGTTCACTCCTGCACTACTCCCATCTGGTCAGACGGGCAAAAGGCCCTGTGGCCTCATCCTTGGCGTGTTTATCAACTTGCCTCAGTGATAGGGGAAGGAGGTTCGGGTCCTCGCTCTCTCCGAGCCCTGGCCCAGGGCCCTAAGGCAGGGAGCTTAGCCCATGCTTAGTGGAGGGAGCCGTAGTCCCTAAACCCCTCCACTCACGGGTTCCACAGCCCTGCCCTGGGCCACCTCTTCCCTCATCTCCCTGTCTAGCTCTGGCTCGCTGGGTTGGGGGCAGGACTCACCATTGTCGTTCCCCAGTCTGAGTCCTCTCATCGGGCGTTCCTCTCCAATGCTTCCTCTCCTTCTTCGTCACTCGCCTCTCCTTCTCCCCTTCTCTCTTCACCTTCTTCCCTCTTCTCTCCCCCCTCCCCTGGCTCCTCACACCCTTCTAAATTCCCCGCCAGTGCATCGAGTGATGGCTTTCTGCTCACCTCCCCATCCCCGCCCCCTGGCGCCCTCAGCATGACGTTGCAGGTGATGTCATCTGTGGGCAACTCTAGTGGTGGGCTTGCTGTGTCTCCCACTCTGCCGCCTGTACTTGCCCCGGCTGCTTCCCAGCTGGGGCTTTCCGGCATGCTGCTGTCTCCGCTCGGTCCCTCCCCCCACACCCCTTCCCCCCATGCTCCACGGCCCAGGGTTTCTCCAAGTGCAGGACGAAAGCGCCCCGTCACAGGGACCCTTCACTTTTCTGCTACATCTCATCACAGCTGTCACTGTTGTCGTCTCTTCCTCCTCTCCTGTTTACTCCTTTTAGTACAATTTCCTTCACTTTGCCTAACCCAGATTACAGTCCTCAAGCTGCTCATCCCAGGCTAGCTTCCTTGTCCAACAAGACCTACTCTCACTCCCTGCACACATATACTCCCATCTTTGTCCATCTCTCAGCCCCAATCTACTCCATCTCCAGGTCTTGCCCCTTCTGTGTTAGAATCAGGCAGTTTTCTCCACCAGACTGCCTGTGTCATCTACAAAAATTGAAGCAGTCTATTGATTTAAACTGAGCAAGAGATAGTTTATTAAAACATCTTGATGGCTCTGTGTGTCACGAGTCAGCTCCAATTCAACTCCACAAATTCCCCATTTCCCTGGCATTCCATCACAAACAGTCGCCCACAACTCCTTCTCTATTGATCATGCTACACAATAATGGGATGGAGAGAGTGGAATGAGTTCAGGGGCAAGACAAACTTCTTGGTCTCATCTTTAGGCCCAGCTCACAGCAGCTCAGATTTGTCATTACAAAAAGTCCTGCTCAGCTCTGGGTTGCAGCAGACCAATTGCTAATAAAATTTCGAGGCAATAGGCTATTTCTCCATACTTGACATGCTTATAGTTTATGAATTACTATAATAAAATCTATGATGGCCCTGAAACATCAGTTTGACAGACAGTTGTACTCATGCTCATACAATTAACTGCACATCACGCTGTGGATTGTAAAGGCTGGATAGTCAATGTAAGTATAGTTGTTAGAAGGGTAAAGTGAAGGAATTTACATTTTCCCTCACCCAAAGAGCTTACCCTCACTTTGCTGCCCATCACCCCAGCCCTGGCTGAAAGTTGCCCTTCCCTCCCCTATACCAGCAAGTCTTCCTTCCCTGCCTCCATGGCCCCAGGACCTGAGAACTTCTATGCACCCAATGATAATTGGGGGACATGGTCATGCGCCCCCTCATAGTTAGCCTTATGCTTCATATTGAAGAATGCAGAGTTAAATGCTGCCACAGATATGAATACTCAAGAGTTCTCAGAATTGTATGCTACAAAAAGAAGAAGTTCATTGTTTCCTCTTTGTACAAACACCACTTATAAAATCAACATTTTAGAGGAAGTTCTGAAATTTCTAAAGAGAGTTAAGTAATTCATTAAGAATGTTCACTGAACCTGGCAATAGTTTTAAACAAAAACAAAAAGACAACAGTAAGAAAATCACTGCATAGTATATTTCTACTTTGAAAAGCAACTGTGCATTGAATCCCTTTTCTCAAATATTTATGCTCTTATTAATCAGTGACCACATTGCCAGTACTCATTAACATGAAAGTAACTCACTTTTCCCCCACTATTCTGTAGCAAGATCCTTTTTCAAATAGTGATTTTGGAAGCATTCTTAAGCAAAACTCAAACAGAAAGATGGTATACATTTTGCTCAAAAGGTGATTATGAGTATCAGGATGTTCACATCTTTCAGAGAAAAGTTCCATAGCTATGGGCCAGAAAGCAATATCATCAATATAAATTCCACTCTCGATAACCATTCATTTTTCCCAAGAATAACAGCTATGCTCCCAGAGATCATATACACTCATAGCCTACCATCTTTCACAAAACTTATATTTACTGTATTTACTCTTGTGATCTTTGCAGTGCTAACGGAACAGTGAGGGAAGGTGCTATATTCTATCCCTTGCATTTTAAAGATCTGTTTATCAAGTGGACAGCAGGATCTAAGAAAGAGGTTTAGCAGAAGAGATGGATTCCATTCCCTGCTCTGATGATTATCAGTCATTTCTCTGATCTTTTCTGTCTTTTCCAAACAGCTGGTAAGCTCTGTGGAGCAGGGACTGTTCAGTGTGCATTTGTATAATATAATGCTTGCATAGCAGTGCCCCCATTTCAACTGGATACGCCAGGCTCAACTGTAGTAAGTTTAATTATAGTTTTGCAACCTCAATGAAGGCAATGGAATTGCATACCCATCACTAGAAGTATAATTTGAATCACAGAACAATGAAGGAAACAAAGCCAAGACTGACTTTGAACTACCACACGGTTTCCAAAACTAGAAATTAGAAACCACAACAAAGACAGACATTATGACAATGAATAATAGCAGAGTTGTCTTCTAGTCGTCATTGTCAAGTCCAAGTCGAGTCTCAAGTCACTACAGTTCAAGTCTCAAGTTGAGTCTCAAATCCCTAAAGTCACTTTCGAGTCAAGTCCTAAGTCAAGTCTCAAGTCTTAATTTTAAAAATGTCAAGTCAGTTTTGTACAAACCATCAATATCGGCATTTTTGGACAATTTTTTCACCAAGTCAATTTAACAAAATTAGAAAGTCTCAAGTTGAGTCTCACGTCACAAATAATGAACCCGAGTCGAGTCTCAAGTTGAGTCACCTAGATGACTAAGTCAGACTCGAGTGCAAGTCCTGGGACTCAAGTCAACAACTCTGAATAATAGCATACCTATTTCTTAGTAAAAATATCAAACTAGAAAGGAAAATTAAGGCATATGTTCATCCCTTTTCAGTAGGGCAGAACTGACCTTGCATTAACCCACTATTTCTTCTTATCAGTTTTTAGTGATGTGTTACTGAGACATGATCACAGCATTCTCTAGCAAGTAAGTATATAAATAATTTTACTCAATGTTTCTTCATTTAAACCATTGTTCTGGGGTGAGATTGGGAATGAGGGGGGTTCAGTGTGCAGACTGCCCAGGTAAAGAGAACAACCCCAGCCT
Organism: Apalone spinifera; assembly: GCA_030068395.1. Classification (NCBI taxonomy): domain Eukaryota; kingdom Metazoa; phylum Chordata; order Testudines; family Trionychidae; genus Apalone; species Apalone spinifera. The sequence continues at coordinate 57,838,007 of JANRFK010004149.1, forward strand.
TCTCTCACCTCAGCAGCTTGGGGCCAGGTGAGAAGCACTTCTCCATGGCTGCTACAACCACAGCAGTCACAGTCAAGGGAGTGGTGCATGACCCCCAGCAGGGAGACACATAGACAAACAAACAGACTCTCTGAAATATTTAGTAAGCAGCTGTCCCTTTTTCCTCCCCTGCCCTCTGCTGCCCCAATGGGGTTATAGCTGTCCCAGTCCCCCTCTTTGGTCCTTGCTGTCCCCCCCTCGTGATCAATCTACAGTATTACTGTCCCTGCAAGCAGGCCCCCCTTTGCATTTTATGATAAAATTGAATTCCAGACACATCCCATTGTCCTGGCACAACCAAACCCTTGCCTTGCTTTAAGTTAAGATTAGAGGGAGCAGCATATGCAATTTGGTGGCCTTAGCCTTTACCCTTTAGGAGAAATTCACAGACTAACAGATGCACATTTCTATGAATAAGATTATTTACCCAAAGTTAATCATATTCAGTGCCTCTCTGCTTTAAGTGTTGTATTTCCTGATGAGACATACATTCAATCCTTTATTTTTAATCATCATAGTTTTTTGAATCCCTTCAATTTATCAATTTGGGTTCTTTGTTTGGATTCAGTGTTTGTTTTCCCCCCTTCATGTTTTTAGTAACTAAGAAAAAAGCCTAGGCAGAATTCTAAACAAGATGTAAGTACTATGGTAGTGAGTCAACACAAGCCAGGTCTTATATTCTATTCTTAAACCAAGATTCTATTCTAACCTCAGTGGAAGGGAGGGAGAGGAGGGCCTAGCAATACAGGGGCTAAATAAAGCCTTTTTGCCCACTAGCCCCGCCCGGCCCTGCTTTACCTGCAGCCAATGCCAGACCTGGAGGGAGGATAAGAAAAAGGAGCCTGACTCAGTTGGGGCTGACCAGCAAGAAGACAGGAGCTGGTTCTGCTGTCTGCAGGACCTGAGCCAGAACCCGTCTACTTGGCCAACCACCGGAGCACGTGAGCCTTCAACCCCACCCCACCCTGGGGCAAAGGAGGGGGAAAACCTACACGGAACCTTCATGAAGGAGGGGGAAGTTTGGACTCGTGGGGACACACCCCAAACTTAATGACTAGAATTCCCAGGCCCAGGGAAAAGCAGCAGGGATCTGCCCTCCTTGTCCCGCTGCTAAATCGGGGTCCTAACCTCTAGGCCATCCCGCTGCCAGGGAGACCCAACCACACTCAGATGCCTGAGGTCCACTAAAAAGAAAAAATGTCCTGAGCAGTCAAGATATGAATACTATCTTGCATATGAAATTACAATCAGTTTCTTAATATCAGCCATTGGGAACTAGTTCATTTCAAGGAACGAGTGACCGTATTTGTTTAAAATACAAATAAATAGTATCTTATTGATTTTAAAGTACTTCAAAAGCTGGCAACTCTATAAAACATGTATGCTATCCACATACAATGAATATTTAAAAGTAGTATTGATATATAACTATATTTCAGTACTCTATAGAACAGATTTCAAAAACTCATGTGTTATATTTGAGTTTATTAGAATCACTAAAACTTTCCTAGAAACAAAAAGGCCATCAAGAAATCAGTAGTTCTAGCACACAAAGTCAAAGCATAAGGGGAAAAAAAGACTTAGAAAGGTGGAAAACAAAAATATTTTTCAAGAAAAGATAATGCCACATTCTGTGACCTTTCTCCTTCCAAAACAAAGGAGATGGTGTAAGTAGAGTCCTGCAAAACCTTAGTGTTTCCAGAACTGTAACTTAGCACCTGGCTATGGTCCAGGACCCCGTTGTGCTAGGTGCTGCAGAGACACAGAACAAAGACAGTCCTGCACCAGAAAGATTGCAATTTAAGTGATCCCAGATAGGCTGAGTAACTATTGAGTAACCCCCTTCATCTCAGCTTTTGCAGCAGCCTTTACTAAAAACACAGAAAATTGAGATAGGGTAGCAGTTAGTGAAGTTTAATATCAAGTTGAGACCTTAATGGAGAAGACACCATCAGCCATTTAAAAGCACTTGATACTTTGTAGCACATTGAAGTCATGAATCTGCATCAATAAGAAGCCCAAAATCTGCCCTGGACCTTAACAAGCCAAAAAAAACTTGTGATATAGATATGATACATGAGATGCATACAACTGAAGCACATCCAACGCCTCAGTAAGTAAAACTACAGGGAGAGCGAACACATCTTCCTGTTCACTTGATCTTGATACCCTAATCCAGATTAAGGATGTTAAGGACTGATCGACTATTTATCCGATAAGCATTTGCTTATGGGATAGTTAGTCAGTTAACTAATCAATTCCCCTCCCCCCTTGCTGCCTCTATCAGATAGAGGGAGCAAAGGGGGGGGAAGAAAGGGTACTTCAAAGCGGCAGTGCCGCACAGCTGAGCTGGGGATCAGCTGTGCGGCACTGCCACTTTGAAACACCAAGGCAGCATTTCAAAGGGACAGGTGCTGCACATTTGATCCGCGGCTCAGCTGTGCAGTGCTGCCCCTTTAAAACACTGAAGCACTGTGGAGCCTGGGAATGCGGACTCCCCAGCTAACCCTGGGTTCCGAGCAGCATTTCCCCAGAACCCAGGGAATGGCTGAAACGTCAGGCAGAGCCCAGTATCAGCTGAGGAGTCTGCAGCTGCCCCTGGGCTCCACAGTGCTGCCCCTCTGAAATGCCGAGAGGTCATTTTAAAGGGAAGCTGATGCACGGCTGAGCCAAGCATCAGCTGGGGAGTCCCCAGCACTGCCCCTTTGAAATGCCGCCTCAGCATTTCAAAAGGGCTATGCCAGGGACTCTCCATCTGACCCTGGGTTCTGCGCATCATTTCCCCAGAACCCGAGGTCAGCGGGGCAGTCCCCAGCTGACTTGAGGCTCCACGCAACATTCAGGGCAGCATGGAACCCGGGGTCAGTGGGGGATTCTAAGTCCCTCGCTGATCCCAGGCTGCATGGCTTTGAAATGCACAAGAGCCCCTGCTGAGGACTCACGTACATTTCAAAGTAGGCATGCCTACGACTTCCTGCTGGCCCCGGGCTGCACGCGGAGTTCCGCATTCCTATTTTGAAATTTACAAGAGCCCCAGCAGGTGCTCTTGTTCATTTCAAAGGAGGAATGCAGAAGTGCCTATCAACTAGTCAAGTAGTTTATGGAAATTCCATGGACTACTTGACTAGTCATTTAACTGCAATTTAACATCCTTAATCCAGATAATGTACTTTCATATCCAAATATATAGGGTTCTATTTAAAACACAACTCTATGCATATTCATTTCTCTTATTCATTTTGTTAGGAAAATACCAAAAATACTAAAATATAAACTTACCTTCAAGTTTAGATCCATACTGGTATATTCCAACAGAAAAGTGTGGCAAGGCAAACACAAGCGAGCCCAATCCTATCATAAATGATGAAAAGGCAAGCCATCTTGGTTTGTGCCCTCTTTCTCCAAAGAAGGATACAAACAGGGACAATACACAAAAAGCGATGTCATAGCTTGCAGAGATGACGCCAGCAAGGGAACTGTTCAGCTCAAAACGCTTTTCAATAGTGGAAATACTAACATTTATTAGGCCATTCACAACGATACCTACCAAAAAAGAGAGACATGATTAGACAAACCAAATATGTATTATTTTCTTGACCAATTACTATGTAATCTTATTACAGTATCATCTGAAAGATCAAATTCCATCTTGCATTTAATCATTCAACTCTTGACAGAGGGTTTAGTGATCATGATAGCAAAGAATTTAATCCAGACGTTAGCATGGGGCAATTTTTTTTCCAGATGAACAGTTTACATAACTTTAAGCCTAACTTTTAGAACACTCATCCAGGATGTGGGAGACCCAAATTCAAGCTACCTTTGTGTCCTCTTCATCTGGAGCTGCAGAAACTCTGACTGCTTAAAGTCTTGTCACTACGTGCAGCAGTGTATAGTTTGTGTAGCTCAATGTTTCAGTGAAAGGCAAGCTGCATCCATACTGCCTTGTGTAGCTATGGATAGCAGTGTAGTGTCTTGATGGAGCCCTTAACACTGTTTAAAAACAGCATGGTAGACAAAAACAGGAAGTCCTGTGGCACCTTAGAGATTAAGGCCTGGTCTACACTAGTTTAAATCAAACTTAGCTGCATAAGGTTGATTTTCTAAACCATGTGTTCACGCTACCAACCCTGTCGCATCAACCGTAACAGCCACTAAAGTCAAAGTTGGTTACTCCTAATTTTACAAGGAATAATACTATTCCCTAACTTTCGTGGCCGACTTTAAGACAGTATAGACACAGTGTTAGCAAAAGTTGAGGCTATTGGCCTCCGGGAGGCATCCCACAGTTCCCCGCTCTGACTGCTCTGGCGAAAACTTGTGCCTCTACTGCCTTCCAGGTTAACAAAAAAATCCCCAGGTAAATTTGAATTTCATTTCCTGTATGGCCAACATTACGAGCAGCACATGTAGACATGAATTTGACCAATTCAAATACTGTGATGACTTCAAATACTTCTGCTCCCACAGGCTCCAGTTCCCCAGGGTACAGAAAAGCACCAGCATGGAATGTCCAGGAGATCTTGGACCTCATCAAAGTGTGAGGAGATGAATCCATTCTCTCTGAGCTCGGAACCAGCAAGCAAAACATGGACATTTATGCAAAGATCACAAGCTGCCAGGAGGCTAAAAGCTATTCTAGGGATGCCCAGCAACGCAGAGTTAAAAATCAAGGAGCTGAGACAGTCCTACCACAAGGCGAAGGAGACTAACTGATGGTCTGGTGCAGCACCTCGCAGATGCTGCTTCTATGAGCATCTGAGTGCTATTCGTGGAAGGAGGGGGCACCAGCTTCCTCAGTCTGAATGTGGTGTCCAGCCAAGATACTCCTGGCATCACTGTGGAGGACAGCATGGTGACAGAGAGTGAGGATGAGGAGACTGGCCAGCCTGCGATTGATGAGAACCAAGATCTGTTCACGATGCTGGAACCAGTCCCCTCCTCCCAGGACGTCTCCCAGTCGAGCACTGACCCCCAGGGTGGGCACTTCTGATGAATTCACAATATTTTTCTTTCTATAAGCAGGTTAAGGCAATTGGGTGTGATGTTTGGTGTGCCCTGTTACTACACAGTGTGGAGGCTGAGAACAACTTGTTAATGTGTCTCCAAATGGAGCAGGAGTCTTGCCTGCACATCTCCAGGAAGCTCTCCGCTAGAAACTCTTTCATCCTTCTCACAAGGTTGTTTTTTTTTTTTAATTGGGGAGGAAGGGCAACTTTCTTCTGTCCTCCATGGCAGGACACATTCCCATACCAAACCAACAGTAAATGGTCTAGCATCATTGAACCACAAAGTATTACAGCATAAGGCCCAGGTTTCTGGCCATATTCAAACAGCATCTGCTCCCAATCTGCCAGGGAGCAGTTGAGACCATTTTTGCCTCCCTGTCAGCTGTTATGGAGCCCCTGGCTGCATGTTTGGAGAGGGACTCCTCCAAGAACCCTACCCGCCCCGATGACAACGCCAGTCCCTCCTTCCTCAGCCCCGTTGCTTCCACTCCCAGGATCACATGACAACATGAACCAATAACCACCCACTGCAGAGTTTTGGTCCCAGTGGGCCCCAGGAGCATAGCCCAGAATACAAAGCTACCCAAGGTGCATTGCTCTCTGAGTTGACAGTAAGCACCATAATGGGGACATACTACTTTGGACAATTTTCACTTCTTCCCTGCAGCGAGGGCATGTAGGTAGCTCATTTAGAATGGTTTTCCTAATTATAGTTTAATAAAAATAATGAAGACAAAGAGAGCCAAGGATTTCTCCCAGTGTGATGCTCTGTACCAGTTAATCTGAAATGAACACAAGCTCAAATGAATGGTACAAGAGGAGATGGTGCTTGGAAGAAAAAAAAAGTCCTTTTAATTTTGCTTTGACTTTGCAAACTCAGGTGGTAGGAAATCAACCATATTAGATCTGACCTAACCTCATACATGGCCTAACACATTTATTAAGGCATGAACTTCTGTGGGTAAACCCCCCTTAATCAGATGAATTGGAGTGGAATTTACAAAGGCATGGATATATATACACAAGAACAACAAAAGAAAGCAGTTACTTGTGTAAATGAAGCTTATCAAGTCAGGGTGAAAGTGGTTAATTCAAGGAACTGATGTGGAAATGTGATTATCAAGAAAAGGAAAACAGTTTTTGCACTGGCCCAGCACTAGGCTTTAAAAGCACCTTAATTCACACACCTAGCATAAAAGAGTAGAAAAGGGCTCACCCTATGAACTGTTATGTCCAATATACAACACTTAATTCATATTATGGAACATTGGGTATGGAGAAAATGTGAGAAAAGAATTCTAGTATCAAATGTTACTATGATGGACTGTTATGTTGGGTTGTTTTTTACTTGGAAAAAACTCTCAGTGATGAGTAAAGACACTAATAACTTTAAAAGACATGAGCAAGCGTCAAGTTCATTTTCTGCTTCTGTCATTTGTCGGCATATATATATGGTACATCCAGTGCTTTTTTTGTTTTAAAAACAAAACAAAAAAAAGGTGCTGGTACTCCAGGAGAAAAGTTGTTGAGCTCTGACTGGAGGTTCCAGTACTGCATCTGGAGGTTCTGGTACTACATACCCAGCAGTGCCGTGTCAAAAAAAGCACTGGACATCAAATATATAATTAGTTTCGCCCATATCAAGTAGAAAACAGGAAGTATTTGGAAGCTGGTTCACAAGAGTTAAATACCTGAACACCACAAAAATGAAGCAAGTCAGTAACTGATTACAAAACTGTTAAATATTCTTGTAATTTGTCTTAAGTTTAGTTACCAATGTTCAGCTCACACATAAGGAAATTCATCACAATTCAATTGGTAATTGAACTTCACTTATAAGAATTTAGATAATTTAATAATAAATGCAATTGCTGGCAAGATATTTTCCATACCTCTTTATTACAAAAGAAGAAATGAAGCTGTTTTAGCAGAAGTGGAAGCCTGTTAATCCATTACTGTCAGCAACTCCCAGATCTCTCAAGGAGCTTTTGGCACCAGAGTAAATATTAGCCAAGGAACAGTTTGTTTCAATTACTTGCATTTCTGCAGTATGTGAAGGAGTGGCCACAGTGTGGTTCACAAAGAGTACTGCACCAATGAATTAGAATGGTAATTAGCAAGTCATTAGTCTTTGACTTACTTTACTAAAGCTAATCATTACTATTTTCACTTTTTACCCATTCATGTAGCATTGTAGCTAAGCAGATTTTTTTTCTCTTTCCCTCAAAGGTCTCAGATGTGATTAGTGGCATGTCATTGTCTACTTAAACCTTTATGACCAGTATGTGGCTTTGACAATTTTTCTGACCAGTTACAGTTTAATAAAAATATTATCCTGAACTTTAATCATTCACTCAAGTACCTCAAAATAATTTACAAACATTGAAGGATAATATTTTATTATGTTAGGTCTGGCCACAAAAGCTCATCAAAGCCACATGCAGAGTTGGATGTACTTTTTTTAATCTTTGCCGTTTACTCCTTGCATCAATCAGTCCTAGCAACAGTGTGAAAATAGCATTCCTTCCATTTGCCCAGGAAGAGTAGTAACTCTCAAAACTACTTTTTTTGTTTGTTTGTTTTTAAAGTGGCAGCATTTTATTTGGAAACAATAATGACGACATTGTTTACATATTCTGTCACAACTTGAAAAAGCTGTTACTCCCTCCCAGAGTTATGAACTGTAGCATCTCTTGTTATAATGTATGGTGACTCAGACATGCATCCTAGGATGCAATTATGCACATTTACGTGGCCCTTGATCAATATAAATCAGATATCAAGTTAGTCATTTTACTATATGCTATACATAATGATTATACTCTAGAAATATAGGCCTCATCTGAACTTGAAATGACAGGTAAAAAAAAAAAATAATCAGTTTTCCAGACAGCTCCACTTGAACTATTGAGGAATCTATCTATTATTATCCATTACACATCTTTTTAAAGCCAGCTATGAGAGTACAAAATCTTCTTAGTTAATGGAGTCCTAAGTTTGACCAAGGTAGCACCTCAGTTAAAGTTGTGATATATATCCATGCTAATTATTCATAATTTTTTTTGTCATTTTATTTTTCATATAAAAATGTATGTTCTGATGAGATAAAAGTTGAGGATTACTGTATCTAGAAGAAGGTTTGGCGCAACAGTGCTCATCACTCTTTAACCACAAGATAAAAGTCCAATCATGCAGTCAGAGCTGTGTAGGCAAGCTTCAAAACATTTCTGCACATTTCTACCCAACCGGATCTCCGATATCAGGATCAAGACATCAGTGAATTATTCAAGGTCTGTTGCAAAACTATAAAACTTTTGAGTCCTAGTTCAGTGCCTTCATTACAAGACTGCCTCAGGCCCCAACTATCACCACCTTTAAATATATGCTTAAAAATAAGCATTTGCTTAAATTATTCGAAGGATCAGAACCTCAGTTCACAGATACAAGTTTAATATATAATCGGAAATTGCTGAAGTGTTCCTCCCTGATATTCTTTATTTACCTTCTTATTTTCTGATGCTGAGTAAAATGTATCCACTGCCAATTTTTATTTGAAAGACTCACTATCAATTTTTTTCTCTACTAGTTCATTATAAGTAGTAGGGGCTGGATTCACACAGGGCACTAAGGCTCATCATTGCAGTGCCTAACTTTCAGGCACTACTGCTGCCAAGTAAGATTCACGGTCTCAACACCTAGACTCCCTAAGGCCACATCTATATTTACCATGCCAGAGATCAATCTTCTGGTACTCTATTGAGTAGGTTAGTAAGGACCCACTAAACTGAATGCTGAGGGCACCCCCGATCAGCACCAATACTCCTTGATTTGCAAGGAGCAAGGAAAGTCGATGGGAGCATTTGCTTTCATCAACCTCCCACTGTGGAGACTGTGCCAAGTCAGGTTAAGGTACTTCAACTCCAGTTATGCTATTTATGTAGCTAGAGTTGCTTACTTTAAGCAGACCTTCTAGGACTAGTAGACCTGGCCTAACTTATAGGTAGTAGTGAAGTAGCACAGGAAAGAGTACTGTCCAGAGAGGAACGTTTGTGAGTAATTAACAGGGGTCAACTGGAGAAGAGGAAAGAGGAGGAAACAAGCACCTAGAAGAGAGTCTGGCATTATCTGTGCCACTTTGGGCTGCAGCACCCCCTGGCTGGAAGTGGTTTCCATTATATAAACGGATACGGTTTGGTAACGGCTCTTTGCACCCCAGCTATACCGATTGTCCCGGCACTTCTGAGCTAGGATCCTGCCCATGCTAACATGGATCCTGGTGAAGTCACAAGATTGTCACATTTTAGGCTGACACCGGCCGACCCGCAATTCCTCCCTCATCCCTTTGGCAGCCTCCCCAGCCCATAATGGCCTCGGGCCCTTCTCCTCCACCTTCCCTACTCCCTAAGGGGCGAGATCGAGCTGCGTCCCGCAGGGCCCGCCCCCAGCCCGAGGGCCCGCTCCGGCCAGGGTTACCTTGGAAGACGGCCAGCAGGCTGTAGGCGCCCAGGTAGCCCTCGGGGTTGTTGCAGAGCTGCAGAGCCCTAGGGGAGAAGCTGCCCCACCCGCAGGGCCCCTCCTCATACACCGGCGGGGGGCGGCCGGGGGCCGGGCGCGGGCGGGCAGCGCTCGCCCTGCGCTGGAAACGGAGGTCGGGGGTGGAGGGCTCGAAAGCCGGGTTCTCGATGCCGTCCCGCTCCATGGCGCTGCCGGCGGCCGCGCTCAACCCCCGCCCTCCAGTCAGAGGCAGCGCTCGGGACCGGGCTCTCCAAATACGTGGGGCAGGCGGCAGCTGCTGCTCGTGGCACCGCTCGGGAGGTTTCGCTGAGCGGCGGCGGCGGTGCTGCCCGGCACCTGCCCAACGCGGCTTTGGCCAAGCTGCAGCCGCCGCCGCCGCAGCCACAGGGGAGGGGAAGAGAGGGGAGGGGCCTTCCGCCCTCGCAGCGCCACCCGACGGCTGCCCCTGCCCAGCCCAGCCCAGCCCGGCCGTTCGCCAGCGTTCTCTGGCCTTCGAAGGGAAACTTTTTCAAGCTGCTTTTTTTTTTGCTTCGGTCGGCTGCGTTTCGCCCTGCTAAGGCATCGCCCAAGGAAGAAGCCGGCAAAATGACACCCCGCCACGGGAAGCTGTTTGCAAATACACAATCTTCAGAGGGGTCCCCGAGTTAGTCTGTAACAGGAAAAACTTAAAAACCAACGAATAGTCTAGCAGCACCTTAAAAACTAACAAAACATGTACATGGGATCATGAGCTTTCCCGGGTACAACACACTAGAGTCATCTGAAGAAGAAGGTTTTTCCCAGGAAAGCTCATGATCCCATCTACATGTTTTAGTAGTCTTTAAGGTACTGCTAGACTATTCGTTGGTTTTTAAGATTTTGCAAATACACCATTAAGCCTCAATACCCAGCTCTCCTCCAAGATACCAGAATCAGGATGGTTTATGTAATTAAGTGTGTCAAAGGAGTTCATGAAGTCAAGGGGGAAAACAGCCAGGGTGGAAATGTGACCAGCTTGGGCTCCTTGGATGACTGTTTTAAGCTCCACAACCGCCAGGGGGTGTGGATGGGACCAACTGGCATTGTCGCAAAGAACTATGACCTCGGACTTTAGATGGATAAATAGAAAACCCATAGAATTTTAAAAAATTGAATACCTGGAAGAATTCCCCCTCTGAAAGTCTCTCCCCAGAACAGAAACTTTCACAACATTAAATGTTGCTAATGGAAAAACCCAGAGGATAGTTAATCCAGATGCTGGTCTTCTTTGTGCGGAGAAAGTTAGATGGGATGAAACCCATCCTGAACCACTAAGACAATTTCTGACCCTCCCCCCCCCCAAAAAAAATATTCCAAAAGTTGTCTTCGAGAACAGTTATTCCTGTGTTGACTTACAAAGGCTGGTTGTGTAGTGGAGACGATAAATATATTCATGACAGAACAAGGAAGAGGTATTAAAACTTTTCTTGTGGTGTGAAGTGTGAGTGTTCATTCAGTGGTTAGTGGTAGTTTCAGTTTCTTTACCAAGATAAGGAGTTAATCATATTACCCCTCTGAACAAGTACATTTTGGAAGGAATGCAGAAATCAATATCACCAGCAAATGCTCTTCACAAATTTGTCCCATTGGATTCTCCATCCCCTTTTATGAGTCCAAAACAGCTTAGACTCATTGGAAAGAATAAAAATTGAGCCAACATGCATTAGCAGTGGCCTTGGATAAGTCTCAAGGCATACATCTGACTCCCCAACAAGGATTTTTTCTCTCTCTTAAGAGAGCAGCCTGGAGTTTCAAATAGTCCTAGCTACTCAGGGAGCACATAGCAGGACATACGGTATAAAATGGAGAAGATTTATGACAATGCAATGCAGTAAAATAACATAATTATGTTTGCTTTAAAAGAAAACCTAACTATTCTAGAGAAGTGGATTATGAAACAGAAGGAAAATGTTAGAGCAAGCACTATTTTTAGAAATTTGATGGAAACCAACACTGTTCCATAGTGGTTGAGTTCATAGATGATGTCACCATCCCATCACCAGACTAAGGTAGATTCTTATAAAATGAAAATAAATCCCTTCACCTTCCGCACTCAGGATCAGCTACACGTCCCTCTGCATTTGTGCCTGTTTGCTACTTATCATCACATATGGCCTGAATCTGCTACCCACAGTCACTGGATAGTCTAATTTCAGTGACTTTCAGGTAGTACAGTGAGTAGATAAGGAGAATAGGACAGCTATGGAGAAGCTAAATCACTATTTTGTATTGGCCTTTAGGGTAGGATTTGGGAGGAGACACCTAAATTTTTTAGAGAGGATGAGATACTGTCAGATTGAACAAACACACTTCTCTATTCACTGCCTTCCTTCTTCTAGAACCAAATGGAATACAGATCTAAATCTCACCCTTCCTAAAGTTCAATAAGCATTTGGCATAATTTATTGTTAATACTGTCTTCAGTCTCTCTCCAGCTACTACAAATTAAGATCCTGAAAAGATATTACCAGTTTCCTGCTAGACACTTTTCAGGCAGACTTTCAATTTCTACTCAGTTTCACACATCAACGTTCTTCTACAAATTTATCTCCTTTACTTTAGGACTATGATAGATATAGTCTATGCAATTTTATCTCTGCTGCAGTCCATTTCTCCACATCATTTTCAGTTTCTGGATTGAGATGTGCATACAACCATTCCAAATTATCTTTCAAAGCTAGTTTTAACAGTGCTACCTCTATTTAAAAGCATCCTTTTTTGTCACTGCTCTTCTCTCAATAAATAGAAATAGTAGATCAACATATTTATAATAGAAAACGCTATATCAGATAGAAATTATTATCTGATTTTATTCCATTTTACCAGGGATCTCAAGATATTATACAACTACTAGTGCTTCTTGCAGATTTAGCCCCTTATCTTGCAAAGGGAACTGGATGTCTACACTCAGGCTAAGCCTAGACTGCAGGCTTCTTGTGCAAGAAGCTTTTATTGGAAGAGATCTTCCGCAAAAACTTCTTCCACAAGAGCACGTCCACACTGCAAAAACACATCGAAAAAGCGATGCACTTTTCCGAAAGAGAGCATCCAGACTGCCTGGACACTCTCAAAAGTAAGCTCTGATTGCTATGTGCTTTTTCCTCTTTTTGCACCAAAAAAACCCCTCTTCCATGTCCACACACAACTTTTTGCGAAAGAACTCTTTTGCAAAAAAGCATTCTTCCTTGTAGAATAAGGAAACCTACACCGGAAAAAACGCTCTGTTCTTTCGATTTTTTTTGGACAAAAATGTGCTTGAGGTGTGGACGCTCCATGAGTTTTTTCAGAAAAACAGATGTTTTTCCGAAAAAACTCTCTAATGTACACATAGCTTCACAGACGAAGCGAGTGGTTGATTTCCTATGGGACTCCTCCCCGGAGCTGAGACTGGCCTGCCTGGATTGCTTTCCAGTAGTGGCAAGTTAGTAAAAGATATTATCTCACCCACATTGCCTCTCTTATCCTGCGACTAATAGGTTTACAACAATCCTGCATATGATTTACTAACATCAGTCATATCTTCTTTCAATACCCTTGCACTTCCACATATCCAGTTATAGCTATTCTCCTCCTTTTCTACATTCCTTCTTTTCATAGAATCATAGAATACTAGGACTGGAAGAGACCTCGAGAGGTCATCGAGTCCAGTCCCCTGCCCCCATAGCAGGACAAATACTGTCTAGACCATCCCTCAGACATTTATCTAACCTACCCTTAAATATCTCCAGAGA
>JANRFK010004149.1:57851418-57863744 GCA_030068395.1 Apalone spinifera
GTCCTACTTTCCATTTTTTATAAGACTCCTTTTTTATTTTTAGATCATGCAAGACGTCATGTTTAAACCAAGGCAGTCTTTTGCCATATTTTCTATCTTTCTGACGCAGTGGAATAGCTTGCTTTGGGGCCCTTAACAATGTCCCTTTGAAAAACTGCCAACTCTCCTCAGTTGTTTTTCCCCTCAGTCTTGATTCCCATGGGACCTTACCTATCAGCTCTCTGAGCTTACCAAAATCCGCCTTCACGAAATCCATTGTCTCTATTTTGCTGTTCTCCTTTCTACCCTTCCTTAGAATTGTGAACTCTATGATTTCATGATCACTTTCACCCAAGCTGCCTTCCACTTTCAAATTCTCAACCAGTTCCTCCCTATTTGTTAGGATCAAATCTAGAACAGCTTTCCCCCTGGTAGCTTTTTCAACCTTCTGAACCATTTTTCTCTGTTTAATTCTTCATTAGTTTTTTCTGTTTTGTTTTATTTATATTTGTTTGTTTTGTTACTTATATTTTGAGATAGCTTCACATCTTTGGTAAAATCTTTTGTATTTTTAAATTTTTATGGAGGAAACACAACAAAGCTTGTAACACTAATTTTCTGTTGTGTTTTGAGCAATACGTTTGATGCAAATACTTTCTAAGAATTATACAGAGGAATGAATTTTTGTCCAAAAGGGAGCTCTGAAAGGGGATATGCTCATGCCTGCAAAGTAGACAGCTGAATTCCAAAGAGCAGAGGGGTCTTGAGGGATTATGGGCCATCTCCAGAGACCAGTCAGAACACAACACAACACACAATGTAAGTGTCCACACTGGCCCTCCAGTGCTTTATCCAGAGTGCAGTAAGCTCTATGCTTCTTATCAAGTTAGTTTACCTAGAGTGTAGCAACTTCAGAGTTAGTGCACACTAAGTGCCTTGTCACTGTGAACACCTCAGGAGTTACAGCACTGGGAGCTCATTTCCCATGCAGTACCTGGCCAATGTAGAGTTTATATTTTATTAGAGGATTTACCCAGCACTGCTCAGGCCCCTATTGGGGGCTCAGTGCAAAGAGTAGGGAGCATAGCAATATGGGCTGAGGGCTAGAAGGTTGGGGGTTTCTCCTTGAGAGGGGAGACTGCAGCCCAGCTCCAGCCCATGGTTTCTCCTTGAGGGGGCAGGGCCCCGTGGCCTAGCCCACAGCTTTTCCTGAGATAGGCAGGAGGCACTGCCTGGCCCTGGCCCATATCCCCTCAGTGGGAGGGGAGGAGGCTGAGGCTGTGCTGCCTGCCAGCACTGCGAGCTCTGTTGGCTGGTCCTAGCAGTGCTTCCAGTAGGGCCATGTTGGCAGGGCTGCTCTCCAACCGGTACTGCAGCCAAGCACCAGGGGAAGTGCATTAGTGTAGAGAGGCCACTTACCCAAAGCCAGTCCCTTTTCTGGTGCTGAAATGGAGAGTTGTAGGGGACAGGAAACCTGGGTCCACCCTCTACACCAAGTTCCAGCCCAGGGGCTCTGTGAAATAGCAGCTGCCTACAATGTCTACAGCTACATGACAACTACACTCCACAAGGCCACTTCCCCACATCTTACCACAGCACCTTCCTTATCGCAGGCTCTTCCTCCTTATAGCAGCTTATGCTTTCTCTCCCAGACCCACCACAGCACTTTCTCTCCTTGCTCACACACTGAACAAACAGAAGGGGAAGGCCTTTTTACCTTGTCTCAACTGGTTCTTCATTGGCTCCAGGTGTCCTGAGTAGTCTGGCTCCCTTGAATCTGAAAGCCTCCTAAGGGTCTTCAAATGTGTTAATTGGCCTGATAGCCCTGATTGATTCTAGCAGGTTCTTGTTAGTTCTGGATTAATCCTTGTTCGTTTATCCTGGGAACAGGGACCTATTTAATCTATAGCTAATATATTTCCCTTCTATCACCCTTCTGTACTCTTTCAGCCAGACCCTGTCACATTACATATAAACGAATGCTACACCTATGTATCTAAGGTTAAAAAACCTATTATTTGACAAATGGTATGTGATTGTGTAATTAAAAACTACATCAAGGCAGAGACTGAGGACAATTGTCCTCTGCCTCCCTTCTTTAGGCACTGCCAGGGGATCATCATAGGGGACAGTTCCTGACATGCCTCCTCTCTTCTCCATCTTTCTCACTTCAGAACAATCTCTGCATCATATGCAGAGATGGCTGCAAGTCTAGTTGAGAGGTCTCCATTCACCAGGGCAGAAAAGTCCTTACACCAGCCCTACAACCTAATTGTGTTAGCTACAATGATCCAACACAGGGATGCCACAGGACTACTTGGTTTTTCCCATGGTTAACCATGGTAATGCAATTATTTTTAGCTTATTCTTCTATTTCAAGATAGTGCTGGATACTCTCTTCTTCCTCTTTGTGCACTTTTCCTGCCTATGTAGAAGACATCTGTTGTTCTTCACAATAGCATACTATTTTTTACAACATTTACTTGTTTGTTTTTGTGTGTGAAATTTAGTATTCACTGAAAGGTGCCACGTTAGCAGTCCTGAAAAATGAAATTCTGCATTCATTCACAGAACTGGTACAGTATGAGTAGCAGGCATACAAGCTTCTTCACAAATGTGCCTCAACCTTGACTTTGAGCATTTTTGAGGCGATTATTTAGGTTCCATTCAGCTTTTTAACTTCTCAGCCAAGTCTGCCAGTGTTTCAATTTACGTAAAGGATGGTGGTCTTTGCTGTGATCTGTATATCAGTTCATTACTAACTAGACAGAACCAAATTCACTTAACACAGTCTTTGATTTTTTATTTATAGAAAGAGTTCAATGATATATTTGTCTTTGAGATTGTGAATCTATTAAACAAGTTTGTACAGAAGAATTAATTGCCTTCACTCCTTCTTGAAGGTAATTGGTTATTATATCATAGATGCATGCACATACACTGTCTTCACTAGGGATGGGCAGTGTTCATTATTTTGTTTATTTCTTTCTGCTCACAGTCTGATCAAACAGTAAGTGATAGTTCAGGACAACAGTAATTTATTTCACCTGTAGATATGTGACATCTAGTGATTGATGATGAAACAGATGTAATATTCTATGCTATGGGGCACTCCATTCCTCATTAGACAGAAGCATGGATGTAGGAATGTGACTATATTATAATTGCTGCCTTCAAAATTACAGGACCTATGGATAGTTTTATCTTATTTTATGGACCTGGATCCTGCAAACCAGAACACTGGTTTTGTGAATTAGGAAAAAAAGTAATTTCAAAATAGAATGAATCTGTCAAACTGAAGTCATATCTATCCTATAAATATCTATGCTACAGCAGCATAGCTACAGTTCTGTAGCTATCACTGGCTGTAGTTCTAATATATCACTATCACACAGATATTTTCAACATCAGTGGAAGGGGTTTTCCTACTGCTCGTGGGGTAATCCACTTCCACGAGCAGTGGGAGTAAAATCAGTGGAAGCATGCTTCCATCAACCTAGGTGTGACTACAAGGTGGGCAGTCAGCTCTTCTATGGTATTCAGGGATGTGAATTTTTCACACTCTTGAATGACATAGCTAGGTTGATCTAAATGTGAAGCGTAGACCAATCCTAGAATGCAACGATTATATGGTGATTTCTCTACTAATCCTGCAAGTTATCTGACTTCTTATTCCTTGCAACTCCCTAGCTTTGTCAGGATATTCTGGATAGTTACATATATTCACATTTATAACCATCATATGTTCAATGCTTAGTTGTAAGTGGACATTTATTTAGATAAAATTGAACAAACTGAGTTTACTGCTGTGTTTGTGCTGGATTTCTTTGAGGAGATGTATTGCTTGACCAATTCTAACTGTAACTTCATTCACATAGTAAATGTTTTTCACTCAAAATGTTCAGATGTTTAGCATTAATTTGTTGTCCTATAACTAACTAATAAGGTGAAATTCACAGCTGTTCTTATTTTTAATCAATATAGAGAGTAATTGGGTTTTTGAGGGGTTTTCCAACTTTCCTAATACATGCAAATCTCATATTTATCTTAGTGATGTAAGTCTGACATTTACTGTTGCCCTCCCTGTCCAAAAAAAGCAACATTTGTTTATATTAATATTCCTTGGATCAATTTTGCTCTTGCTGAGTCATGATGCTGCATGTGTGTGAAACAAATGAATTAGAAACTTTGGCTGTGTCTACACTAGACAGAACACTGGCTGGAAAATCAGCCGCTTTTCCAGAATAAGCTACGAGCTGTCTACTCTGGCCCCTTGAATTTCCGGAAAAGCACTGACAATCTACTGTAAGAAATCAGCTGCTTTTCTGGAAAAACTATGCTGCTCCCGCTTGGGCAAAAGTCCTTTTTCCAGAACACTGTTCCGGAAAAGGGCCAGTGTAGACAGCACAGTAGTGTTTTCCGCAAAAAAGCCCCGATCGCGAAAATGACGATCGGGGCTTTTTTCCGGAAAAGCGCGTCTACATTGGCCACGGACGCTTTTCCAGAAAAAGAGCTTTTCCGGAAAAGCATCCTGCCAATGTAGACGCTCTTTTTCCGGAAATACTTATAACAGAAAACTGTTCCATTTTAAGCATTTCTGGAAAATCATGCCAGTGTAGACGTAGCCTTTGTGTTCATATAGGAACATTTTGTCTTCCAGAAGCTTGTAAAAGACAGAGAAAACCATATGTACTAGCGCTATCAACATTACTTAAACTGGTGTAGCTGAACCAGTGTGAGCAACAATAAGTGTTTTTTGGAAGAGTCCTTAGTGTTTAAAGTGGTGTTTATAAGGTAGATAAAAAACAGGCTGTTTTTAATCTGACAGTCTACCTTCAATTTGGGTACATCTATACTGCGGTGTTATTTCAGAATACTTCCAGTATCCCAAAATAGCTATTCCACATCTTGACAGCATGTCCGTTATTTTGAAATATTTCTCAAAATAACAGGCATGCTATTGCAACATTCCTCTGTACCTCATTCCACGAGGATTAAGGGATTTTGGAATAGCAGTTTATTTTGAAATTTGGCACTGTGTAGGCAGCTTCAAATTACAAAATAAGCTATTTCAAAATACACTCAAAATAAGCTACGCAATTTGCATAGCTCAAATTGCATAGCTTATTTCGAGCTAAGTGTGCAGTGTAGATGCACCCTTTGAAACTCAAAAGAAAATGATCCTAGCAGGAGACTTACAATGTATGACTTTATATCATTTAGTTAATGTACAGTATCATAAAATAAGGGACTTAATTATATGAGAAAAGTTGCATAGGGAATCTTAATTCTGGCTTTTTTTTTTAGAATGATTGAGTTTTCAGTCTTAATAATGTTTTTATTTAAACAGAGAGGTGAATTTGTAGTATCCTTCCTGGTTTGGATTTATGTTGTTTAGATGTTTGTTTTGCACTAGGACAGAAGAACTACTTTTACAAGGAGGTCAAATTACTAAGACATGCTGTTAACCTAAAGAAGATGCTTCCAATGTGGAAAAAGAGGTCCGAATGCAATGGAAATAAATCAAACCTGATGGCCTTCTATAGAGAACACTGCATCCATATTTTTCACATAATGTAGTTAAGATATTACAGATTTGAGTATTTATCAAATGTTGATAGGCAATCAACATTACTGTAGTGTCTCAGAGGGGTAGCCGTGTTAGTCTGTAGCTGAACAAACTTCAAAAACAATGAATAGTTCTGCAGCACCTTAGAGACTAACAAAAATGTAAATGGTATCATGAGCTTTCGTGGGCACAACCTACTTCTTCAATATATGGAGTAAGGGGTCCAGGGTAAAAATAAATAGCTGAGAAAGAAAGAGGATGGGGGGAGAAAGAGAAGGAAAATTATTGTCAATTAGAGTGTCTGTGCTAAATGAGGCTAGCTATTTGTACTCAGAGCTTAGCTTTTTATATCTTTAGGATGTGTAATGTAGTGGCCCATCCAGGTCAGGTCTTTGTTCAGACTTTGATTACAGGTGTCAAACTTGTAAATGAAACGAGGTTCTGCAGCTTCTCCCTCAAGCTGTTTTTTTAAAATTGCTTTGTGATATAGTCACTTTTAGATCCATTAGTGAGTGGCCAGGCAAGTTAAAATGTTCCTCCACAGGTTTTTGTGTGTTACCATTTTAAATATCTGATTTTTGTCTATTAATCCTATGTCATAGAGACTGTCCAATTTGGCCAGTATACATGGCAGAGGGGCATTGCTGGCACTTGATGGCATTTTTCATGTAAGTGGATGTGCAGGTGGATGAGACCCGGATGCTGTAGCTAATGTGGTTAGGTCCCATGATGTTGCTTGAACAGATGTGCGGACAGAGTCAGCCCCAGAATTGATTGCAAGAGTGGGTTCTTGGGTAAGTATAATGGAGGTGTGCTGCATGGTTGCTGGGAACAATTTGTTTCAGATTAGAGGGTTATCTGTAGGCAAGGATTGGCCTGTCCCCCAAGGCCCGTGAGAGTGAGGAATCATTTTCCAGGATAGGTTGTAGACTGTTAATGATGCGCTGGAGGGGTTGAAGTTCAGGACTGTAGGTGACGACCAATGGTGTTCTGTTGTTTTCTCTGTTGGGCCTATCTTGAGGAAGCTGATGCCTGGGTACTTGTCTGGTTCTGTCAATCTGTTTTTTCACTTCCCTGGTGGGTATTTAAGTTTTAAGAATGCCTGATAGAGGTCCACAGGGCTGGCCCGAGCCATTTTGGCACCCTGGGCTCCAGGCACGCGGCACCGCCCCCGGGGCGCACGGCCCCCTCTCTGGGCCCACGGCGCATGCACAGTCCCACCTCTGGATGGAGGACACATGCATAGGCCCTCCCCCGGGGTGCGTGGGTGGATGCACGGCGCATGTGCTGCCCAGTTGGCCCAGCCACCGCCGATGGTGCACAGCCCGGGGCCACCCGGGGCGGGCTGCGCCTGGCAGTGCAGGGCCCTGCGGCCATGGGAGGAAGGGCGCTGCTGGATGGTGCTGCGGGGGTTAACACGGCCCCCGCCCCGGGCGGCTGCTGCAGTCCTCTGAGAGCCGGGCGCTACCCGTAGGTTGGCTCCCTGGGCAGCTGCCCGGCTAGCCCACCCCTTAGTCCGGCCCTGGAGATCCTATAGGTCTTTGTCTCTGTCTGCGGGATTGGAGCAAATCCAGTTGTATCTTAGGGCCTGGCTGTAAACAATTGATTGGGAAATGTGTCTTGGATAGAAGCTAGAAGCATATAGTTAAATGTAATGGTTGGTAGGTTTCTGGTATAAGGTGGTGGAAATGTGGCCGTTGTTTAATTGTACTATAGTTTAAAGAAGTGGATTGCTAGTATGGACTGGTCCAGGCTAAGGTTGACGATGAGGTGGAAGTTGTTGAAGTCCCTGGAATTATTGTAGTGGGGCACCTGCCCCACTCCATCCAGAGGGGATCAAAACAGGCTGGAGGGAAGAGCCCCAGCCAACCAAAAAGGGGCTTAAAGGAAGCCAACGTGAGAGCAACTTATTGGGGCAGCCCTGGTTATGTGAGGGGAGAGTACTTCACAGGGTAACTGGTCCCTGTGAATATGCTGAACCTGGACCAAAGCAGATGATTCCAATCCAACCAATTAAAGAGCTGCTAATGAACAGCTGAGGATGGAGCTGACATAGCCTGTGCCCTAGGAAGGGAAAACGAGACAATGGAGCTAGCTCCTGTGGTAGTTTCTGGAGCAAAGGACCAGGTGCTCAGAGAAGCAATCCCGGGACTATTGTTCCAAGAGGAAAGCAGAGCGACTGAGGCTACATCTAGAGAGCAGGTTTCTTTTGGAAGCTTTTCCAGAAGAGATCTTCTGAAAAAACTTCTTCTGAAAGTGAGCGTCCTCACTGCCAAAGCGCATCAAAAAGTGATCTGCTTTTTCGAAAGCACATTGAATGGGCACCTGTGCTTTTTCCTCTTTCCTCTTCTTTCGAAAGAACTCCCTCTTCCCTGTCCATGCACATCTTTTTCCGAAAGAGCTCTTTCGGAAAAAAGCTTCTTCCTTGTAGAAAGAGGTTTACCAATGTCAGAAAACCCCCTCTGTTCTTTTGATTTTTTTTTCGAAAGAATGTGATTGCAGTGTGGACATAAGTGAAGTTTTTTTGGAAAAACTATGTAGTGTAGACATAGCCTGAGACTAGGAGCTGTAGTGCCAGAGACCCCAGGAACAGTGGCTCAGAAGCCTGAGGCTAAGGAATGAATTAAGGCTCTTTTCCTTGTTTGTTTGCTTTCCTCAGTCAAGGAAACAAACTTTCTTGTAAAAACTAGGTATAGCTTGGGTATGCTTTAGAGCTGGAGAGAAGCCTCACATGGTGATGCATATGAAATAAGTTAAGTCTCTCTGAGGGGACACAGCTATCCCATGAACAAGGGGGAAGCAAAGAAAGGTCAAAGTCCAGGGTAAGAGTTATGCCCAGTTTAAGATGGGAACAGAACACTCTTTTTGTCCTAGCCCTCTGAATAAGGGTGTATTTCAGCCTACATGAATGGGTTTTCCATAGTATTAGGTCCCTAGATGGAAGAAGTGAAAAACCAACTCCCGACACTGGCCAGAGTGCACTTTTTAATAGAAAGTTACTAGTCATTCTGAGGGAAAGTTTGAAAAGGAACTAAATAGACTACAAAGCATTCCAAATAAGTGAGAAATGCTGGAAACAGATTCAAGATACACAGTATCTCAAAAATGGGCAACCCAGCTTGTCCCTAATGGGATACAAGAAATTTGAGGGTATGTTTTAAATAAATTTTCTGCTTTTCACAGAGAACATGATTGCTGAGGATATTACTAGCAAATATTCTATGGTTGTTTTATGCTTCCTTGCTGTGAGCTCATGAATTTGGCAGCTGACATTGAGGTAATTTAAAAAATGTTTATACATTTCATCTTCAACTGACATTTGGAATAACATTTCAACACAAATTTTCCATAGAACATTCGTCCAACTTTTTGAAGGCATCAGAAAAACTGATCAAATTCTGTTGCATATAGATGTGTCTGAGAAGCCATGTATATATGAGGAAAAAAGAAAAAATCAAAATCCACTTCTGGGCAGTCATAGGAAACTGAAAGTGTACAATTATATTTACTTAAAGTTAGGACCTACTGTGTTCCTAAAGAGATGTTGAAATTAGCCAATCCAAATATGCAAAAAATAAGAGGGCAAAGGGAGGTATGTAGCTTCTTGGTACAATTACAAACAGTGATTCTTATTTTAAATATGGCAGAATTAGGTACCATTGAAGGATCTTATCTTAAAAGTCAGGGAATTAAAACAAAGCTTAGAATGTGCTTAGGGTGAAATCCTATTCCTGCTGATATTAATAGCAGTTCTGCCATTGACATTATTGAGCCACCCTACAACAAACAAATTTTGAGCACAATGACTCCAAGTTCAGGTAGTTCAATACTTTTCAATAAAAGTATCCAAGTTAGGACTCAATGATCTGGTTGAAAGGGAATATCACCAATGGTATATGCCTGAAAAGCAATAAGAGGTAGAGGAGAGATACAGATGAATATAGAGTAGATTACAGAAGCAGAAACAGATTACAGCAGAGCCAGTTCAAAATATTTTGACATGTTTTTCAACCAAAAAACCCAATTTATCAAAACCAAAAGTTTGTGGAAATCTATTTGTTTTGATGTTCCAGAATGGAATTTCAGGTCAAACCCAGGGAGAGGCCCATATCAAAGTAGTTAAGATCTAATCTGTGGTAGACCCAGCTTCAAGTCCTATTCCTGATTTAGACCAAGGACTGGAATCTGGATCTCCACCATCCAGGTGAGAGGCTATTCTGAAATCGGTTGATATCTTGTTTTCATGAAAAATTTTGAAAGGTTATACTTTTGTTTTGATGTGGAATGAAATTGCATTTTTTTTTTTTTGAAAACTGGAATTCTTGCTTTCCATTAGTCAAGATGTTTCTGGTCATCTTAGCAGTGGGTGAGTAAGGATCTGTGGCCTGCAACTTGTAGGTGCTTACATTAGAGGGTCCCCTCTGGTCTTAAAACAAGGGTGGGAGACCTCAGGCATATGGGCCGGATGCAGCCCCCAACTTGCCTGGAAGTGGCCCCCAAGGCTCAGGGTTCTCTCCTCCCCCAGTACTGGGGAGCTTGTGCTGGCACTCCAGTCCCCTACTGCACCACCACAGGCTGGAACACACAAAATCTACTAGGATGCCCCCCTCCCCTCCATGGGCTGGTGCACAAGGGAAATGTGAGGAGTGTCTTTCTCCTTCTCAGTCAGTGGAATCCCCCGACCCCAAAAAGATTCCCCAACTATGCCTTAAAATCTCGGAGTTTTAATAATCACCATTTTAGGGCTATCATATTTGCACTTTCAAAAAAGAGGACATCCCTAAAAGGGAGTGTATCTGTATCAGTATGTACCAACTCACATTGTATTAATGTGTTATATAATATAATATAATGTGAGTTGGTAGATACTGATACAAATACACTCCCTCTCAAAGGTGTCCTCTTTTTTGAAAGTTCAGATACGGTAACCACAACCATTTAAAATGTCTAAACAAAGAATAAAGTAACTGTCACATTTCTGGAATGGATAACAGGTATTATTTTTTAAGTGTTTTGTGGTTCAAAAATAATAGCTAATGGCCTTAAATTTGATTCAATTTCATGCACAAAAATCAGTTTTGTTCTGTTTTGGTGTGGACCAACCCAGACCTTTAAAAAAAATAATGATAAAGCAGATGCACTTCTTTTTAGCCCAAAATGGCCAATAGCACAGTGATTAGCTCAGTCATGTGGGATTTGAGGGACCGAGGTTCAAGTTGTCTTTTTCTTACTAATTTAGGCAAGTGTGAGCCCTTTGAATAGAAGCAATTGAAAGGGCTCACAGCTTCCAGCCCCATCGCTAACGCACCCTGGGGATCTGACTGGTTCCAAATGAAGGAATTTGCTGGAGCAGGGGTGGTCTCCTACCACTGGCCCTACAGCCCACTGTTGGCTCCACTTCCAGTCCTGGCCAGCACCCCCTGCCTCCAGCCTGTGGGACTCCCAGCCCCATGCTGCTGGACACTCTCTCTCCCTCTGCCCATGTGGCTCTCTGGTCCAGGAACATCTATGGTCCTGGCAGACCATGGATGTTGCCAGACAAGAAACTCCCAGTTTAGGGAGGTACAACTTGTAGTATCTTTATTTAATGATTGAACTGTATCTGATGTATTTTACAGTATCATTCACAAAAGTGCCACCTTTTTAAGACCACATTTCTGGAATTAAGTCCTACTATAATGAGTTAGCAGCATGACTGAACCCTTGTGAGGAACAGTTTACCTATACAATTCTATCATTCAGGGTGCATCTAAACTGCACCGTAACTTGAAATAAGAGACGCAATTTGAGCTATGGAAATTGCATATCTTATTTCGATGCTATTTTGAAATAGTCTACACAGCACCAAATTTTGAAATAAAGCACTATTCCAAAATGTCCCTTACCCCTCGCAGAATGAGGTTTACAGAGACTTTGGAATAGTGAGCCCAAAATAACAGGTTTGCTGTTAAGACACGGGATAGCTCTTTCGGGATATTATGGTATCCCAAAATAGGTTTGCATTGTAGATGTACCCTCTGTGTCCTAACCATAGACAGAAGCAACCACCTGGCCTTCAGCAACTCTTTTGGAAAGGGACATGTCAAATTAAACTTTTTCAGGGAGCCAATTATGGGGAAGGAAACACTGCCTCTGCTCCTTTTCTGCCATTGTCTTTTTCTGATACATTTTCTGTTTAGTGGTGTCTTGTTCCAATTAGTTTCAGAAGACACTGAGCCTTGAGAAATAATGTTTCCAGATTTCTCTGGTGCATAAGCAGTGTAATGTCCTTGGTTTTGGTACTGGACAGAGGCAGCATACATAGGGTATGTCTACAATACAGTGTTAATTTTAAATATCTTAATTCGAAATAGTTAATTCTAAATAAGATATTTCAAAATAACACGTCTACATACAAAATGCAGTTCAAAATAGCCTTTTTCTATTTCTAAATACCGCATCCACACTGAGTGGACAATGATTCGGATTTTAGGCTGGCCGGAACCAGGTCAGAGGTAGGATATCAGGTCAGGAGTGTCTTTGTGTGGCTGAGGCTATCTGAGGCCTGTGCTTCAAGGGACACATCCCTCACCCGCAGGCAGCCAGTTCTCAGGTGTCCCTGCTTGCTTGCCTGCCTCGCTGAGGGAGAGCAAAGCACTTGTGTCTCTGTGTGCTCTGGTTGCCCTCACTCGGGACACCACAGCACTCTCCAACATGGAGCCAAAGCTTTCCCAGGGTACTCTTGCTGCAGGCTGCCATCTGGGAGATCCATCGGGGGGCTGTCAGTATCCAGGAGGCC
>JANRFK010004149.1:57872357-57893938 GCA_030068395.1 Apalone spinifera
TCGACGGAGCCATGTAGTCTAGACATATCCTAGCTGCTCACAGGATAACCCAGATTACGTGCCCCAAAGGAGCAATATATACCAGCTTACTAGTTTGACTTTAAAGGACTGATTCTGTAAAATCACACAACAGTGATGAGCAATTAGAATAAAATAAAAACAGGTTTATTTAAGCAAGAATACAGTCCTCTAGAAATGAAAGAATGTTGGAAACAACTGGTTACATTACAAAACCAAATCATAAAACTCAACGCTGGTTCTAAATGTATTAATATTTATCTTTCCTATCAAATAAAACAAATTTCCCCCAGAAAGCTGAATCTATTGCAGAGCTAGCTGGCTTCACATGCACCTGGGTCTAATTTTTATGAGACCCTCGTGATCCCCGGTGAACCAGTTCAGAGTGTCTTTTCCAAGTCCCTGTTATACTGAAACAATCTATTAATAGGCAGGACAAAACTTGTCTGTTATAAACTTTTTTTTTTCAACCTCTAAGTGGTTTCAGTTGTTTGTAATTGTCTCTGATGGTTTTCCATTGAAAGTTTTGGCATGGAGCAAGGCTAGATGATTGAGTTTAGCATTGGTTAACTAACCTGTGTGACTGAGCCATCACCAAGACCTATTAGCCCTTCATGGCTGATTCTACTCTAAGTCCATAAAGCATACTTTCAATATAAATATATTATTCCTGAAATATTAACCATACGTCTATCTCACAATGATTATGAGTCTTGATAAATTTTCTGTAGACATCTTACATGTTACCATTTATAGATAAATATTCTACAAAATGTGTTTGAGGTGAGTTTGTCAAGTCTGAAGTGAGAGGGTTTTTGGTTGGTTTTTTTTACAAAGAATAGGGGATTCTTTGCCAGGAATCCTGAGTGTCACAATCATTCCTTTTGTTTAATCTACACAGGAACCTGTTAGAGTTAATGAGATCTGGTGGCATTGTCTTTATTAGGCTGTTGACATTCAATATCTCTAGCTCATCTGATCAGAATCTGGCTGGGACTGGGACTTGGATGACAGCTAATGGAGGCCCAATCTAGACAAGATGAAGATAAATATGTTAGATTGATACAATCATCAGTAGAAAAATAAGAGAATTCATCAACCTCTTTGACTGTGATTCATGCCCAGTACTAAGCTGCTCCTGTAAATGAAGACATCAGTTGTAGGCAGGGCAGCTTTTTCCCATGTGCTTGGTGAAAAGAGTGAAATTTATTTTAAAGGTAATTTTTTTATAGTTATCAATGCCACCATCAGGGCTCAGAAAAGGCTGATATATGTCCATCCTCTGCACCAGTACTTCTGAGGCTGCTCTGAAGCTGTGAAGAAAATCAAAAGATGTGAACCTAGGGTGTAACTAGTGCAGGGATGCCTATGTGAGTTTGAAAAGAGCTCAGTGGTGATCATGTAAATGTCAGTATTAACTATTTTATTCCTCATATGAGAAAGGAAAGGATTATAGATCTGCAAGATTTATTGTGAGTGATGTCTCACTTGGTTACCTAAAATGGATAGTAATTGGGAAATATCACCAGTCTTTCGCCTCTCCTGTCAAGAAGGAGCTGAGTCCAGAAAAGTCTGAGTATGCTCAAGAAAGAACTACTGAAAGGAGTATCAGACAAAGTGGGTCTTTGCCCACGAAAGCTTGTGCTCCAATTTATCTGTTAGTCTATAAGGTGCCACAGGACTCCTTGTTGCTTTTGAAAGGAGTCAAGTTCAGGAAGCCCAAAGGATCTCAGAGCTGCACAATAATATTTTGGACATCACACAATCTGCTGTGAATACTGTCTTGTTTTGGTAACTGACCTGGGCACAGTTAATTTTGTGGACAGAGCTTGAAAGAGCATCCCCACGTTTTGGGGATTTTTTTCTTTCTTTCTGAATGTAACTAGGGCCTCAGTAATAAAATTGACTCTTCCATTTGCTCCTGGAAGAGTTCATCATACCTCCAATTTGTTGACCTTCTTAGTAGGCAATTTATTTGCCTGGGCGCTAGGAAAAGGATTCTCAGTCAGAGAGAAATGATGGTTGGATGAGAAATGTCACTGTTTTGTAAAGGGATTTGGAGGGAAAGGATTCCTTAAATGGCTTTCTACATTAGTCCTTTTATTTTAAATTTTGAGGTATGGAGGAGCAGTGTCTAATTTAAGTGGTGTATTTAAAGTTGGTTTTAGAAAGAAGAAAATATTTTTATGTGAAAACAGCAAATTTCTGCCTAAGAAAATTCATGATTGAACTTTTCCAAACAGTGAAATTACACAAGCAGAGGAGTTCACATGTCTACCTCAATAAAAGACAGAAATGTAGAAAAAGTTGAAAAGAATCAAAGTCCCTCAATGTCTGCCCCTGCAACCAAATGAAATTGTTTGTTTGCGTTTTATTCATCTATATGATTCTAGCTGATGAGCTCTGCTTTCTGACCTAGAAGAATGTAGACCCAAACTGCTTGGACAAAATGTAGACTCCAAACTGCTTGGACAAAAATCATTTCAGACTCTGAATTTCTGTGAACCAAGTGCATTAGAAAATATTCTTCATAATTAAATATTCAATTTAAATCTTAAAATATTGTTAGAACTTAAGTGTTTGATCTTGTTCCCATTTAATTCCTTGGCCTTTTTGTTCAAGCTGATCAAAAATAATTATTTTTCAATTTTCAAGTTTTTGGCCAAAATGTCAACAAAAAGCAGTCACTTTAAAAAATATATGTAATCAAAAACTCATTTTCTATCAAAACCCAATTTCAACAGAATTTTTTTTACCAGTCCTGATTTTTGGCATTGTCTGTAATGGTAGAAGGATCAGCTTCCATTTTTCTTGAATGCTAGTAATGTGGAATCTGCCAATACTCTTCAAAATGGAAGCTTGAAAAAATGAGATATAAGTAAACCTGTGCTTTGAATTTATCTCATGTTTAGCTTTTGTTTAAATATTGCAACTGAACTGTGCATTGATTTGGTGGTGTTTTTTATTAATTTTTCTTTTGCAGTATGGTTACAGTACCTGTGAACTAATAATTTTGACAAAGCATTGTCACATATTCTTCATAGCAGCCATATTCCATATTAGATAACAAGAAATTTTGTCGCAGTTCCTGCTGGCTTCAAGCTACTTGATCTCTGAAACATGAATCCCATGTAGGAATAATGAGAAATGAGAGGAATAAGAGATTAATCTCATGTGCTGAGTACAAATTTGAAAATAGACAATGTCAGTATGAAAGCAAAGTTAGAATGATGGGAAACAATGTAGTTGTAAAATTTCTGGAAGTTTTTGCTGAAATCCTATTATAGATGACCATTCCCATGAGAGTGAAGTGACTGATTTTATATAGTCTCATTGTCAGTGGTAACAGATCAAATGTCAGCCTCTCTGCTGAAGGGTATTCTTTGTCTCACAGGATTCACAAGAATGCTGTTGCTGTGGCATCATTCCTGGATAGTCAGTGAATCGCTGCATTACTTAATACAGTGGTGAGAAATGCAGAATGGCCCAGTTCAGGACAACTGCACCTGTTTTCCCTCTTTCTGGGCCAACAAGGGAATGCAGTTTTAGATTCCCACACCCCAGGCATTGCCTCCTTTAGGTGGAGGCTCACATCTCTCTCTCTGTCTGTCTCTGTCTCTGTTTCTGACTCTCTGTCTCCTGACCAGGATTTTTCAAGAGCTGCACAATTTCCTGCCTATAGTGAGTTCCTCAGCAAGGTAATCTGTACAAAGAGGCCTGCTTTCTCCTCAGTGGCTATACCTATAAACAGCTCAATTGCACACAGTTAGCAATTACCATTCAGCCCTTTTTAAGCAAACACATATTCTTAAAGTGAAAGAATTACAGAGAAAACCATTTTAAAATAATTAAAGAACTTGCGGACATTCTCTCTCACACACACACCTACACACCCTTCCTTTCTGGCATGTGATCAGTCCTTCAAATCCCATCAAAAGAGCCAGATTAACCTTTTGAGGGCTCCCATGGGGAACAAACATGGTCCCTGAATTCTACCTCCATCCCTGATCACTGCGGTGGAGGGCTAATAGTTCTGCTGCAACTGAGGCTCAGCAATTCTCTGCCTAGGGGCTATGGTAGGGAGAGAGTAATCCTCTGGTTTCAGAGCAGTGGCAGGGGGAGGGAGCTTCTCTAGCCTCAGGTGCATAGCAGGCTCTCTGCCCCCCACCATAGTCCTATGGTCAGACGAGCTCTTTGCCCCTCCTCCCCCCATCCCTATGGCCTGAGACGTTATGATCCCCTTCACAGTGTGCTACAGTAAACTCAGTACTGACCACCAAGGGGCTTTTCTATGGTTACAGGTTCATTATAGTTGTTAGCTCACAACAGGAACACCCATGAATCATTCATTTTTTCTTATATACAATTTGGGCCTTTTATTTGTCCTCATGTAACAGGTGA
Organism: Apalone spinifera; assembly: GCA_030068395.1. Classification (NCBI taxonomy): domain Eukaryota; kingdom Metazoa; phylum Chordata; order Testudines; family Trionychidae; genus Apalone; species Apalone spinifera. The sequence goes on from JANRFK010004149.1 coordinate 57,876,777, forward strand.
TTAGAAGATAAAGGTCCCCTCCTCAGGGTGAAGCTTCAACAGGCTGAGTTTTTGCATAACCAAAGAGAGAGGAGGGATGTGTTTGCACAGATCTCACCCTAGAGATTTCTTGGGAACCCTCTTTGAACTCTATCTCAGAAGTTTATTCCTCTCTGGCACTTGCTGTAAAATAGTCATTGGAAGTTTGTAACACTTCCCAGACTGTAAATGTAGCTCCTGGAGAAGCTACATACAATCCTGCAAGAATACATAACTATTTCATTGTTAATACAATGGACTCCACAGCTCTTTAAACTTAATGCAATAAGATCTCCTGGCCATACTACTCACAGAAGGGACATTCAGTAAGTATCAAAAAAAAGAGGGAGAAAAAAGACAGGTATAACTTTTATTTCTCTTGAGTACTCCCCTATGTCCTAATAGAATAGTAGTAACTGGTACTATTATGAAAAGCCCCTTGTTAGTACAGTTACTACACAAGCCCCTTCCATCTGTGGCCTCTAGTGAAATTTATAGCCACCTGAGGTGGCTATAAACATCTGAGGTGTTGCAGTGATACCACTTTCGCCTTCCCTCAGTGTCAATTCCCCACATTCATCGCCCTTCTCCTTACTGGAGAGAGATCAAGGAAACACGGAAAAGTGTAAGTTGCAGTTCTATATGCCAGAATGAGTGATTCTAATCTCCAGAGCCAATAATGTGGTGTATGTAATCATCAGGTATTAAGCATGACATTCTTATCCTGTTTGTATGTTGAGTACATAATTGTTTCTGGTTTGTGTTACTCTACTGATTTTCTTTTTTCTAAAATAAAGCTAGGAAGATGTGTAGAGGAAAATATCTTTATGACAAAGTGAGCTTTCCAATCATTGATCACTTTTAGGCTCATGAAATGTTTAGAAAGCATGTCAGTGAGATGTTAAAAGAATATAACTGTGTCTTCAATATTTGCCCAGATGATACTTGGATTTTTCTCTTGTGAAAAACATAAATAAGACTATTGTTTAAAAAAATCCCACTGCTTTCATATAGGCAAATATACTTACAAAAGATTATCTATCTCCTTGGACTTTTTCTTTTAAAATGTGATAGGTGAGAACAACAGGGATGCAATTTTTACAGTTGTGTTCTACACAATGAATCTATATCTACATATGAGAGAATGAACATTCTGTGAGCAATTCAGTGATGGTTTTATAATCATAGCCATTTCATTGGTCTCCCTTTGAAAGTCCCCGTCATCTCATAGGCATCTATATTCTGATAACTGCAAGAGAAAAGAAGATTCACAGGAAGCTTCAGTATAATGAGTCATATAGCTAGTGATGGGTGTATGTGTGGGAATATGTTTCTTGGTAATGAATAGTAGAGGTTACAGTCAAAGCAGAAATGAAACACTATTCTTTTAGATCCTGATTAAATATTTCAGAGTCAGATAAAAATTAATTACAAGGCAAACAAGCATTTAGAATTTTCCCTGATAGCACTTAAATTATTTTTCTAAACCAAACCACAATGAAATTAATATACAAATAATTTTTCATTTAGTTAGATTAATGCCTGCATTAAAACTTCTTGTTCTACTTCTCTTTATGTAAACTTTTCAAATAAATAAGTTCTATAAGATCTAGCAGAAGAATTTTTATGCATATAGGTCCCAATCCAATTTCCAGGCTATGTCTACACTAGGATCGGAGGTATCCCAGAAAAACTGCGCTGCGTCAAGGGAACGCATCTGCTCTTCCACTTTTTTTTGCAGAAGAGCAGATGCGCTCTTTCTGAAGCCCTGTTTTCCTCCTTTCATGAGGAAGAAGGGCTCTTCTGAAAGAGGAAGCTTTTCCAAACTTTGGCCCAGTGTAGACTGGCCAAATTTCGGAAAAGCCTCTTCTGAAAAAACTATCAGAAAAAGCACAATTTGTGTCCCTTTTTGCAATAGACCGGTGTAGTCTAGACATAGCCCCACTGACTTAAGCAAAACCTGGATAAGACTGCAACTTTTGGAGTGTGTTGTGTCAGTTTACAGGCTCATGTTATAACTTTGTTCATTTTACTCTCAAAAATATTTTAACACACTGAGTAATCTGTTACATCACAGTCACAAGAATAGTGAGTTAGGTGAATATCTGGAAAAGGAAACAGAGTGCACTAAAAAAAATCCAACAGCAGCCAAGTGTAGCTGCTTCCCAAACCACAGAGCAATTATATAAATACAGACAAAAAGGATAATCTTAGAAATACCAGGCACAAAAAAGGTACAAAGCAATGTAATTTTCAAACTTTTTACTAAAACAATATCATACAAATTTAGCTCAGTTTAGGGTTTCCAATGAGGAAGTAGAAAAAGAAGAAGGAGAGTTTAAGAATAGTTTCTATAAATAAGACTCTGTCATGGAATTGTTGTGAAATATTTCAACCTTTTTTTGTCAGGAAAAGATCAATTTCTCAGAAGGGAAGTTTTCTGAGATTCAATGAAAGCATTTTCTCAGGTCAAAGATGAAACTTTACGAGGGAGGGAGCAAGGAAAGAAACCCATACCCACACACCAAATCCACCCAAGAATAGCTAATACCCTGCTGGTTGGGGCAGTTTGCTTAACTCTGAGGAATGACATGAAGTTGGGTCCCAGCATCCCAGATGAGACCAATAGCCTGTTGGTTAGAGCAGTTTGAGGTGAAGATGCTCTTAATGTCCCTTATTGGAGCTGTTCCATTTCATATAAATAATTAAATTATAGGTAGGGCACCTTCAGCATGTTGGCTGCATGTGGATTAGCCTCTGGCAGGGTTCCAGTTTGTTTACCTAAGTGTTTGCAGGCATGAAGCCACACAGCTCCCAGTCCGTGTCTAGACTGCATCCCTCTGCCGACAGAGGGATACAAATCAAGCACTTCGGAAGTGCAAATAAGCCCGGGATTTAAATATCCCGGGCTTCATTTGCATACTCATGTTTAGACACTGTGCCGATTACGCGCCCTTTTGAAAGTGAAAGTAAAGTGTAGCCACAGCTCTGCCGACAGCAGCGAGCTTTTTCGGCAGATCCTGTACTCCTCATTTTTTGCATTTCTTTTTCCAATTTAGCATTGCAGTGTATACCTACCCTCTGTGGTCGTTGACTTTTTCAGGCTATTCTATCCTTTCAGGAGTCTGATTTGTCTTGCATAACCCCACATTTCATCTAATTTTAAAACTACTTGCTTACAAAAATCAGACATAAAAATACAAAAGTGTCAAGCCTACTATTCCTGAAAAATGGCTTACTTTTTAATTTTTATCACATAATATAAATTAATTATGATATAAATATCTTATTTACTTTTCAGTGTATGGTATATAGAGTAGTATAAACAAATTTCTGTGTGAAATTTTAGTTTGTACTGAGTTCGCCAGTGCTTTTTAGGTAGCCTGCAGTAAAATTAGGCAAATATATAAATGAGTTGATGTACTCCCTGGAAGACCTTTGCATACCCCAAGGAATACATGTATTTCTGATTCAGAAGCACTGATTTAAATAGTGTTGCAGGTGTGCACAATGCTTTATGGGCAAAAATGAAACAGCAATATCCCTTTCTTAAGGCAGGCGCCTACAAATTATATCAAAATCTGACAACAGATATGGGAGGGCTGAGTAAATCTGCAGTAAATTGAAGGGACATAATTCTTAGAGGCATAGTTATCTACAATGGGCAGGAGGCAGAAGCTCAGCGCATTGTGGATTTCAAGTTAGTTCCTTTGTTTTGTATATTTACAATACAATAAGGAAAAGGCTGCATTACTACCCAATTGTAACGCTTGTCTGCTGGATATAATTTTAAATCTTCATTTAGGATACATGGGAGTGTCCGAGCAGCTCACAATTCTTAATGTATTTGTCCTCACGATACCCCTGTGATATTGAGAAGTGCTGTTATAGTGTATTAGTATGTACCGCACCTAGCACTCTGGGGTCCTTAGATTGATTGGGGGAATCTAGGTACTGCTGTAATACATATAATGAATAATATAAGATAGTAAATAACTCATAGATGAACCCACTCAGAATCAACCTTTAAGATCTGTCACTTGAAACATTTGACGTAAGCAAAGTTGAGGGGCTAGAGAGCCAAATATGTTCATTAATAAATCATCCTGATCAGAATCATATTGAATGCAACCTCCTCCCAGTTTCTGTACATAGATCACAGCAGATAAAGAATAGGGTAGTTCATAATTCCAGAACAGAGGTATTCTATCTTCCTTGAAATTTTAGTGCCTCAAAAGTTGTAGTAACTATATTCCAAGAATATAGCAATACACATACCAGATCAGACCAGTCTCTGATAGTATCTAGTACCAGATGCTTCAGAAGGTATAAAACCCCACTATAGACAATTCTGAAATCCCAGCCCAGGCCGCTTCCTGCGGCTCCCCTTGGCTGCAAAGGACAAAATGGAGCCAATGGGAGCTGCGAGGCTTCGTGGCCGCTGCGCCGGTAAATAAACAAACCAGGGCGTATGTACTGGTAGATCAAAAGATAACTGTGAACTGCCAATGTGATGCAGACATGAAAAAAATTAATGCAGTACTCAGCTGCAACAGGTGAAATGTATCCAGTAACAGCGGCGGATATAGGGCAGGGTGAACGGGGTGGCTGCCCCAGTTCCTATGCTTCAATAGGTCCCGCGCACACGCCCTGCACACACTACTTCCAGTCGGCTGCTGCTGAGGTGCATGCACGAAATGCTACTTCTGGTCGGCTGCTGCCAAGGCGTGAGCGTGAAATTGTGCCGCCCCAGACCCCGAAAATTATCATCTGCCCCTGTCCAGTAGAGACAGGGAATTGTTAGTAGCATTATACAGATAGTCCCTGACTTACAAACGAGTTACGTACCAAACACTTGATCGTAACTCGATCTGTTCGTAGGTCGGACTCTGTTCATTTAAATGTGACCGCTCTGTTCAGACGCACAGATCGCACGTTCGTAACTCGGGGACCAGCTGTAATGTGCTTATTGGGAGGTTGGTGGTAAGTACGAACGGTTGTAAGTCGATGTGTTCGTAATTTGGAGACCACCTGTATGAGGTACTGGTGTGAGCTCATCTGGAATTCTGAGTGTAACTCTGATTTCCCATGTTTAAGAAAGATGGATTTTCACTGGAAAAAGTGCAGAGAAGGGTTACTAAATGATCTGAGAATGGAAAATGTATCTTGTGAAAAGAGATTCAAAGAGCTTGGCTTGTTTATTCTAACCATAAGAAGACTGATGGAAGATATGACAACTCTCTAAAAATACATTAGAGTGATAAATGCCAGGAAGTGACAGGAGTTATTTAAGGACACCAATGTGGACACAAGAACAGGATATATTCTGGCCATCAACAAGTTTAGGCTTGAAAGATGAAGATTTTAAACCATCTGAGGAGTGACGTTCTGAAGCAACCTTCCAAGAGGCTTAGTGGAGACAAAAAAACAAAACATATTACTGGCTTGATAGACTGACCATGATAAGTTATGGAGGGAATTATATGATAAGATTGCCTCTTTAGAGGGAGATCCCTGTGGCAGTTTTAGCAACAGGAGAACCTGGCAATGCAACTATACTGAAGCTGAACAGTCAGGCAGGATGTTTTGGGCCAGCAAGGAAGGACAGACCTGAATGCAGAAAGGCCAGAGTTCATGCTGCTCCCCAGGAGGATCTCTTGGGTATGAAAATGGTTCCTTCAGATTGTTCTGTGGCTGGGCAAATCTTTCCCCTGAAGACATATTTGCAGGGATAAAAGTTTGCAAGGTTCCCTGAAGTATTCTGCACCTTATGCTCTCTTGTGAGTTTCACTGTGAGGAGAAGAGAGCCCATTCCAGAATTAGGACCTAGGTAACATTTCTGCATTCTTCAGACTCTAAGCTGCCTTTTAAAGGAAAGGTGTATTTTATATAAGGACATCTCATTGCAACATGAAAATCACTATAGTATATGAAAATTAACCACCTTAAATCCAATGAAAAAAATGAGGAATCTACCACCTTCATAATCTGATGATGTAGTTGGAGAACTATGAAATTTAACTCAGCTTTTGAATACCTGAGAAAGGGAGGAAAATTGCAAAAGCTATTGTAAAGTAACTTTTGTGATACTTTAGAAGCATGTCCTGGTTCATCTAATGGTTATAGTCCGGGAGATGTCACAGGTAAAACAGCAACAACCAGGCTAACACAAAAAGATAGTTTCAGAATATCACGCTTTCTCCCCAAGGTCATCAGGATGTGTGTCTGGAGCAATTGAACTTCAAGCTTGTATCAAGATTGTTTGCAATGTTTACATTAAAATTTACTCCCAATGTAACTTTGCCAACCTTTCTTCAATGCTAATGATTCTACAGTATGTATCCATAATTTTATGCTTGCATTTAGTTTATTAATGCTGGAGTCAATATGTTCTTCAGCCTGCTTGGTAAATTGAATGAACTTTTCTATGTGTCCAATTTTAATGTGATCAACTATTGCAGATTGTTGATTTTAGCCTCTTGTGTATATTTTTGTCTCTTGCTATATAAATATTTTTACAAAATCTTGCTAGGCTCTGAACTATAGAAACAGTACTAGTCCCATGCAAAACAACCAACACATGTATTGAGCAGATGATCCTAGTTAAAAATGTGATTAAAGGGTTCTGGTTAATTTTTGTATTTACTTTACTGACCACAAGATGGCATCATTTAGTTTTAATAATTTGGAAATGCTCATCCAACAAAACATCAAAGTCAAAACTATTTCTTAAGCCCACAGATTTGGGAAATTAATTAAAACATGTTTATTTAAAAATAAAAACAAATACACTTTCAAAGCAAATTATTGGGAAGGAATGGACTTTGAAAACAGTAAGTTTTATTAAACCAGTACGTCTAAACAATAGATAAGTAAACTGGAGGCAAAAGCCTAAGAACCAACGACAACCAAGAACTCAAACTTATTTAAGTTAAGTACTGTCACACGTGATATTTAATGTGTATTAAAGGAAACCTCAGCAGTAGAATATGTTGTTATATGACTGTGAGGGGGATGTATTCCTCACACTGGCCCTGAAAGTGTTAAATTAGGTCAGGCCAACCCAAGCAGCCCATTAAGCTGCAAATGGAGGAAATTTAGGCTGAGTGGAAGGCACTGATTAAGTAGAAGCTCACCTGTGAAGAAATTGGTGCAGCTTGTATAAAACCAGAAAGACATAAGGCTGAAGAACGTGGTGGGAGAGAGAGAAAGAAATTCTTTAGGGAGAATTTCAGCAAGTCTAGTAAGGATTATTTTGGGCTAGAGGCATGGATACATTTTGAGCACCTGTCTCCTAAGATGTTTCACAGTCACAGGTTTGGGTAAAATGGTAGCTCTTTGAGACATACAAACCTTCTGAGACAGTAGCACTTATATAGGAAAATAGATGCCTGTTCTGAGTCAGAAGGGAAGATAGAGAGAGGAAGATACTGTGAGAGGTCAGGAAAAGAGAAGGAAATGGTCACATAAAAAGGAGAAGGGAGGAAAACAGGATGTGGAGAAGGAGCTGATGGTGAAACAAGGAAGATTTCAGTTGCTGCAAATAACCATTCAGGGCTTATCCAAACCCCAAACTGTTAGGACCTTCTCTGTAATAAGGTGGCTATGCTGGCTAAACAAAATTTCTCCCTTCAAGAATCACTAAAAATCTTTCTGAAAATAATACTTATGAACAATGGAAACCTGATAAATCCTAGATTTTTCTCAAAAGTCTTTAGAAAATGTGTGTTTAAATGTTCTCTGTTAATAATCATGTAACCTGCTTTTTCTCTTACACCAGTTTTATACCACTAAAATCCCATTGGGTATATTTAAGAGGTACTGATCCTGTGTGAAAGGATTGTGTGACTCAGTTTCCCTGATGCCATATCAGCATATACTAGAGGTGGGAGTTCCTCTACATAGGTTGAGCAATCCCCAACATGGAAAGAAGGCTAATGTAAAATATTTTAGTGTTGAGTTCTTGGTTAATAAAGGCAAACCCAGAAAGGGGATGAGTTTTGATACCCCAGTGCATATGCAGTGTTCCCAGAGTAGATTGTGAAGGGAGCCTGTCTCCCCACAGCCTTTATTTCTGATAATGCTGTAATAATAAACAAGCTAGTGTATATGTGCACCATTGTCCACTAATAGTCTGCTCAGCTATGTTCAATAAAGTTTAGGGACATCATTTTCGTGACAGCTATATTGGTGAAAACCCCCTTTGAAGTTGATGGGTATGTCTATATTTAGTGTAAATCCGAATTCAATCTCAGGTGTGAACCCAAGCCTCACTACTCTCCATACACAAATCTGTGTGACTTGGCTCATCAACAAGCACTCAGCTCACAAATCCAAGGCCCATTCATGGGGAATGGTTCTAAGCCAATATCCCACTGACACTTTTGTTCAAGTCCTGTCATTTTGAAACATGTATAGCTCAGGACCTGAGTCACACTATGGATGAATTAGCATTTCAGTGAATCTTGGATCCAGCAAAAAAGAAAAATCCAAGGCTACATCTACACTGGCATGATCTTGCGTAATAACTCTTTTGCGGAAGAGTTCTTGTGCAAAAACACTTCCAGAAGAGAGCATCTCCACTGGCATGTGCCTTTGTGCAAGAGATGTGCTTTTGCGCAAGAGCATCCATGCCAGTGTAGACACTCTCTTGCGCAAGAAAGCTCTGATGGCCATTTTAACCATAGGGCTTTCTTGCACAAGAAATTCATGTTGCCTGTCTATATTGGCCTCTTCTGGAGGAGCTCTTGCGCAAGAGGGCTTATTCCTGAGTGGGAGCATCATAGTTCTTGCACAAGAAGCCCTGATTTCATGCATTAGAACATCAGTATTCTTGCGCAAGAACTTGTGGCCAGTGTAGACACGCAGCAAGTTTTTGCACAAAAGCGGCCGCTTTTGCACAAGATCGCACCAATGTAGACACAGCCCAAGTGTAAAAGGCATTGTAAAGCTCAAGCACAAGTTTGGAAACAGAGTGCACAACCATAGATCCCTCAGACCTGGGTTTCCAATATAGGGTAGGTATACCCAATGGCTGTGTCTAGACTGGCCAGTTTTTCCGGAAAATCAGCCACTTTTCCGGAAAAACTTGCCAGCTGGCTACATTGGCCGCTTGAATTTCCGCAAAAGCACTGACTTCCTACTGTAAGAAATCAGTGCTTCTTGCAGAAATATTATGCTGCTCCCGTTCGGGCAAAAGTCCCTTTTGCGCAAAGCTTTTGCGCAAAAGGGCCAGTGTAGACAGTTCAGCTTTTTTTTCCGCAAAAAAGCCGTGATCGCGAAAATGGCAATCGGGACTTTTTTGTGGAAAAGCGCATCTAGATTGGCACGGACGCATTTCCGCAAAAAGTGCTTTTGCAGAAAAGCATCCATGCCAATCTAGACGCTCTGTTCCGAAAATACTTTTAACAGAAAACTTTTCCGTTAAAAGCATTTCCGGAAAATCATGCCAAGCTAGACGCAGCCAATGAGATTTTAGTGGTTTAAAACTGGTATAAGAGAAAAATCAGGTTACATTGTTGTTAATAGCTAATATTTTAAACACAACATTTTCTAAAGACTTTCCAGAGAAATATAAAGTTTATCAAGGAACATCTCCCCTGAATGGTTTCTATTATTCATAGGTATTATTTTCAGAAAGATTTTTAATGATTCTGCGAGGGAATAATTCTGTTTAACCTCAACTTAAATCTGGTGAGGAGTATCCCTTTATTCTTGTAGCTACAAGCTAGCTTCCTTTTCAGGAAATGCCATTCAGCCATCCAGTTCTACCTTTTCTATACTATATTATAGTAGTATCAGAGAAATTTCAGATAAATATGTTCTCTGAAAAGTGCTATATATGACTGACCTGAAACTATACATGAATTGACACACTGAATAGTTTTAGCCAAAAAAAATTTGAGGGGATTCATTCACAAAGCGACTTACACACTATTCATGATAATAGTGGTGGTAGTGCCAGGCTGTTGCAACTCATAGCCCCATAATTGAAGTACTTACCTAGATGTGAGAGACCAGGGATTCAAGCCCCAACATTAGAGCAAGGACTTGCAGTTAGATCTTCCATATCCCAGAAAAGTGTTCTAAATATTGGAGTTTCGGGTAATCTGGGGTACATCTTTCTTAATCTCTTCTACTGAACCTGTGGATTTGTATAAATAATGAAATATTCTTTAGCCCAGACAGAAGTAGTATTGGAAAATTATTATAACATGGTGGTTAGGTGGCTTATCTGAGTTCCAGTCCCTGCTCCAATGAACATGTAATTAATACAAAGTGGAACAGCATCAACAAGAGACATTCATTATAGTTTGTACACTCATTTGCAATGTAGGAGGCTCAAGTATAAGTCCCTCCTCTGAATCACAGAGAGAGGATCTGAAGGCTCTAACCACAGGGCTACAGGACCAGGGAACCTCTCCCTTCTGTTTTGTGAATGGCATTTCCAGATTTCTGTTCCTTTTAAAATAAAGAATCGATTAACATGCCTGAAACCAAAATGAAATATTTTGTTTTGGGTTGACCTTTTCTGCTTTGAGCAGTGAACCAAAACAGCTAATTAGCCACATAGCTTTATATTACAGCTTAAGTTTAGACAAAGCCCTAAAAGTATCGGCCTACATGAAATAAAGTGGCTCAGAGGAGGCCCTCTAAATTGGTTTCCTGGATAAGATGATAGAATGACTCTCACTGGGAAAGGGAGTGTTTGTGGCTGATCTTCCAAGTGGCTCTTGGGAAACAAAACACTCAGCATGAGAGAGTAGAAGAGAACAGTAAATGCCAAGAGATTGTCAGAAGATTCAAAAGGCTTCAGATGTCTGACGAGTTTTACCATATCATTCCCTGAAGAAGTAATGCAGGTATTAGCTTTAGGCAACAGATAGCCATAATAACTAAGCAAAACTACACAGAAATATTACAGCGCTTTAACTCTCTATTAATGTGTGTGCCAGTCATTATTTGCATAAGTAAACAAATATTTCTCAAAGATACTTTCGATATCTATATTTGGGATATCTACATCCAATGCAATGCACAGTTGTATCTTGCATTTCTTTCTGTAAATGACAATGGATTCTAAAGTGCGGAAGAGAGAAAACAAAAGATTTATATCCAACTTTTGAATTGAAAACACCATTTTTCCTATTGGTCTCTTGTGAAATGTCTGTTCTTAAAAGCTCTGTAAGAGTGGCCTTTGTCTAAAACAGCTTTGAACGGATTTTGGAGGATAATGCTTTGTGTGATAGCATTAGGTCAAAATGCAATAAAAAAAATTTATATTGCAAATAAGACCATTTTTAATCTAGTGGATCAAGCCAGATGCAATGATGCAATCATTTTAGATAATGCAATCTCCCTTGTCAATGAATCCATAATAAATATTGTGTTACTTGGTTTGCTTAACAGAACAGGAACATAATTCTCAATATTTAAAGTTCCACTGGGAACAAAAAAGCTAATTGCAATTCTCATAATCAAATAGCTAGCAGAATGCAATGTATTTATTACATCTAGATAAAAAAAATCAATAGACTGACTGATTGTTAATTCTCTGCCAAAGCACTATATATATTATCCAAAACAGTATAAAAGTACAAAAGAAATAATTCAATACCCTATACTGAATTCTGAGTTAGATTTAATTCTGTTCCTATTGAAATCAATGGGAACTTTGCTATTGCCTTCTATTAGAACAGGATTGGATCCATTGTGTCTTAGTGAGTTATAAAATGTCCGGGGAGGAGCAGATTGCAGTGGTGATCTGCAGAGACTGCTGTTTTGAATTACAGAGTCAGCCATGCAGTTCAGCTTGGAAATAAGACAGACACAGTGTTTACCATTAGAATCTATCCACTATTTTAATTAAGAGATAATGTCACTGGACTATAACTCTGTTCCGGGATAAGTCTCCTGTTGTTGGATGATGCCAAAAAGCCAAATACATTTACTGAACATAAACACTGAGAGGCAAAATCTTCCAAACTTCGAGACATTTTTCCTTAGGATATCAGTCCATTTCAATTTTTCTGTTACAGCAGGAGCTCAGAAAATAGACTAGATCAGTGAACATGGATGCATCATAGTGACAGTTGTTTATCATGGACCAGTCTGTGTCTTCCCATGGTAAAATCCACAGGAGAATTCCTCACATTCTTTCATCAGAGCATTATGGAATTGCCTCTCCCCTCCCTAAGAAAAGGTCTGACTCCAAGCCTCATGGTTTGTTAAAGGCCAGGTTGATTTGCACAAAGACTACAGCTCTGGACTCCTACCTAAATGATTCTACTATGTAGAAAGGATCCACTGACAAGGTGGCAGGACCTGGGCTGTTTTTATCTCAGCAGAATTCTTATGTTCCTACTGAGTGTCATGAGGTACACAAGTCATGTCTCTGCAATTCTGTCCAACCTGTCATCCTCCTCTTCCCTTCCACTTGTTCTAAACAAAGACTCCAATTCAGAAAATCATTTAAGCATATGATGAACTTTAAGCTTTTTAAATGTTTCTAGGTGCCGTCCTGAATAGGGGATGTTTTCCTGAGTTGGGGTCAAATTCCTAGAACCATTGAAGAACTTATGCTGGGATCAGTATAGTGAGGACCAGTGTCACTAATGGACATTGCCATACATGGAACTAGAGGAAACAATCCTTCTCATACTAATATTAAGAAGCTTTGTTCTAATGTGTTTAAAGAACAAACAGATTTCAAGGCCAGAAGGGACTATTTTGATTATCTGATTTGGCCTCCAGCCTACACAGGCCATAGCACTATCCCAAAATAATTCCTAGACTGGCTGCATCTAGACTGGCGTGATCTTGCACCAGAGCTATGCAAATGAGGCTCAGCGTTGGAATATCGCCGAGCCTCATTTGCATAGCTAATCAGCCGCCATTTTCACGGAAGAGGCTCTTGCGCAAGATGGGGCTGTCTACACTGCCCCTTCTTGCGCAAGAAAAACCCTTTTGTGCAAAGCCCTAATGCTGATTATTTTCAGGCATAATGGCTTTGTGCAAAAGGGTTTTTCTTGCACAAGACGGGGCAGTGTAGACAGCCCCGTCTTGCGCAAAAGCCTCTTCTGCGAAAATGGCGGCTGATTAGCTATGCAAATGAGGCTCGGTGATATTCCAACGCTGAGCCTCATTTGCATAGCTCTGGTGCAAGATTGCGCCAGTCTAGACGCAGCCAGAGTGTATTTTTAAGAAAGACAGAAAATCTTGACTTTGAAAATTGTTACTAATGGAGAACCTACCATGTCCAATAAGTTGTTCAAATGGTTAATTATTCTCGCTGTTAAAAATATATACCTTATGTGCAGTACAAATGTGTCTAGCTTCAACTTCCATCCATTAGATCATGTTATAGCTTTCTCCGCTATCACTAGAATGAAGAGCCCATGTGCATACTTATAGACTAGTCACCCCATAGCCTTCTCTTTGTTAAGCTAAATAGATTGAGCTCCTTGAGTTTATCGCTACAAGGCATGTTTTCTAATCCTTTAATCTTTCATGTGTCCCTTTTCTGAGCCTTCTCCAAATGTGGAAACCAGATATGGACACAGTATGCCAGGAGAAGTCATACCAGTTTACCAAGTAATTAAGATCACTCTTTAAGTGACCTGTCCTCTTTGCTATTTGCCATCTGAAAACTTTGTTAGTGATGATTTTTATGTTTTCTTCCAAGTCATTAATAAAAATGGTAAATAGCATATGGCCAAGAATTGATCCCTGTGCAACCCCTGTAGAAACACTATCTATTAGCTAATGTTTAATGTATGCCATACTAATTTTATATACATTTTAGAGTTTTTAAATCAAAGTGTCAGGTAGTACCAAAACAAATGCATTGCAGAAAGCAAAGAAAATTACATTGTTATTACTTTTATTTTCAAAACTTGTAATCACATAAAAAAAGATATCACATTAATCTGACATTCTATTTGAAATACAACCTTTCTGACTGGCATTACTTACATTTCCCTCCTTTCCTTCTTTATTGATTGAGTCATATATGATCCCAGTCAAGATAATGGAGTGGCAGTACAGTTCTATAATTACTCAGGTCATCCCATTTACCCTTTTTAAAATATTGGCACAACATTAGCTTTATTCAGGTCTTCTAGAACATCGCTAAGTATACCAAGGCTTGTTGAAAATCAACAATGGTTCAGGAAGCTCCTCAGATAGTATTTTAAAATTTTTGAAGGCAAGTTATCCCAACTTGTAGTAGCTGCTTAACAACTCCTGAGATACTAGTGAAATGTATCGTCATGATATAACAGCATCATGTTTTTCTAAAATACACAACAGAAATAATGTATTGAACGCTTCTGCCTTTTCTACATTATAGTTGATAATTCTACCATTTTCATCGAGTAATGGACTGATATTATTGTTAGGGTTCTTTTTTCCCTAATATACTTAAACTTCTTTCTTATTGTCCTTAAGTCTGCTGACCATAGATTTCATTGCATCTCCTTGCTTCACTTACCAATTTTCTATAATTCCCACCTTGTGATATATCTTCATTACTATCAACTTCCACTTTTTTTCAATTTTATGCCTTCTTCTTCAATTATAAGATTCTGGCTTTTGGGTCACCTGATTGTGTTCTAACACAATGGCTTTGGGGTCACCTAAAGTGTTCTTAAACAATTCCCAGTTATCATTGAAACATGTTTTGTACTTTGTCCATTCAGAAACAGACCATAACAGCAGTTATTTGTATTATTGTAGCACCAAGAAACCCCAGTCATGGACTAATGGCTAATTATATTAAGTGCTGCATAAATACAGAAAATACAATCCCTGTCCCCAAAGAGCTTACAGACTAAGTAAAACTGCACTCTGGGGCCTAGTCTGTACTAGACCAGGCAGGTCGGTTTAAGGTATGCAACTCCAGCTACGCAAAATGAGTAGCTGGAGTTGGCTTACCTTAAGCCAAACCGTGATGGCATTCACACAGCAGGAGGCCAATGGGAGCATATGCTCCTGTCAGCTTCCCTTACTCCTTGAAGAATGAGGAGTACTGGACACCAGCAGGGGTTGTCCTCAGTGTTCGATTTATGGGTCTACATTAAACCTGCTAAATTGAATACTAGAAAATTGACCTCCAGTGAGTTGATCTTCTCACTAGTATAGACATGCCCTAAGAAAAGGGAAGGATAGGGATAGCTCAGTGGTTTGTGTGTTGGTCTGTTAGCTACAGCATTGTGAGTTTAATCCTTGAGGGGGCTATTTAGGGATCTGGGGGAAATCTGTCAGTAATGGTACTTGGTCCTGTTATAAGGGCAGGGGACTGGACTTAATGACCTCTCAAGGTCCCTTCTGGTTCTATGAGATGGTATATCTCCATATATTATTATAAAGCTTACAGTTATCACACTTTTTGAAAAAATATACGTCAGATTTTTTCCAAGAGGCTGTGCTCTTCTATGTGATTACACTTTTATCTGTAAATATGCCTAAATATTCAAGAATCTAATTGGTGGACACCAGTTTCAACTGGTATGAAAAAATGTGTCAATTTGAATATTAAAGTATGTAAAACCCCAACACAAAAGGGAACACTGGAGCAGGAACACTGTCTAACAAAAAGACAAATTATCTGTTTATAAACACATTATTATGGGCTGGTATTGCCAAAAATGTCTAAGATATTGAGGCCCTCAGTTTCCTTTGATAGAATACCAAAATAATAGAATAGTTCTGGGCATTGCCCTTAGCCATCTTTGAAAATACTAACCAATGATATTTCATGTTTTCTTTAAATGTCAATGAAAGCAGGGTTTTTTTCTGGCTTTAAACAGTCTTTTATAATTCTTATAGATCAATCAGTTTCAAGATGATGAAAATGTTTGCAATGCCAGAGCACAAACAAATTATAAACTTCAGAAAATGACTAGAAAAACTTCATAACAGTGAGATTTATAAGGCTGTGAAATAATCTTCCTATGGAAACATTTGAAGCTGAATTCTATTAGACATTTAAAATTGGACTGGAGAATGCATTAGGAAATGTACAATTGGGTCTCACTAAAGCAAGATTGGTCCACACTTTGAGCCTGATTCTGAAAAAAATAGATTTTTTATAATGTATCATTTTTTTATCATGCTCAAATGTTAACTACTAAGGTAATTTTTAAGGGATAATATTTAATCTAATCATGTGTCTTGAACAGTGATTGCAAAAGACACAAGTTGTGAAGGAAAAAAATAAAGATGCTAATGAGAACATTCTTTTCTTTCTACCCCCAATAACTGACTTCTTTGGTGAATGTAAAGACTAATAGAAAAACTGAATTGGCCTGAATCTTATTTACACTAAAACTCGAGCCCTGCAAACCCGCGGAAATCTGCTTTATATCTGCAGGTATCCACATCTGCAGATGTGAATGAAGATATCCATGGTTCATTTTCATGGTTATGGATGCGGATACAAATTTTGTATCTAGAACCCTGCAAATTTGCAGCTATCTGCTTTATGTGCTTTATATCTTTAGCTCATTTTTGCACATACAGATGTGGATACAAAATATTGTATCCGCACAGACTCTAACTATGGCCCCTTTATGTTATGCTGGCAGTGTAAAGAAGCCTTAATATTGGGGTAAATTTTCTGAGTGAGATAAAGGGTCTTCAGTGTAAATGAGAATCAGACTCACTGTGTTCAAAGAAAACAGAGAAAAATGAGCACAAGATGAAGAAAATGAAGTGCATTTTTCTGAAATAAATGCTAATACTATAGAGAAGAGAAAGGTCAAATGTGACACTTAGTCAATAGACAATGCATAGGAGGCCAGCTCTGAACATGAGTCAGGTATCATTGAAACGTACCAGTCTTAAAACTGATAAGCAGGCCCCAGGTCTATAGGTCTACCATTTCTACAGCTATGCTCTTTCTGTTACATATATTTTAGATACAAAAACTCAGATCTAGTATCTTCAGACTATTTAAGTCATCAAGGCACTAAATGCATTCTTGACTGCACTGTTCAAAAAATGGAAATCACACCAGACACTATAAATGCGAGGGAAGAATACATACTGAATCCAATATGACATTTTCCCCTTCTCATGCAAATTCAAAATACAGTAAACTTCCGATAATTCGGCACCTTTAGGACCCAGGGGGTGCCAGATTA
>JANRFK010004149.1:57894038-57918765 GCA_030068395.1 Apalone spinifera
GTCAGTTTCAGCAGCGGCTGAATGGGGGAAGCCTGTCCTGCTGCCCCAGCACTTACAGGTTCCTGATGGTGCTGGCATCAGGAGTCCCGGAGCATTGGATGCCGGACTAATGGAGTTTTACTGTACAAAAGAAATAGCAAATATTAATAGTTATTTTAGCTTGCCTGAATGTCCAGACTGGACAAAAATGACAATTCAAGATAATGGAGAATTTTTATGAATGTAGCTAAGATGTGTTATTAGACAAAATAACAACTGTTGAATGCCCAGGAACCAGAGTACAGTAGAAACTGACACCATTTAAAGAATTTCCCCAGAAATATTATAGAAGCTGGCAGGCATACTAGTTCATTTGTTGCAAATAAATTGGCTGTCTTGTGTCTGAATTTGGGCTGCCCTATTCACTTAAACCGAGGTGTTTCAAATGCTAGAAAAAATGGCGTTAAGTAATAATTAAAGGTAAAATGTTCTTGATTATTGTGAATGAAGCTAAAAATATAAAGATTTCAGGAATAATGAGCTAAAACTATAATGTCAAGATTTATCAGAGTGTAATTTTTTTTTCTTTCATAATGGTAAACCAATGTAATGCAAACATCTCTGAGGAGTCTAAATTATGTTCACAGCCTTTGACCACAGACTTAAAAACCCAACAATTAATTGATCTAAGCTTTGGAAAAGCCTCAGTTTTACAAAGAAATTAATGTTAAAATAGTATCATCAGTAGTCTTGATTTCTTCTTGCTTCTTTAGCATGCTTGTGTTAATGATACATAGTTTGCTTATAATAACACAGACAAGTTAACAACAAAATCAGAGCTTAAATTAAATGAAAGGCGTGTGTTACTGCTATTAATCCAGCCGTGCTCAAAAGGGCACTTCCTGTATATTTACCTGTAACAAGAGGTTAGAAGGTCAGATTAGGGTCAGGCATGGAGAAAGTATATCAGATATACAGCCAGGATTGCAAGTGTGTGGATGTTTTAAATGTGAATTTAGTGTTAATGAAAGGTGTCAGCCTATTTGACCTCAAGAGAGGAACTGGTAATGCCCAGTGAGTACAGAAATTCATCCCACCCCGGGGAAATACCAAGCAAATCTATGGCCAACTAAGCACACGTATGAAGAAAGAAAATGGGAGGAGCCATATACTCAGCAATCAACTAAATGCAAGAACAACAAAAAGTAGGAATAGGGTCAGGCCAGAAGAACAATGGTAGAGTGCCATTGGAAAACACCAGTCAAATAATTTCAAAGGGAAAGGTGTGGTAATTGACAGCCCTAGCAAAAATGATCATCTGAGTCACAAAACAGGTAGCCAGTGGCAGTGCAAACTCCCCACATATTGTCCCATTAATGAGGTTTAGAGTTATTCCAAAATCTATTGAAGTCAATGGGAGGTTATGACCGGGCTCCTGGAAAATGTAGAGGTTAGTTCCTCCTCCATAGTCTATTTAATCCTAAACCACAAGACAGGCAACAAGGGTGTCATTAGACTTAATTGTTCTGGTATTTGTTATATAGGCACCTCACCGTTAGAAACTGGCAGGAGATAATTCATTTCACATAGGCCAAAAGTACAGCTTTTTGTATTCAACCCTTGACTGTGTGGTTTATGAAGTGAGCTATTCAGCTCTTTGTAATTAATGAAGTATCATTCAGTCAACCCAAACATACACGTTCACTTGCATGAATTTTATCAATGTATTTACATAAAGAGTACTCCTATAGTACGCAGCACTGTTCCTGTGAACTTCACTGTGATCACTGCTTACTGAACTGAAAACAAAGAATCCACACAACATACAAGGTTAGATTTCATTTTTATTTCATATTGAACGGTCTATGAATAAAGTCATTTATAAGACTTTACTTGTATCATCTTTGCCATACTCAAGTATCTATCAGAACCTTCTCCTCTGAAGAATGTTAGAGATTTAACATACTGAGTGACAGCATACTCATTAAATAATAGAAGGGTTTGGATGATTTAATCCAAATAAGCAAAGTTTTCAAATGTTTTTGTAGAAAATGTTGCAAAACAAATCCCCACAGGAACTCTAGGATTCTGATGTTTTCTCTTTGCTAGGTTATTAATGAATATGTGCAGTTGGTTCACATGAGTCATGCAGAGTTGCAGTAGATTCTTGTTTTCTTAAATGCCTCCTTGAAGTGTGTGTCAATACAGCAAGGTTATAACTACCAGACACAGAGAGAAAATAGCACTGACAAAGATACATTAACATTTGAAGTTCAGCAATAATATTTGGTGCTCTAAATATTTAATACACAGTGTGCTTTCTCACTCTAAAATGAAATATTACTTTTATTGCATTATAACAATGTATTCCATTATGTGAGGCTCAATTTGTGGAACTTCACCATATTAAAATTACCATAAACTGGAATTATGTTTAAAGGTTTCCAGAACAAACATTAAAATGAATCCTTGATTATCCAGGAAAGCCTCATTTTGATTGTTTCAAAATATTATTTTCCACAGAAAAAAAGTCTAGAGCTTTGAAGGGACTACCATTTATTCACTCACATCATAAAAATCCATCTTTTAAAAGTAAAATAAAATTGAAATGTAGTTTTTAAATAGCCACATTTCAACAAGCATATCAGTAGGAAAAATACTGGACAAGCTAGTAGAGGAATGGTTAAGCTAAGAGATTTTCAAAAGACAGCAGTACTGTGTGATATGCAAAATACTATCATTGACAATCTCCCAGCATCAAGGCATGCTAAACAGTGGCTCTATTTATTTCATAAGATGTTCTTTTCGGCAAATGTGTGAGGGGGAAATTGAATTAGTGAATAAATATACTCTATATACAAATATGGAGAGAAAAAATAGCATTATTACACCCATTGGAACAACATCCCCTTCCTCAGTACAGACATTTCATATTCCCTTCTTAATCCTTTTAGAAAGCATGAGAACCCCAAGAGAGCTCACACATGAAACATTAAAATGCCTAGGATTATTTTGTTTAGATATATATTTTAAAACCTCACTTCCATAAAGAATAACTGAACATGTAAGATATGATTTAACTATGGTATTGCTTTCATTTAAGGAAGACAGTGTTTCAGAGGACCTAATACATTTGAGGGAAAACATAAGGATTAACATCTCATTTGGTAACAAAATCTAACATCACAAATTTATGGTATTTGTACTCTAATCTACAAACACAAGAGTTCAAAATATCAATTGAATGATATATGCCTCAGATTATTTGGAAGTTGTAATTCTACAAGAAATTCAGGAAGCAATCTCCCTACATACATTATTTATTAATTTCAAATGACTGAATCCTTCAATTTAACTAATAATTAGCCCAAAATAACTGTATTTAAATGACATTTCAAAGATACCTATTTTAACTGCATAGAAATCTGAAGCAAGTCAGATTTTTTAAAAAAATGTTTCAAAATGCTATGACTTTCAATTAATGTATGGTGAACACAGTGGGTAGCAGAGTCAGTTCTAGTTGCCATGACAACAGACACTGAAAATTTAAACATCCAGCGGCAGGCTGAATTCCCTGCAAGAGAGCTATACCACGTTAAAATTATATACTATTTAAACATTAAACAGATATATGTGCAAACTGTTTTTAAATAGACAGCTTAATTACAGTTTATAAACAATAGAGGTATTTAGACACCCTGTTTATTATTTCAATTTAAAAAGTGAATTGAAATTTGCTTAATAAAAAAAAATCAAGACGCTAATTACCAAAAGGTACTTGAAAGAAGAATATAGATATTATTTTAAATTATGCATTTAAAAAGGTGTAGTTAGACTGACAATCCATCATTCTTACTGAATAAGAGAGTTACTAAATTAGGGTTAGATATTATTCACATACAAAAAAGGAAATCTATAGTATAGGTAGTCAGGCTAATGCACATTTCTAATATGCAGTGATTTCTGAACCCTGATGATGAATAATGATTCCTCAGAAGGTTTTTTAACAAGCTATAAAATTACAGCATATAAATGAGTGCACTTTGTACTCCATACAATTTTGATGTAGTCAAGCCTCATCAGTGTTTCCTCAGATACACTTCTCCATTTTTTCCAGTCAGGAAGATACAAATAACGTATATTAACTAAATGAAAGGAAAGTATTTCACTAGATAGTGCCAAATTTTCCAGTAAAACAGGCAAAGAGGTATCCATAAAACCCGGTCACTACCCATATTTTGTATTCTGGAAATAACTAAACCTTTTACTGCACATGGTCTCTTCAAGACAATTTGGTTCAAGTGGTTGTCCTTTAAATAGATCACATCAGTGTGGGCCACTACCTCGCAAAGCTTATATAATATCCATTCGGTAACAGCTGAAACCAACGAAGGTTTAATTAACTGGATCCACTTCCTGATGCCTTCAGTGCACACATTCATTCTAATGAAAATATTACCTTGATTTACCATCCTGCTGTTTTACTATCTCCTGTTTTAAAATTCCTGAGAGAACTCTCATCAGTATTTTGACACCTTCAGCCGTAGCTGGTGTCCCTCTAGTTGTAGAACTGGGGTTTCAGTTAGCAATGTTTGGTTTTTCTAACTTAAACCGTATCTCAGTTTAAATTATCAGAAATACATGCTAAATGTAATAATACTTTACACTAATATGGTACCTTTCTTTCAAAGATGTTCAATCTCTTTAAAGAAATTAATGAATTTCATGACACACAGTCAGGAGGTGGTACACACACAAATCCCTCATGTATAAACTCAGTCTTTATTCATGCAAGAAATGTGGCTAGAAACGTGTAGATACATGCTTGCATACAGTAGTGCTGGAAATAGGGATACTGGGACTATTGCCACTCCCCCTGGTTTGAAGAAATGATAACAAACCCCAAATACATTGTTTCCCTCATCAGCATGCCACTATAACAATTGTTTCAGTACCCCTGCCTGCACAGCTTGCCAATCTGAACTCTCACTTCTGCAAACAGCCACAGACCCCTAGTTCTTTGAAGAGCAATAGTTGTTATTATTTACTAATGTATGTAGAGCAGGATTGGGACCTCACTTAAGCAGCAGTACAAAACAGTAATGGAGTATTAGCAGTAATGTTAACCCAAAGTGTTAAAAAATCATGAGTTGACTTTCAAATTGTGAAGTTGAAAACAAACTAATGTCCTTTTTTGTTGTTTAGGCATGGAGCCTTTAGGGTACCAAGTTTTCTTGCTTTTCTCCACAAGCATGAAAGTTAGAAAGTTACTATTTTTAAAAGATGGAATCTGATATCCTCACATAATCACAGGATTCCAAGCACTGGGTCTCTGTGGACTCATGATAACATTGTGGCAATGCTGCATGAACTTAACTGTATTGAGCTAATTATCTGAACTGGGTGCACTAGCATGGGGATGAGAGAAGCCTTCGCAGGGCTGCTGCATCCATCCCCATCTACATATGCAAGGCACCACTCCCTGTCCCCAAACACATTGACTAGCAATACTTATATACAGGGAGAAGTATCCTACTCCAGCTATAGGCCCTCATGCAAAGTACACCCCCCAAAGAGCAATGGGAAACTGGGAAGCAGATTGTGATTCCGAGTCACCATCTGGACTGCTCCTGGGGCAGCATGACAGCATGTTGTATAATGTGCCTTTCATTAATCTCTCAATGAACATTCAGACCATGAGGATAACAATTTGTAAATGCAGTCTTATCTTAAATGTACCGATAAAGAAACTGGTGGGATTTTTAGAAATGTCTGAGCAAGTTAGGAGCACAAATCCCATTGGCCTTCAAAGTAATTCACTGACATTTTTGAAAACTCCATGCACTGAATTTTATAGCGGAGGAAGCACTGATCAGTTAATACTTACATTGCAAGTTCTTTGCAGCAAGTGACTTTTATTGTTAGATATTTATTTGGCACAATAGGGCACTAGCCCCCAAGTGAAAGAAATAATAATAAAGATTATGGGGGGGAGATGGCTCAGTGGTTTGAGCATTGGCCTGCTAAACCCAGGGTTGTGAGTTCAATCCTTGTGGAGGCTGTTTAGGGATGTGGGGCAAAAAATTGTAAGGGATGGTACTTGGTCCTGCTGTGAAGGCAGGGGACTGGACTCAATGACCTTTCAAGGTCCCTTCCAGTTCTAGGAGATAGACAATCTCCATTATTATTAAGATCATAATAATGTCAACATTTCACCCTTTGTTACACAAGACATAGGGAGAACTGGAAAGAGAAGCCACATGTGCTGTGTCTCCATTCACTCTTTTAGCCCACAGTACTCTTTGACAAGAATCTTTCAAACAGTAAAGCATGCACTGGGGACACTCTTTAAATACAGCCAACATACTAAGTTTTACATAGATACAACAAGCCTTCAAAGAGTTAGCTACAAAGGACAACAGTTCACCAGATCCTGCCTTCTGCGATCACAAGAAATTGATAACAATGGTTGTGCCAATCTAATCCCTGTAAGAACATAAGAACAGCCATACTGGGTCAGACCAAAAATTTGTCCAGCCCAGTATCCTGTCTTCCGACAGTGGCCAATGCCAGAATGCCCTAGAGGGAGTTAACGGGTAATCATCAACTGACCCCTTTCCTGTCATCCATTTCCATCCTCTGACAACAGAGGCTAGGGACATCATTCCTACTCATTCTGGCTAATAAGTATTGATAGACCTAACCTCCATGAATTTAGCTAGTTCTTTTTTGAACCTTGTTAATGTCTTGGTCTTCACAACATCCTCTGGCAAGGAGTTCCGCAGGTTGACTGGGTGCTCCTTGAAGAAGAACTTCCTTTTATTTGTTTTAAATGTGCTACCTATTAATTTCATTTGGTGACCCCTAGTTCTTATGTTATGGAGTGAGCCTTACCTAATCAGTGGAAATGAAGTGGAAGATACATTTAACCTCCCCCCACAACTCCTGCTAGTAACTAATCTTCCACATGGAAGCAATATTTCATTCTCCTTCTTTATCCAGCAATGAATTTTATATCCACATAATATTTATGCTAAAATCCATCAGCATTTTCATTGAGCACTCTATTGAGCTTAATTTTTTAAATGATCTCTGTCACTAAAGGCATTAGGAATGTTTCCAGGGTTTGGTGTCATTAACAATATTTTGTCTTGCAGGTGCAGGCCTTCTATAAATCATTCATTAATAAACAAATTGGAACTGTCAGCATTTATTCTGCAGAGTCATGTTTTCATAGACTATATAGATCATAACTAAAATTTAATTCTGTTTTTAACTTGTCAAAGATTAAATCTTCCAGTGCTTTTCAGTAGTTTTTTAATTATACAAGTACACAAAGCTATACAAATTTTAAAACACTTTTTCAGCAACAGATCCTATTGGCATACTATGAGTCAACTCTCTTCCCTCCCTTCTATAGCCAGCTCTCACATTCCTGTCTCTAAATAAAAACACATTTTAATAGAGTCATAAATTAACATAAGCTCCCATTCTACCTCTCTAGACTGTAAGCAAGCATACCATTTGCCTTGACAATCATTTATGACTTCAAATATCTAGTGATAAAATTAAGTAACACATACAGAATAGTAAGGGCGATTTTTTAATTAAGACAAGAGGAAGAAAAGTGGATTCTGCAATGCAGTAATGAAACTTTTATTTCTGAAAACTAGGCTATCAGCAGCCACTCTTACAACACCTTTTCAAAGCTGTTGTTATAGGGACACTAAATCCACTAAATCCTCTCCTCCTTAAAAGCTTTAGGAGGTCTATGGGGCCTACTGGCTAACATTCTAGCCAAAAATTTGTGCCTTCTGCTCCAAAAATAGAGCCTAATTTTTAAGAATGTGCCTCTCTTCATTAAGGGGCTCTTAATTCTTAAATATAGAACAGGGCCAAATTTATGAAGTTATATGGGTGATAAATTAGCCCAATATTGTGGCATTGGGGAGGAGGTTAATGCTGAGTATATTTTCTCTCCAGTTTTCTGGACCAGCTCCAGAGTTTCTTCTGAATAACAAAAGAATGTATTCGTCAGACTGTTAAGAGAGGATGATGATTCAGCCTAGCTCACAAATAAGCCTGTGCTAAAACAATGCAAGAGTAAGAGTGTTTTCTGCATGCAGAGTTCTGGAGACCTGTTACACAGAGATTACATACATACCATAAAACCATATCATTTTGAATGGGACTACATCAAAGCACAAATAATAATAGCAACAACCTGCATTGTACATTTTCTAGTGAATGATTCCAATGATTCCAAAGTTCATTACATATGAATCACTAACTCATCACTAAAATGGAGCCATTTCAAGGGTGGAAAACAGTAGTCTTTCTGCACCAACTGTATTCCATAACCATTATATGTTGTCAGTATCTTATCAAAAAGAAAATTTATTTTTGTAAAAGACATAGTAGAAATAATAGGTGCTTACAGCAGAAATGGAGATAGAAGCAAAAACAATATCCTTTTTGTAATTATTTTTATTTTGAACAAGAATGTACTGAAGGAATTCTCTAAGTTTACGTACAATTTATTAAAATCTTTGTCAAAATTAAATTTAAAATTCCTACCTTCTTTATATTTACTTCTGCTCAAAATGTTGCTCAGTTTCTTCCTATTGTTCTATTTGGCCTAGTGCCATCTTGCACACACTGCAAATATTTAATATGAAGACTATGAAAGAGGCTAAAGAGAGGCCTTGAGACAGGAAGAATCCAGGAGCTCTGTGATTAAGTCACAGAATTTTATTTCATCCACTGTGTTGCTGAATGATGTAATTGTTAAATAAAAGCACATCCTTTAAACTGAAACTCTCTTTGTCCTCAAAATTATTAAATATGCAGCAATACACTTTGACTCCAAGGTCTCATATTGCAGCCACCATTCCTTTGGCAAAGAACAACTGGTCCCTGGCAATACTGCTTCTTAATCATCCAGAAGGTTTGCAATTAACCAAAGAAAGACACTCCATCCCAACTACTTCCCCAGAGGCTGAGTGCATTATATCTGGTATATGTCCAACCTCCGCTGCTGGCCACTTTTATAGCAGCACTTTGTTAAGAATAAATAATGGAACGGAATATTGTTCTAGGAGAGTGCCAAAATATTTATGGACAAATGTTGCTGAGGTCAAGCCAAGATGCTTATCCTCTAAGATGTGGAAAGATTGATCCTGCAACAGCATTCTATGGAATCCTTTGGGTCATTGTGATGAACTATGCATTTCTTTATACTTGATGGAAATAATGTGTTTATGTTTATTATGTGGGTAGCATAGGATTTAATATTCATTTCCTTGCTCTTAAGTGCTTGGACTTTCTAAATGATGTAAAAGGTAAATACATTGTTGTCGATTTGTGCCATTAACTCATTTTTAAACACATCTTTTGGGGGTGGGATGGTCTATAGCTATTTATTTACATATTTCCCTTTGTGTACGTAAATGATGATAGTGTTAATATTTGGAATAAATGGGATTAACGGATCATTAACTTGTTAAATTAGAGAAGTGAATTGTGCTGACCAAATCCAATAATGGCTCCTGATGACCTCTGCCTTGTTCAATATGTCTCTGACAATATATGTATAATCACTACATGACCAACTTAGCCACACTTGTGTCCAGCTCAGCAAATGGAAAAAGCACTGCTAAAATAAATTAAAAATTTACCTGTTAATGTGTCACACATACTGCAGTGTTTTTCATCTTCAGAACTCTAAGTACTTTACAAACACAAGTCAATATCATTAACTCGGTTTTACAACTGGTTTAACAAGTACAGAGATCTGAAACAATTTTCAGTGAGAGACACTGTGCCTTAGTGGATGAGGAATGGACACGTCAGATCAAGACTCTGATTTTGATTCTGCCACCAACTTCCTATGTAACCTTTGCCAAATCACTTAAATGCTGTACCTCATTCAATTGTATTTATACTTCAGGAGCACCGAAGGGTACGTCTACACAGCAGGGCAAAAGTCAGATTAAGCTACATAACTTCAGCTACATCAATTGTGTAGCTGAAGTCGAAATAGCTTAACTTGACTTTTGGCACTGTCTACACATCAGGAAGTCAAAGGAAGAACACTCTTCTTTTGACTTTCTTTACTCCTTGTGAAATGAGGATTAAAGGCATCAGAGTAAGAAGTCATCCAGCTCGCCATTATTTCAAAATAGTGGCTTGCTGTGCAGATGCACTCTTTGTTGTTTTGGAATAGCTGCTGTGTAGACATAGCCTAAGAGACCCATTCATAGATCAGGACCCCACTGTGCTAGGCACTATACAAACACAGAACAAAAAGACAATCCTTGTCCTCAAACCCTTAAAAAGAGAATGTTTGTTTTCTAAGCACAATCAGACAATAGCAGGTAACTTGTATCCTCTGTACACACACAGGTACTTGTTTAAAGTCCATTGCTGTCATGGGAGTTTCTTGTAGGAATCTGATCCAAAGTCTATTGAAATCATTGGAAGAACTCCCATTGACTTCACAAGGTTGTGTGTGTGTGACTGTGGATCTGTGATGGAATACACAACCTCTATGCTATTCCTGAAGAGCAATACTGTGCTCAGGTAGTCCTCCTTTCTGAGGATGCTCTAGCAAGGAAACAAGTTAACAGGAGCTCTTGAGAATCAACCAAAGGGTTCTGAGTGGACTACAGGAAAGATGAATCCCTTCTCTAGGAAGCCAGACAGAAGGTTGAACCTGAGAAAGGACCACAGAAGAGGTATAGTCTACAGCAGTGCCTTCTTCAAACACTATCCCTTTGAGAATCAGCTGGTCCTGTAGGGCTTTGCTCAGTTGGATATTTTGGCATGCTATTGACTGTTTAAGCTATAAGGGCCATGTCAGAAACTGGAGAAGCACATAGCTAGGAAGTGGCCAAAGGTGGCAGATTTAAGCTCTATTCAGGGCCTTGGGCTGGGACTTTGTGGAAAAGGAGGACCTGGCTCTCCCCACTATACCTCTATAGTGCTTAGCAAAAAGCCATTCCTGAACAAGGAATTGCTGAACAAGTCAGAAGAAGTAATTGGTCAAATAACTATTCTTTGTGAATATCAGATGGACAAGGAGGGTGAGGTAATATCTTGTACTGAACCAACTTTGAACTCATTGTGAATATGATGATAGTAAATAAGGGAGAGAGAGACTAATTAAACTAAGTATGTGGATATGTTATAGTAAAGTAGGCAGGAAACACCCTGAATGAATAAGCTTGCCTTACCCAATCTGCAAAAGTGATTTGTCTATATGCACGCTGCAAAGCAATTAGTCTTTACAGGTAAGAAGTATGGATGTTAGTAGCTAGGTATGTAAACAGTTTTGTGTGTGACATGATCTAGAAATGTGGTATCACCCAGTACTCAACCCCTTGCAACTGGGCCTGTCCAGCATGGGCAAAGAGCTATTACATGCATAAGAAAATATCTTGAGTGACTAGATGGAGTCAAACTGAGTTTTCAGGATTCCAGAGAACTGGCTAAAGTGCTTTTCCAGAACCGGTGATTAAGAGGACAAGCCAAGGGGAAAGGTCTCAGAGGATATCCCAAAAAATCCCTTAAAGACAAAGCCCTAGATGCAGCTAGAGGTCAAAACACTGCTGGCCTAACCTCTACAGTGCCTCTCCCGTGGAGACAAGAAGCTGGAAGTCAAGTATTCCAACCACTAGTCCATCAAGCCCTTTGAATTCCCAGACCAGTACTGCTGTAACTCAAACTGCTAACCTGAGTTACTATGCCTTTACTGCTAGTGCAGTCAGCCATGCTACCACTTAAGTCAATGGCAAAAGTCTCTGTTTGACATTAGTGGAGGCATTCCTACTGAAATCAGTGGGTGGAAGTGGACATCAAACTTCCCATGCAAGATAAAATTAATAAAGTTTAACTAAATAACATCTATTTTCTTTAAATGTAAATGGTTCATGAGTGTTCCTGGAGATTAAAAAACATGGAAAGCTTAAATGGTAGTGAAAAGCAAGTTACCTTGCCTAGAGAGAGATAATGAAATATTAGACAAAGGATAATTTTCAAATCAGGTTAAATTCAAAAACATGTTTATAAGTTTTCTTCAAATTTTGCAGGTCCATTCTCCTTTCCTTTCAGTGAAACTCACAATTTTCAGGACAAATCAATTTTTCAAGCCCAGAATATAGAGAAGACAAAAATTCTAAAATATTAAACCCCATGATGAAATTATAAAAGATGGCTCTTTGAACACCTTTATTGCTTTTTAGTAGTTGATGTCTGTGATGGGGAATTTCAGTCCCACACTGGAGAACAGACTGTGGGCTGGGCTCAGCTGGCTGAGAGAGCCCCTCCCCCATGGCTCTGCTGAGCATGCTCACAGGCAGGCCTGACTATAAAAAACCCTGAAGCAGTTCACTTGGGGTAGACTGCAGAAGGGAAAGAACACATACAGAGTGTGCCACAGCCAGAGCTGCTGCCACAATCCCAGGCGCAACAGCCTCTACCCTGGAGGGATGGTGATGGAGAGACATGTAGGGTGGTAGGAAGTAGCCCAGGGTGGGGAATTGATTCTGGAGTGCTCAGCATGTTGTAGTAGGATCCCCTGCTGAGTAGGCAGTGGACTGAGCCACTACCAATAGGTTCCTGGGCTGGGACCTGGTGGAGTGGGAGGGCCTGAGTTCCCCTACCTTCCCTCTGCAGCATTCCTGGGCAGAGGTAGTTTCCCTTAGGCTTCAAGACTAGGCCTCAGGGCCATATTTACCCCAATAGGGGGCATGCTACAAGGATGAGGCCTCAGGGCTGTATTTACCCCGATAGAGGGGAGCACTATAAGCAATAGGCCTCAAGGCTGTATTCCCCCCTTAATGGGGGATCACTACAAGGACTCAGGCTGCTGAGCCACATTACTCCCATAGTGGGGGATCTGAGATTCACACTCTGGTCATTGGGCCACTGTTACGCAGATCTGTGGGGGACTTCAACTGTGGGAGCCTGCCTGAGGGGAGCGTACCCCTCAACAATGTCATGAAGAAGATATTAGTAAATTGATGCCAGACTAAATAGATAAAAGCTTGTGCTTTTGGGAATGCAAATTTTTAATTAAAGCTATGGAAAATTAATGGGTCACATATTTAGGAATCAGTCAAACCTCATACATACCATATTAGGAATAAAACTTAAGCCCTACCCGTAAAACATAATAATATATAGGATATGCACTCATGTAATCCAGCACATACTACTTCCATCTGAAAAAATATGGGATTTGGAGATGTTTAGTTTCTCTATCAATCTGTTATGAATCAGACTTCTGATAGGAGATTGCGAAGGAAAACTAGGAAGTCTGTCATTGTAAAGAATAGTAAAAAAAAAAATGCTGCTGGTTCTTCATCTTACAAGATGTGATAGAAGGAAAAGAGTGGGCAGGAAAAAAAGGCTCAACAGAACTTATAAGAACTGGAATGAAGAGATCAGTTTAGCTGCTGGGCAAAGGTCAGTGATTTTCTTACTTTGGTCCAATAAGTTCATCTTTTTTAATAAAAGCATGATATCAAACTCCTAGCACCACTCATTTGCTTTGTTGTTGCTGTTCTTGTTGTTACAAATTGCTTCGGAATTTCCATGAACTGGAAATTACTATGAGTGCATAGCATAGTACTTGTGAAAGAGTCAGGTGCCTTACTTGCTGCACTAGAGAAAAAGTTGAGTGCAAAAGTCAACTGATTTTGACTGTGTTAAATATACATTTTATCATTTGACTTTATTTATTTTACCCCTCAGAATAAAAGACACCATCAAGTGAAGTGATCGTCAGTATACCCAAAGAAGATCATTCTGTCCTTTACATCACTTTGGCAATGTAATGGAGCCTTAACATCCCACCTCCTAGGTATCCCTTATCCTGCCTTCCTAATTCCAGAGCCTACTCCCTCACTGGGGAAACTGGTGTTGGCTGACTGGCTGCTATGCAGGAACACAAGAGGGTTGGGGGGAAAGAGAGGAGAATAGACAGGACTCCAACCCACCACCTTATAATCCCTAGTCAAATGCCCAATCCAGAGACCATTCCACAACTCATCACAGCTGCCTCTAGTCAGGACATCCCTTATCCTGCCTTCTTAATACCAAAGTCTGCTGCATCCCTGAAGAAACTGGTGTTGGCTGGCATGTTTTATACTCTTCACTAAGAACAATGGGAATAATTCACTAAGCAAGCAGGCTGCTACATTCTACTCTGCCTGAGGGGACAGTGTGCCCTGTGCCTGCTGCCTCAGAAATCCCCAAAAGCCCGTCCCTCCACAGCAAACATGTTGCAAGAAAGAGAGTTTCGCTTTCTCTCGCACACATACATGGCTGCCCAGCCCTTCTGCCCTGGCAGTGATTTTACATCTGTTGCCTGCTCTCAGTGCCCAAGCCAACCTTCCTGCACTGCTGGGGAGGGACTACTAATCACTCTTGTGGTTTCCCTTTACTTCCTATCAAAAGTCATTTTTCTGCAGCAAAGCAAATAAATCTGTGGCGGCCATAAATTCTGCACAGGCACAGTGATGCAGAATTCCCCCAGGAGTACCAGCATGCAGATTCACCTTCTCATGTAATCTCCTTCTGCGGAAAGGGAGTAAGTAGTGAATGCAGTTGCAGTTCACTGAGAAAAATAAAACACGGTTTACATGAGGAAAAGGGTTGAGGTGAAGTAGCTGAAGAAAAACTACAAACACTGTTCCAGCCCCTAGCAAAAGTCACTTGTGTTAACAATAGTCTGAATACGTCGTAGAGAATTTCAGATTTACTATAACATTTGAGTTGAAAATTAATCTAACCAATTAATCATGTATTTCACATTTTTGATACTGAGTCTTTGAGGCTAGCAATGCAACTTTTTAAAAAAAAATTAGTGCTGGTGAAGATGCAATCATGATGGCTCTGGAGACAGAATCTGTTTTTTCCACGAAACAATGTGCCACAAAATACGTCAAACCTGTCCTGGATGAACCACCTCTCTGTGTTAAAAGATTATTCAATTTCTATATTTTATTATCCAAGATGAAGCAGGGATGTGTTCAGATATAGACCTGGATCAAGTTTAAAATGAGGCTTACTGTTTGGACTTGTGGCCAGATATGGATATGGTAAGATTCATAGGCACATAAATCTGGCAAGCTGTTGTCACAAGATTTCAGCTAAAAAAAACAGCCAGTGAAAATCTCAAAAGTTCAGTCAAACATGAGTGCTGCATAAGAAGTGTATTCCTATCAAACAGCGAAGAGGTTTAAGTTTGCTCAGAGCTTTGTCCCTGCATCAACAAAGAATGTAAACAAATTCTTAAGTGAAAACATGCATTTGAGTTTGTTTTTTCTGAATAGAAATGGATGTAAGCATGTGCTTAAGTGCTTTGCTGAGTAATGGCCTGATGAGAGAAAAACAATCCAGAGGCTTCCTATGTTTTAGCGGTGTTTGATAGATGCACACAAATAGTATCTGCTGTCTATAGAAAGATTTATAACTTTCATACTAGCTTCTGAATAATGGATAATGAACATGGTAATTTATGCAAGGTAACGAGGACAAGTGTAACAGAATTTATTTTGAGAATGCTGAACAATCAAAGAGATTGAAAGAACTGTGTACAGCATAATGCTTATATTGTAGTTCAGAGCCCTACTGACATTAATGGCACTTCCAAAGTATTGTAATTTATCCCCAAGTTTCTTCATACCTTATACTGAGTATTCACATTTTCTATCTGTGGTTGTGGACTGCACATATCATGCTTGCATTATTTGCAGATACTGGGCCATGTGGATCTAGGCCCACCCAAAGCTAAAGGCCCATCCTCTCAAACTGAGGGGAAGGAGCCATTAGACTGGCCACAACTAAATTCTGGGGATAATGAAAGAAAGAGAGAGACAGGATTAAGATCAAAGGTTTAAAATCAGTATCCCAGAGGGGAACACGCAGCAGAGAATCCCAACAGCACCTACCCCTCTCAAAGGCATCTAAAGAGTCCAAGAACGCTGTCCAGAGGAACTCTCCATGAAGTATTGATTGGACAAAGGACCCGAAATAGTCATCACAGTCAGAGCAACTGCCGTCCAGCTTCCTCCTCCTGGAGTGAAAGATGTCTAGCTTGGCC
Source organism: Apalone spinifera (assembly GCA_030068395.1). NCBI lineage: Eukaryota > Metazoa > Chordata > Testudines > Trionychidae > Apalone > Apalone spinifera. The sequence goes on from JANRFK010004149.1 coordinate 57,910,126, forward strand.
AGCACCAGGAGGATGTTGATTCCTAAATATTGTGACTTTGTGGGGCTGCTGACACTTTCCCTAAATGAGAAAGTGAGGGAAGAAATGGAGCCAGAACCTTAGTTAGGGATTGTAGTGGAACCGTAAGAGGGACTGCAACCTAATGCACCCTACAGAGATGGGCTTCGGGGTCTCCATCTCACCACTGAAGGAACAGGTGTCTGGGGAGTTTGTGAACTGTCAGATACACAGTCATGCTTATAACTCCTTAGAGGAGCTGCCAACTATTATGTTACCAGAGAAGCTCATGGGCCATGGGTAAGGTGGTCTGGAGGGCCCAGGTAAGGATCAGTGGGGACCACCCTCCCTGCAGTATCCTTTTGAAGAAAGCAAGAAAAGAAGGGTTGCCCTCACCTCCTAGAGCACATGAAGGGGGTGCCCAGGGTGGGCAGCCACATGAGCTGGCCAAGCACTGTAGAGCCTGCCCAGTCCCTCTGATCATAGTTTAGGAGCTTGCCAACCCTGGAGACACCAGGCAGGACCATTCTCTGCCATACCAAGGGGGACTCCACCACCTGCATACTAAGCTATGTGACAGGGATTCTGCAAGATCGTTGTCCTCGATAGCTGCTATGGAATCAATCATGGAGCTAGCTTGCAGATCCTGAGGAAGTCCTGATAGTAGACCAGCAACTGGGAGAGTTTGGGGGAAGGCCTCTTACATGGAGATAAAAGAGCTGCCAGTTATAATGGAACCCTTGATGGAGAAAGGCAGGCATCAGCACCCTCTGCTCTGGACTAGCTGCACTGTAATAAAGTGCCTTATGGGGCCTGACGATGTACCTGGCTGCACATGCAGACCATGACCTGTGTGCCCTTCCCCAGAAGGCAGCTCACAGCACCAGCAGTTTCCAGGGGCAGGCTCAGTATGTTTAACTAATACTAGAACATAGATGGGACCAGCTGGCTGGGGACCAGCACTCTCCCCTGAAGTGAAAAACACTGGAGCAGCCCCATCCAACTTGGTGTCCAGGTCAATTCAGTTCTCCAGCTGGGAGGGATCAGTGGTGGAAAGGTTTATACCCAGATAGAGCTATGGACCTGTGCCCCCATCAGATAGGGGGGCACCTTTCCGCCTCTATTCTGCACTGTCTGTCAAATGTCCCTAACCATTAGACTAATTCCTGACCCACTTGACCCAAGTGGCAGGTTACATGCTTATGCTGCCTTACTTCTGAAATCATCTGAATGAAGAATAATATTTAATGACACCAACCATAATAATTTTATATTAAATACAGGTAGTTGCAAATTTGAAATCTGGATTTAGATCCAAATCCATTTTTTTCAAATGAAGGAGTGTTTGGATTTGGTGGTGGTGGTCAGCCTGTTACAGGAAGAAGCCTGTGATAAAGCATAAAAACTGCCCATTTGCATGGAAGGCATTAGACAGAGCTTTTGGGCCCAGCTAGCCCCACCCCATTATACCTGCAGCCAACATCAGGCATGGAGGACAGAAAAAAGGGATGGAGTCTGGCTGAGTTTGGGGCTGAATGTGAAGAGGCAGGAGCTAGCTGCCTGCCTATGTGAGGTAAGGATCACTAGCCTGCCTGCCAAGACATCCACTAGCCTGACATCTGCCAAGACATAAGCATAGTCTTCCAGGCCAAAAGGGGCTGAGGGGCACCCAGCCTAGGAGGAACAGGTGTGATTGAAGCATAAAGACATTGCAGGGTTCTGACCCCTTCAAAGTTATGGCCCCCAGGATCCATAAGGGGGCACTTCTAGTTCCTGTGGTAACTTGTCTCTAGAACTATAGGTCTGTGCCCCCAAACTGAAAGGGCAACAATAGGAAATAGCCCACAGCAGTGGATATAGATTCTGATCAGGGGAGTTCCCAGCAGGGAGATTGGCTTACACAAAGCCTTTGGGCTGGGACCCTGTGACCGGGTGTTTGCCCTGCACTGGCCCTTTAAGGACAAAACCCCAGCCCTGAACAAGGACTGAGAGCAAAGCCCCAGCTGAGGCAGTTCTGCTAATGAGGGCCCAGCTGGGGTCTACATAAAGAAGGACTCCTGGCAGGTAAGAGAACTGAGTGCTGCTCTGGATGGAGTAATAGGGACCTGACTGCTAGGGAAGCAGGTGGCTTCTTGGAGCTAGAGTAGTGCTGGGGAAGGAAGGCAGAGTACAAGAGTCTCTGGCTAGATAAGCTCCCAGGCTTCAGGGCTTGAAGAAAGGCCTGAAGCTACTGGGGCTGTGAGGGGTGGCTATGGTAGGCAGGGGTATCAGGTCCACATGCCTTTGCCAGTGATGAGTGGGCATTATAGACTGTAGCTTGCCCCAGATATAGGGGCTAGATGGAGACTGGCAGTGCCTCACTGAGGTGAGGTGGGTAGGGGTAACTAGGTGTTCCCTGGGAAGAACTGGGGGGGCCCCTGGGGAGGGGAGGACCCTGGAGTGCAGTGGAGTAAACACCCCCTAGAAGGGGATGCAGAGAGACCTGAATGGGCACTGCTGGAGGGCAGTGTCCTGAGGAGGATGCCATGGACAAGAGGAATAAGGGGAGACCCCACCTAAAGGGAGGCACTCAGCAAGGCAGGTGAGCTACTTCCCAGGACTGCTGCCTGGAGGCACCAGGGTGGTGAGTCAAACCCATATCCTACCACTGCCTTAAAGACTGGGAAGACATCAACCATAGAAGGAGGAGTCAAGCTTGCCAATTGCCATTCCAAACTCCTTGGTTACAAGACCCACAAAGTTCAAATCAGTCTATGGATCTGCACCTGCAGGTCTACATAGTTCAAGGGCTGGGGCAATGAGTGTTATTTGGGTCAATATCTAATATTACTTTATACCGAAAGAGATATCAAATATTACCATACTAGATGTGACACAGCCCCATAATTTACCTTTATGAAGAGTAAAGACAGTTTCTATATTTCTTCTATCAGCAGAAACCAAGCTGACTTTCTCAATAACATAAGACATGACTGAATTCCAAAAAGCATTATAAACAAGTGCAGACTCATATAGAATAGTTTAAAAATAGAATAACAAAATAAATGATGGAGTTTTCACCCACAACAAATCATGCTAAAAAAGGAGTACAAGAGAGGGAAAAAAATAACATACCAGAAAGCTGTGCTGATTAGGAAATGGGCAATTTAATTTCTTGAAGAGTAAAAAACTCCAGCACCAATTAATTTGCTTCATGCAGAGCCCTGCTGTTCTCTCTTCTGTCCTCAATCACTGTTTACTTCATAAAATAGCCACCCACCTAGCTCCTTTGAGTATTTAATTTCAGCAGGATTTTCTTTTCACAAGGTTGTTTGTACAGCTAAGTCTTATTCTGCATTTTATATGTAAACACATTGCTTTGGCCCATAGGAGCAATGGGATATTTCAAGTCAGAAACAATATTGTTTCACTATTTGACCTTCTTACTGAACAAATCATTTATTTGTCTTTTGTTGAGCTAGCATGCATGCTCAGGGCCTGATCTTCCTTTCCTTTTCCAGCCATCTCTCTCAATGTCTTCAGAAAGAGTACTGGGTACATAAGAAAGGGAAAACTATGGGTACATCTACACTGTGGAGCTATTTTGGAATACCTGAAATAGCTATTCTGCATCTACTGAGCAGCCTGCTATTTCAAAATAGATTTTGAAACAGGCAGCTTATTCTGACATCCCCTTAACCCTCATGGAACAAGGGTTACCAGGAATTTTAGAATAGTGAGTTATTTTGAAATTTGGCACTGTGTAGACAGTGCCAAACTAGGAAGTAAACTATTTTGAAATATGCTTGGAATAAGCTACATAATTTGAGTGGCTTTAATTGCATAGCTTATATTGAGCTAAGGCTGCTGTGTAGATGCACCCTTTGAGACCAGTGCTTGTGTATGCAGGATGCAGTACTAAGCAACGTGGGAGGAGTCTAGAGGACTAGACTGTGCTTTTAGGATGAGGTTGCCGGAACGCATTAGTGCTAGATTAGTATGGAGGCACACACAGGCAGAGTACTAAAAGGCACTGTACTTGAAAGCCGTGTAAGTAGCATCAGCTCATGGGGAATTAGTCAGTCCAATGTCTACCCCAGATTGTCAGAAGTTCTGGAACCCACATGACTGACTGATAAAGAAAATTCCAACATAGAAGTTGTTTCATGCTAATGCTAACAGTGTGGCTGTTTGGTCACCAGTGATAGGAGGATAGGGCAGATCTAGCTCAGAATTCCCTCAGCATCCCCAGAAGGTTGAGTGCTTGGTCCCAGTACCATCACCTTGCCAGCAGGCATAGGGAAGTGTTCTGTGGATAAGGAGGGTTGTACAGGCAGCATATATGGAGTGTCTTGCGCTCTGGTTATTCTCACCATTAGCTGATGTATATTACATCAGCCCCGAGGCTGCTTTACCCTATATCTGAAATTGGGGCTGAAGAACAAAGTAGACAGCTGACACAAGGTGAGTTCTGTAGAGAGTGTAGTCCAGAGTACTTCTATACTTTATTTTACTCGAGATGGGTAATACTTTAAATTTATCAAATTGTATGATATCCAGGCTTTTCAGGCTAAAGGTTTTATAATAAATTGCCAGCTTCAGAAGCAGAAGTTGAAAAGGATCCGTGTCACCCTTTTCCAAAATGCTATGTCTTTCCCAGGTTAGCTGGCAGAGGCAGATTGGGTGGTAGAGCCTTGACTCGCTCTGACAGGAGGGTTGGTAGTACCCAGTGCTGCTTTTTTTTTTTCTTTCTTTTTTTTTGTGATGGTGCTGCCTGGTACACAGTACCAGCACTTCCAGTCAGAGCTCAGCAACTTTTCCCCTGCAGTGCCAGCACCTTTTTTTTTTCTTTAAACAAAAAAAGCACTGGTAGGTCCAAGAGTCGCATTTATTTTACAGACGTGCTTGACACTGAGGCATTACAAGGGTGCACAAAGAGGAGGAATGCCTCCAGCTCCATGTCAGCCATCTTAAATTAGAGCAGCTCCATTGATTAGCACCACCTTTGCATACACAAATAAAAATAGAACATAATCAAGTAATGAAACACCATGTAAACAATGCACATGCACAGGCAGGGATGCAACTAGCTTTTTGGGTGGGGGGAATTAAAGATATCACTTTGGACTCCCCCCCACCTCTGTCATTGCTCACCTCTTGAGCATTACTGCTTAGCTAATGGTAATTATTTTACTCCATCTTCTCAGTGTATTAGAGTGATTAAATACGCTTGTGTAGTTTTAATTGTGCCTAGACTCAGGGCAGAAAGGTTTGGGAGGATCAGGAATAGGGGCAGGGCATCTGGGGGCTCAGGGAAGTGGAATTTGGGGTGCTAGAATCAGGAGCAGGGATCTGAGACTGAGTACGGGGGGCAGGGGACAAGAGTACTATTTTAGGGAGCGGTGCAGCCACATACACCAGGATGTTGCTGCACTTCCTGATCAGGGAACAACGGGAAGTGGGCAGCTTGTGTGAAGTCTACTCTGCCACTCGGCTGGGTAGCCAGAAGCAAGAGGAAGGCGCACACACTGCACACTTTTCCCTCGCTCTCTCCTTGATAGTTTGGGGAAGAAGAGCAGCCTAGCCCACCTTCCCTAAAGAGTTGAGGGGAGGGGGTCTAGAGGCTGGGGCAGCTCAGGAGTGGGCAGGCTCTCACCCCCAGGAGCCTGCAGGAGAGCCCTGGGAGGAGCTGCTTCTGACCTTCTCTGTGGCCATACGCCTGCAAGCACAGCATGTCCTGCAAGCCCCGTAGTTTTGCCCCTGCACATGCACAGGGGGGCTACGTCTACATTGGTACGATCTTGTGCAAATGCTCTTTAACGCAAGAGTTCTTGCGTTAAAGTAGTTGCGCAAGAGAGCATTTACATTGGCGAGACACTCTTGCGCAAAAGCAGGAGCCCGGAACCACTTTGGAGAGGGCAAAAGGGCACCAGCCCTTTCCGGGGGCAAGGGCTGGAGCTCCTTTGAGACACGTGCTTAAAGGGATCTCCCCGGACAGCCGTTTCTATCCTGCTGTGAGCTTTAGGAACTCTTGCAGGGACTGACAGCCATAGCAGTTCTACTTGTGGTTGCCCTCTGCCTTGTTGGACACCACTGCCTCGTGCCTTAGTGCCATTAGCTGATTTTTTTGACCTCAGCTCTCTTTTTGTGCCATGGAGCCAAGGGTGGCCTTGTGCCTGCTCTGGCCCCTGCTCCATACTGCTGCACTCATCGTCCAGGACCTCGAGGCGCAGGTCGCTCTGGAATCCCTCACCAGGGAGGCCATGGCATCCCTGTGGCATCCTCACTACAGCGTGGAGAAGCCATTGTGGAGACTGGACACCAGTGCCGACTGGTGGGACCGGCTGGTCCTGGGGCAATGGGACGACCAGCAATGGCTCAGCAACTTTTGGATGCGAAAGCAGACGTTCCTGGAGCTATGTGCTTGGCTTGCCCCTGCGCTCCAGAGAAGCACCACCCACCTGCAGGCACCCATTCCCCGTGGACAAGAGGGTCACCATCGCACTCTGGAAGCTGGCCACCCTGGACAGCTACCGATTGGTGGCACACCAGTTCGGGGTGGGCAGATTGACTGTTGGTGCTGCCATCATGCAGGTAAGTCCGGGGGGAGGGTGCTGCACTCCATGCCCAGGGGCAGGCAAGACTCCAGGCTGGGGCGACGGGGAGTGCCCCGTCACCCAGGGGTTTGGGCCGTCACTCCCTTGCACAGGCTTGTTGGGGGTGGGGGTGTGGCCCATGGGGCGAGGGGGCCCTGGTGTGTGTGTGTGTGTGTGTGTGTGATAGAGGGCATCACAGGGAGGGGGGAGAACCCCCCTCAGGAGCACGCACTCACCCTGCCTTATGTGATGCATTCCCCTGTGTTTCTGTGCACCCTTCTGCAGGTCGTCCGTGCCATCAATGACGTCCTGCTCCAGCGAGTCATCCGCCTGTGGGATGTGGAGGCTACGGTGGCCGGCTTCGCTGCCCTGGGGTTCTCCAACTGTGGGGGAGCCCTGGATGCAACCCACATCCCCGTCCGTGCCCTGGAGCTTCGGGCAGCACATTTTATAAACTGAAAGGGGTACTTCTCGATTGTACTCCAGGCCCTCATGGACCACCGTGGCCACTTCCTGGACATTTATGCGGGCTGGTCCGGCAGGGCACACAACACCCGCATTCTACGCAACTACGGCCTGTTTGGCAGGCTGGAGGTGGGCACTTTCTTCCCCCAGCGGGAATTTACTGTTGGGGACGAACCCATGCCCATGTGTGTTGTGGTGGACGCAGCCTACCACCTGCTGCCCTGGTTAATGCGGCCCTACACAGGGCGGACAGACCACAACCGGGCACAGTTCAATGACCGCCTCAACCAGGCCTGCAACCAGGGGAGTGCATCTTCGGCCGCCTGAAAGCCCGGTTTCGCTGTTTGCTCACCCGTTTGGAGATGGGTGAGCGGAATGTCCCCGAGGTAGTGGCTGCGTGCTCCACAACATTGTGGAATGAAAGGGGGAGGCCTTCCTCCTGGCATGGATGGTAGGCGAGGGCCAGGCCTTCGAACAGCCCCGCACAGCTGCCATCCACCAGGCGCACCACAATGGGGTGCGCATCTGGGAGGCGCTGACGGAGATGTTCTCCTAGGCCCCACAGTAGGGTCACCTCTGTCTCCCTTGACATCTACCTCCCATCCTTGACCCTTCCCTCCTCCCCTCCCCTTACCTCCCAATAAACAACCAACACAGTTTTTGTGGTTTTTTGGAAAATGTTTGGAACTTTTTATTTACAATGGGGGGACGTAGGGTGGGAGGGGAGAGGAGGCTCTGAACTGGGAGGGGGGAGCTACTGCTCAGAGGGGTGGTGACTGCCTCTGCGGGGGTGGACCAGGATGTGTGGGGCAGGCAGCACGGGGAGGGAGGCAGGATGGGGTGCATCAGGAGGGGGCACTGCAGGAGCAGGAGGGGCAGCAGGAGGAGGGGGCACAGCCATTGGTATGGGAGGGATGGCAGGTGCATGGGGCAATGCCATGCCATAATGCACCGCGTGACCAATATCGGTGGTGAGGGTGGTGATGGCATCTCCAATGTGGTCACACTGGGCCTGGAAGCTGCCCCCAGCCTGCTGGCACCACTCCAGGTCCGCCTCCACCCGGTGTACAATGGCCGCTCAGTGCGTTCAATGGCCTGGACGTGCCGCCAAAGAAGTTGGTCCTGCTGCCGGACCCACCGGCTTGGTGCCTGGGCAGTTGAGGGTGCTGCTGCTGCTGCTGCAGGGCTGGAGGGTCCCCTGCTCCAGTACTGTGACTCCAGTCTTCCCCTTTCCCCTGTGTTGCCTGTTTGCATACAGGACCGCCACCGGCGAAGGGTGCTCCTCTCTGTATTGTAACCACTGGTCTGTGTCCTGGCCCCTTGGAGGGAAGGGTGTGTGTGTTGTGTTAACCTGTGGAACTCCCTGATGGTGGAGGCTGTAAGGCTTTGGGCTAATCAAGGGTGTTTGACAGGGAGCAAGATGAATCCCCACAGCAGTGCCTGGGAGCACACATGGCAGACGTGGTTTGGGCTCTCAGATCCCCATCACGTGGCTGTCTCCTGGACGGAACCAGGGGTGACTGGGGAGTGTACCATCCTTGTGGCAAAACTCAGTTGGCCCTAGGGCCGGCCCGAGTGCTTCCTCCCCTCCACACACCCCCCC
>JANRFK010004149.1:57919241-57934536 GCA_030068395.1 Apalone spinifera
TTCAAAGTGCAACACTCACCAGTGGATCCTTCCCCAGCCTCCGATGATGCACGGAAGATGTCCAGGCTGCCTGAGAGGACCTCGAGCTGCAGGGTCACAGTGCTGCCCTGGTCGTCGTCCTTCTCCGAGCCACTGGGTAGCTCTGGGTTGTCCCCCGTCTCGCTGGGCCTGATGATGGGGGGGGCGTCTGCTGGTGTCAACTGGCACCGATGGTCCCTGGGGTGCTGCCTCTCCTAGGATGGCGTGGAGCCGCTGGTAATGGGGGCAGCTGTTGGCTCCTGCCCCCTGGCCTTCGCTGGCCTGGACATAACCCAGGCGCAGCTCCTTAACCTTAGCCCGGACCTGTTCAAGGGTCCGGGCTGGATGACCCTGGTCGGAGAGCGCCTGGGCCATTCGGCGGAAGATGTCTGCATTCCGCAACGGGCAAAGACGTTGTAGAGGGCCTCTTTGTCAGCCCAGAGGTCCAGGAGGGTCTCAATATCCCCTGGGGACTAGGAAGGGGCACACCGCTTTGTGCCCCTTGGGGCCTCCTGCGCTGGGGGTGCAGGTTGTTTATCTCTCCCCCCCCCCCCCCCCCCCCCGGAGCAGCCATCCTGGGTGGTCTGATGGCTGTTGGAGGGAGCAGAACCGGGTGGCAAGGGTGCTTCTGCTTTGTGGCCTCTGCAGGCTCCGTCTGCCTTTAAGGGGGCTCGTGTTACCAGGAAGTCCGGAGCTGCCTGCACGTACGGAGTGTCCAAGTGGCCACAAGGGCTTTTTTCCATTTGGACGGCTCTTGCGCAAAATCTCTCGAGGCCAGTGTAGACAGGCAGCCTTGCGCACGAACAGTTGCGCAAGAGGGCTTCTTCCTGACCAGGAGCGTCAGAGTTCTTGTGCAAGAACTCGCAGCCAGTGTAGACAGGCAGCAAGTTTTTGCGCAAAAGATCGCGCCAATGTAGACACAGCCGGGCATAGAATTAAAATTACACAAACAACCTTAATTCTGACACATCATAACTTTTGAGTGCTTGACTTTGCAATCAAAATGTCCTTTGAATGCAGACTTTTTAAAATGTAATTATATATAAACCTTTTAAACAATTAATCACTGAAAATGAATTATCTGCTAGGTCCATTTCTAATTCTCTGCTAGAAGGTTTATTCTGAACTTCAGAACTCACTTTCAGCAAAAAACAAAAACAAAAAAACCCCTAGGAATTATGATGGGTCCATTTGCTTCACCCCAAAAATGAGGTGTATGAATAAACACTTGATAATTTTAGAAGTTATGACATGACTCAGGAGTGTGTTTACCCTTTAGTCATTTTGCTTGTTTTATTCTCCAAGTGGAAAGAGGAAAAATAATTCACTTGAGGAATCCAGCTGTTAGGATGTCAAAGCAATTGCCAAAAAAAGTATTAACAAACTCCTAAAAATCAGCAAATTAACTACATCTGTCTAAAGGAGAACCCTTGTAGAAATAGTACATTATGCCTGTGAGAATGTTTTCAGGTAATCCATTGGCCCACAGAACATCTTATGAGTCTGAAAAAGCAGACAACCACTGATTGCTTTGTGGGGTAGGGAGGACACTGCCAACTCCAACATTGAAATCCAAGGGGGAACAGATTTATTTCAGCATAGGTACAAAAGTCCAATCCCCAGTGATCAGTTGTGATGTCAGATCAATGATTTGGCTGAATATATACAAACAGAAGCTGCTCATAAATAAAGACAATGACTTAGGTCTCTGTACACCTTGCTTTTTTTTTTATTCAAATCCCACTCCTTTGATTTTTACACCATAATAATTCTAATGGTTTCTCACCAAATATAAGATTCTCTATTACATACCAGTTTGTATAACTTGTTTATAAACAATAACAGTACTGTCAATCTTAATATCTGACAGGGACTCTGCAGACTTTCTTTGTTTATCTTGATTATATTGGGAATTTCATCATAATCTCTGACTTCATCCTTGCCCTGTACCCAAAACCAAGGACATTTCAAAAATTGAATACCCTGATACTTAGTGAGTCAAAGCCTAATATGTCAAATGGCATTCAAAGAGATATTTGAAGGCCCTCCTAAAAATTAAGCCAATCATTGTATTAATTATATTGGTTATCCACTTGCTTATCTCTTGTTAGCGATTATGTGATATATACGACCCATGAAATACACTTAGGCCGTTACCATTTTACATGAGGTAAGTTCACTTAGTCACTGTCTTACCTCTTTATAATGCTTTAAGGTGATCCAAAAGAGCAGGTGAGTATCTCTTGCCATCTATTGGCATCCTAAATCTAGAATCCTTGAGAGTCACAAATGTATTATACACTGAATGAGGAATTATATTGCATTAATCAAGGACCACAGAAAAAGAGATGAAATACTGTTTCTTAGGTGGTTGTTGTGCAAAGTCTTCTGTTGCTTCAGAGGCCTCAACATATCAAGACTTTCCCCACAAGCTCTTACATGTCTTTCCAAAGAAATACTACAATTTTGAGTAACTTCCCGTTCTTTATGGCTTACAAAACAGAGGTTTGTCAGTTAGTCTTCCACTGAGTTATTGTTTAACAGACATGCCACAAGGAAGGGAGAAGAAGAGAATAAACGGGGTTATATCTTCAGCTATTCTGGTATGGTTGGGTCACTGCATCAAGTGAACATGTTGTTTTCAACTAGTAATCAAGCCTGCCAAACCTGTGCACATTCCTAGAACCATACACATGGTGCAATACACACGTCTTGTATCAGATCTGCAAAATTCCTTGAGACACTCTTTTTCTCCCATGGCAGAGTGGTCCCTCAAAAGCCATGCTCCCATGCTACCCTTCCTCCTCCTCCCCCACACACATACTTATCTTCAAAATCCTTCGCTGCAGTTTGCTAAAGAAAGGAGAGACAAGAATCCTCATTATCTTATGCCTCACAGCTCAAGCAGGGTCATGAAAGGAGGATGCTACCTCAGGAAAGCTGCTATCCCTCTGATTTCACCCCTCTCAACTCAGTCCTCTCCCTGCAATGCATCTGGCTTCCAGGGATTTTGTGACAGAGTAACTATTTCCACATTCCAGGGGTATGTCTAGACTACATGCCTCTGCCGACATAAGCATGTAAAATAGGCTACCCGACATAGTCAACGAAGCGGGGATTTAAATATCCCCGGCTTCATTACAATAAAAATGGCCGCCATGCTGTGCCAGCTCAGCTGATCATTGGCACAGCACGTGAGTCAAGACGCAGATCGGTCGATAAGGGAAGCCTTTGTTGACCGCTCCCTTATGCCTCGTGAAACAAGATTTACAGGGGAGGTTGACAAAGGCTTCTCTTGTTGACTGATCCACATCGACTCGCGCACTGTGCCAATGATCAGCTGAGCCGGCACAATGTGGTAGCCATTTTTATTTTAATGAAGCCGGGGATATTTAAATCCCTGCTTCATTGACTATGTCGGGTAGCCTATTTTACATGCCTATGTCGGCAGAGGGATGTAGTCTAGATATACTCTCTGTGTAGTCCATATCAGTATTTGTAACCCCTATCTGGCAGTGCAGTGAGGCCTAAACCACAGAGGTATAAGCCTTTTGAGATCCTCAAAGATAGTTGAGCAAGTATGATGTGAGAAGTATTTGTTCAGTAAATGCAGAGTTGGCTAGAAAATGGAAATAACTTCTGAGAAATATTAGCATTTTGAAAAAAAAAACAAAAAACAAAAACAACCCTGCCCCAAATTTGGTTGAAACATTAAAACTGCATAGGAAGGGTTTTCAAGAAACATTCCATTTCATGGGTGAAATTAATAAAGTAGTTCTATCCCTCCTTCTGGAGAGGGAGAGTACCCCACAGCTCAGCTCGGACCCAGTTTTCCTTCTCCAGAGCCAGAGAGGCTGAGAGGGATAGTCAGGAGGCTAAGCAGCCTTGGCAACCTTTAGGAAAACTTTTGTCAATTTCAGTGGAGAACCATGAAATTGGTAACAGTCTTCCAGGAAAGCAGCTGAGGATCTGTCATTTTGTTTTTTTCCCAAATGAAAATAGAATTTTTTCAGCAAAACTAATTTTTTTTATTTTTCAAAAAGATCACTTTTCACTGGGAAATTGTTCTGATACTTTATTTCTAGAAATCAAATATTTTATCATATGCTTTATTTCTCTGCTAGCATCAAACTGATTCTCAAACAGTTTTTGGTTCTTATGTGGTTTTCATTTGAAGCCAAAGAATCACATTTTTGCTTCCTGATTAATTTGTTTTTGCCTATTCAATTGTAAGTCTAGTTCTTTTACATGAAGTTTGAGCTGAGAAGTCTACAAAAATACATATGTTCCTTTTTTCACCTGCTGTGATAAAGTTAGCTGGGTAAATGGAATGTGAGGTCTGTGGGATAATGTCACTTGGGCTATGTCTACACTGCATTCTTTTTTCAGAAAAAGATACACAAATTGCGAACTGCAATTTATGTACCTTTTTCTGCCTTTTTTTTTTCAGAAGAGGCTTTTCTGACATTTAGCCAGTCTACATGGGCTCAAATGTGGGGAAAACCTCCTCTTTTGGAAGATCTGTTATTCCTCATAAAATGAGGAATACGGGGCTTCCAAAAGAAGGTGCCCACTTTTTCGGTAACTGTTCCGGAAAATCAGATGTGTTCCCTGGACACGGCAGAGTTTTTCATCCCACAAAAACTCTGTAGTGGAGACATAACCGTGGTATGTGGGGATGCCACATACTTAGCATCTAAATTTGCTTTTGTCTTACTTAGCATGAAACATCTTATTCCTGTATTTAATTAAAACATTTATTTTAAATGTAAACATTTGGTATTCAGTTTAAAATGTTAATTACTAACGCCTCTACCTTACAAAGACTTAGGCTATGTCTAGACTATGCTAAAGTTTCGAAAGAGGATATACAAATTCCATGGGACTTTGCATATCTTCCGATTTCACTTTCAAAAGCAGAGCTAACAAAAGCGAAAGTATTTGGGACACAGGTTTTTTGGCAATCCCCCCTTTTTTCAAAAAGCTGCGAAAGTGAGATCAGAAGAAGATAGGCAAATTTGCATATCCTCTTTGAAACTTCAGCGTAGTCTAGATGAACCCCTAGGCATATGCTTAACTTTACTGCTCAACTTCACATGCCTAAGCATTTTGGGGACTGGTTCATGAAAGTGTCTGTTCATGTCCTTTTATTAGTAGTAAAGACCTGAAGAATTTTATGTATTAAAAAATGTTTATTTGTGATGGGGAAGGTATCTGAAACCATTGACTAGAATTCTTTTTCACAGGTCCCTGCTGTGGCTGCTTTAGCTTCTACTAGATGGAGTCTTTGGCCAGATGATGTCTGTAGTTCCCTCCTCCTCCCCCCCAAGTCAACATACTTGTCAGTTCATCTCACTCATTACCTGTATTCACTGTTAGCTGCTTCCAGAACTGACTGGAAAATGCATTTTCTGTCCCAAGAAAAATTTCAAAATCCCCCCTCCCCCCCGATTCTTTCAGTTTAGTAAAAACAGCATTTTCCACAGGAAAGCTTTTTGATTAAAATTTTCTGACCAGACCTAGTTCCATACTAGAGCCAGTCCTGTTCCAATCAGACGTGTTAATAGGTTTGTTTTACTGGCCACAGCATTAGGCACTATATTAAAATGACCAGATTTATTTCTGGGAAGGAGGTTGAAATTGTGACTAACATTGCCACCACGCATCGGGAATTCTGGGTTCTAATCACAAACCCTCACACCGTTTTGCTGAGACATTTAAACAACACACCAACAGTCCATGTTTTTAAACAATTTGTTCAATTTTTATGTGTGGATGTGGATGTAAGTCATTGCTGGCTGCCCAGCTCCCATCCAGAGGCTACTTTTGTACAACTCCATGTTCTACTGACCATGCTTTTATCCCCTTTCACTAAATATTACACACACACTTATATCTGATTGCAAGCTCTACAACACCCTTCTCACAGGTTGTCTTTAGCCGAGTGTAGCCTGCTAAGGACCACAATAGCAACTGCCATGAAAGAAATCCCCAGTAAGAGGAAGTGAAGCTAATGAATTCTGTTTGTGTGGTATGGTGAATTACTGCATTGTCAAGTATTTGCCTTATTGTTGTAGGCAGTTATTTCCAGAATGACCCCATAGTGTTACTTTTTGAATACATATTCTCAAAACATCCCTTGCTCCTGTCCATGAGAAGCCACAGCATCTCAGCTCTTCAGGACATGGAGCTCTCCCAGTCATGGAGAACAGCACATCCCACATGCAGCAGCATTCTATTTGTGGAGGCAGAGGTGGTGAATGCAGGGTAGAAAGCAAGACAAGGTAAGGCCCTCATGCCAACACTCTTTCTCTAGGCACCCTATGGGGAAAACGGTATATCAAACAGATACAGCACTGGACAACACAGTTCTGAGTCCATCTCTAACAAACAAATGCCTGGCCAGAGTGTCAAATGCTCTTTGAAATAATCATTGGAGGCATCTAGGTAGATGACATCCCCTGCCATTATACACCAATAGAGGAAGATCACCTGCTTTTAGAGAACAGAGAAAATCTTTTTTTTTTCAGGAGCTAGGGGCCATGTTGGAACAATGGATTTCTGAAGGCTTTGTAACCTTAAAAACTTCACCCAGAAGCAAAATTAGAGGCACAATAAAGAGATGAGGGTGGATGGGTCCTTATCTCAGCTTCTTTTGAATTATGACAAACATGTAGAAAAGTCAATAGAGGGCTGCTCACTGACAAGCTTCACTTGCACTTCTTAACTTTGCTATGCTTTAGTTACTGCTAGACTGAGGGCAGCAGGATCTGCCTGTTTACCCCATTTCCACTATAGGCCTGAAAAAAAAAACTTTAAATCAGATCATCAACCAGACCATGGCTTCCACTCAGCTGCTCAGAGCATTCAAGCCCAAGGGTGATATGGAAACCTAGATGCCCAAGGCTACCCCATTTGAAGATCCTCAGCATGGTCATCCCTTTCTTACCCCCCAGATGTCTCTTCAAATGACCGTTTGCATCCAGACACATTTTTTGAAAATGTTGGCATTATGTTTATGAAATGTTTTTACATATTTGGATGGAAAAAATCATTGTGAAAGTTTCCAGAAATGAAAGGCCAAGGTATTAATCCACTGCACTGTCTAATGCCCTTGTCTAAAAAATGAATAAAGAATATACTCTTCTAAGCATCAAAATCAAGTTTCTGCTTGCAGAGAATTTTTATAGACAAGTTATTAACTTCAGAAAAATGTGCTTGAAAACAGAAACACAGACAGATCCTTAAAAGAAGCAGTCTGGCAGATGCCCATATATTTATGTGGTGTCAAATTACAAAACTAAAGCAATTGAAAACCTACCAATTTACACTTAAGAGTTTCCTGCTTTAATGTCCAATGCCTTCTTTACTTGCGTCATTTTCTCAGGCTGTTTTAAAAATCAGTTACTCATTTTTGTCAGGATGAGAGTCACTGTGCGTTGTAGGTTTTTGTGAATGTCAGGAACTGGACTCGTCAACCTTAGCTATGAAGTTTTGCTATTTGCAAGAAAGCCTAATTTTTCCTTGGCCGTCAGCCTGCTGTGCCTAGTTTTGCCCTTATATGCAAGTAGTTCTTTCAGCTGCCACAGGTGATACAGTATATGTTCATGGATAAGGAGAAGAAAGAATTCTGTGGCTAAGAAGTGTACACTGTTAGAAGAACTACTATTGGATGCCAGACTTTCATTGGCTTGATTTTGTTACATAATCATCTCCTTGCAACTGTCTTCTGTTACTGAAATTTTTATGCAACCTGACAGCCTTGATGGGGTTGAAGTAATAAATGCATGCTGCCAATGCTTAAGGAAATTTTATCTTATTATCATCATGTTTATCAGACTAAATGTGATGCCAGATATAGTCGTTTTCCCAGGCTGATACCAGCACAGCAGCAGAAATGTCACTCCTTCTGCCTCCAGGGACTATTCTGTAGCATACATTTGGCATTTTAAAAATTTGTGTCACATGGCTCAGTGAGTCCAGACGCATTCTATAATGTGAGGCAGCAACTTGGGTAACTTACAGCATAGTGGGTTTCATATAATATTGTTCATGATATTGTACATATGGAACTGCCTCCTGCTCCTGAGTGATAAGTAAACACATGGGCAGCCAAACCAGGCATGTTCCTGGAGTCCAAGCTACGTGTAAAATTAGGCTCCATGTTCTACTAGAAAAAAGCACAGATGCCAAGCTAAGGAAAAATTTCATGAGTATATAAAGCTGTCACATGCAAAACTTTCTTAGTGCAAACAGGGCAAGCATATTATGAAGGAGAAATTCATAATACTCAGCAAGAATCACAACTAGGACCCAGCAACCCTCCAGATAATATTTCCATTTTGGGGGATGGTCCAGTATATTTAAATACTGTGAAAAGCTCGTCTATTCCACTCTGTTTGCTGACAAAGACTAACCCCTTGTTTAAAAAAACAGTATTTAACTTCATTGGTTTATTTCAATTTATAAAAAAAAAAAAGCTTGCTTCTATTCTGGTTTTATATCAATTACTGATCATTGTAGGCCCAACTGAAACAGAGCTTTATATAAAGATCAACTTCAATACAGTTATAAATATGCACATCTCTCTGAGTTAGAATTCCACATAACTTATTATTTCATGGATATGTGTATTTATTTAAATATGCCATGGTAACACTTAGAGGCCCCAACCAAAATCAAACCACCATTGTACTGGATGTTATACAAACACATAGTAAAAGATCATTTTTACCCAGTAGTAGCTGTAGTTTAAAGAGACATGATAAACAAAGACACAGAGAGAGAAAATATCACAATTTTACAAATGAGGCAACAAGATAGAGAGGAAAGGTCACAGCAAAAATCCATAGCAGAGCTAGGAACTGAATGTAGTTCTTCAGTGTCAAGTCCAGTGCCTTAACCACAAGACCATCCTTTATCTCTGAAACACATTAGTTAAGTTGACTGTAGTGCAGAATTATTACATTGGTCACTGAAATAATAGCAAAGACAGGAATGGTAAAAATTATGATTCCTTCAGCAATGGAAAAATTCTCTCATTTCATTCAGCTTCTCCCCAGTTCTGGGTTCCAGATTAATCTTTTACATGTGATTCACCACAACAAGGGTGTACAGCTTACTAAACCAGTCTTATTCATTCAAGATTTCCCTTAATATGGCGGGGGAAGGGGGGAAAACTCTTGATGCCCCTTGCAGGCTCAAGAATAAAGGTCTGTTTGAGGCATGGCTAGGGTTAGGGATGTGGGCAGAGCACCTCCACATTCCAGCCATTCTTGTCTGATATAACTGGATTGTGAAGCCTTTTCAGCCAAGCACAATTTACAGTAGCTCTCAGGCTTCTCTAGTTTAAGTCCCTAGCTGACCACAGGATCCAGAAATCTGAAAAAGTGGAATACATCTCTTCTGTTTTGTCACTCCTCCTGAGCAGTACTGAGCTTAGTTTGGCCTTAGCTAACATCTGCAATTTCTATTCTTGTTTGTCTTGTTAAATGGATATCTTATTGAATTATTCTTTGGTGCTTAATGCATACTAATATATGTATATATAGCCCTTCCCTGGTTGGAGAGGTCAAGGTAGAAAAATTACTATTTAGCCATTAACTTGTCTTTGTACTGATATGCTCATTGGAAAACATAATCCCAACTATATATACAATATGATGGTGACTAATTTGGCTACAACCACTCAAGAGAGAGATCTTGGAGTCATTGTGCATAGTTCTCTGAAAACATCCACTCAGTGTGCAGCGACAGTGAAAAAAGCAAATAGAATGTTAGGAGTCATTTAAAAAGGGACAGAATAAGACAGAAAATATCTTATTGCCTCTATATAAAACCATGGTACACCCACATTTTGAATACTGCTTACAGATGTGGCCACCTCATCAAAAAAAGATATATTGGCATTGGAAAAGGTTCCGAAAAGGGCAACAAAAATTATTAGGGGTTTGGAACGGGTCTCAGATGAAGAGAGATTAAAAAGACTGGAACTTTTCATCTTAGAAAAGAGGAGACTAAGGGGCGATATGATAGACGTCTATAAAATCGTGACTTGAAAAAGTGAATAAGGAAAAGTTATTTACTCATTCCCACAATATAAGAACTAGGGGTCACTAAATGAAATTAATAGGCAGCAGGTTTAAAACAAACAAAAGTAAGTTTTTCTTCACTCAGTGCACAGTCAACCTGTGGAACTCCTTGCCAGAGGATGCGGTGAAGGCTAGAACTTTAACTGGGTTCAAAAAAGAGCTAGATAGATTCATGGAGGTTAGGTCCATCGATGTCTGTTAGCCTGGATGGGTATGAATGGTGTTCCTAGCCTCTGTTTCTCTGGAGGTGGGTGATGGGAGGGATCACATGAGGATTACCTGTTGTGATCCCTCCATCTGGGGCATCTGGTATTGGCCACTGTCGGCAGTCAGGATACTGGGCTAGATGGACCTTTGGTCTGATCCAGTATGGCTGTTCTTATGTTCTTAAGTCCAGTTCTCTGCACTCATGGCAGGACCAAGCACCATCTAGTCCAGTCCTGACAGGTGTTTGTGCAATGTGCTCTTAAAATTTCCAGTGATGGAGATTCCAGAATCTCCCCAGGCAATTTATTCTAGTGTTTAGCCACCCTGCCAATTAAGAAGTTTCCTAACATCCAATATAAAACTCCTTTGGTGCAATTTAAGCCTATTGCTGCTTCTCCTTTTATCAGAGGTTAAGGAGAATAATTTTTCTCCCTGCTCCTATAACAATCTTTTAGCTTCTGGAAATTGTTATCATGTCCCCTTTCAGTCTTCTGCTTTTCAGACTAAACAAGCCCAATTCTTTCAACCTTCCCTCATAGGCCTTGTTTTCTAGACCGTTAATCATTTTTGTTGCTCTTCTCTGGACAGTCTCTAATTTGTTCATGTATTTCCTGAAATGTGGTACCCAGAACTGGACACAATGCTCCAGTTGAGGCAAGGTGCGTATAGGGTGCTGTGGTTCCCTGGGAGGGGAGGACCCCAGAGTGCAGGTTAGTAATGGAGATGTAGCCGTGCCAACCCTGGAACTTTTCCTTGCAACAAACCCCATTGCCAGCTTTGTCCACATATTTACTCTGCTGACACCATTATTGGACCTAACCAATTCAATTATAAGATCAAGAACACATATTTCTGCTCATCCAGAAATATAATTTATGTCCTCATGTGCCGACAGTGTCAGTCTGCTATGTACATTGGACAAACGTCTCAGACGCTTCACCAAAGAATCAATGCACACAAAACGGATATCAGACAGTATCACAAAGATAAAACAGTTTCTTGCCATTTCAACCAGAAAGGGCATTGTCTCAATGACTTGAAGCAGTAACTGCGTACTGCTTCAAAGGCATTTTCACACCAGACTTGAAAGAGAAACCTCTGAACTGTCATTCATGCTTAAATTTGACACTTTACACCGGGGTCTTAACAAAGATGCTAATTACCTTACCCATTACAAAGAGAGCTTCCCCAATTATCACCTCTAATATCATTAGCTCTCAGACATTTACCTCCCCCTCCCTCATCCCCCCTCTGTTCTGAAATTTGATTTGTCCTTTTTATATGTGTTCACTTTTTTTGATTGTATCCCTTTGGTATATATGGTCATGCCTATTTTCTTCCACAATTTGATCTGAGGAAATGGGTCTGGCCCACGAAAGCTCATCACCTAATAAACCATCTTGTTAGTCTTTAAAGTGCTACATAGTCCTGTTTTTTGTTTCAGAATACAGGGGCATTGTAGACCAGTACCCAGAGGAAAGGGCTCTGTGGACAGGAAGGAACACAATGCCTGCACCAGTGTAGCAAACAAGTAGCTGAAGGTGAGACACCAGCCAACAGAAGTGCTCAGAGGATTTCTTCAAGTGACCAGCACAAAGCAGTACATTAGTGAGTCATGACCTTGTTACAGTACTGTACATCCAAAGCACTATACCATGTACATGAACTAAGGAAAATTACCGTGAAGGAACGTTATATCTATATCTTACAATTGGATTGCATGGGGAAACCCCTGAACTGCATGGAGTCCAACAGATCCAGCTGTAGGATCAGGGCCTAAGTGTATGTATGTGTGTGCTTATTACAATCCCATCACCACACAATGAGTTACTTGTAGGGCTAGATAGCAAATGCAAGTTAGGGAAGGAGGAAATGAACCAGGTCATCACTGAATACTTTTCTACTTTCATACAATGCCTGTGTCTCTGAAGAGCTGCAACATCCCTGAGTTTCAGGGCTTATCCGGAGGTCTCAAAACAACAAACCCCAATATTATGTATCAGTTTTTGTAAACCACTGTAGCCTTTGGTCTGTAGCCTTTCATTGTACGTGAAACTGATAACATAATGGCTAAGTATCTCAGGGATAATGGACTATTAGGCCTTTAATTCACTCTGCCTGCAAGCATTGCAACACAGGGTGAATGATTAGACAGCTTGGCCACACTACTTCCATATGCCAAAGCGACTGACCCAGCTTAGGCTCATATTCAAATGTCTACTCAGTTCTGATTCATCAGGGGTCACATCAGATTATGTCAGCACTCAGGAAGAAGATAAGGACTTTATTTCTAAAAGAGTGGATGAGGGAGATGAAGGACTCGAGGAGGAAGGAAGAAGGGAAGATGAGAGGACCAGCTATGGGAGTGAGACAACTAATAAAAATGATCTTGGCAGTTTTTATGCAATTTTATAGGCTTATACAAGTTTATTTATGATAGCTAGCTGCTTTCATGCAAAACAGACCTAGGATTATGACAGAAATATATAATAGGTTCTTTCTTCTGCACTTACCTTGACTGACATTTGGATTACTCTTGTGACTACAGTGTAAGTATTACTAAAGATCCAGTCAATCAGACCATGTTATGTCATACTACATAGCAACAAACAGAAATGGTCTAAACAATTACCTGAATTATCTAAAACAGCAAGTATGGTGGCTAAGTGAAGCCCTACACTATTGTTAACTAAGGTAAGCCCATAGCTAGTATTGTCTGAATTACTTATGTTCTCACATTTTACATCTTATATAAGATCCATTTGCTTCAGCTGTACTTTGTGGGGTATTGAGGACTATTGGGGTACGTCTACACTACAACACTATTTTGAAATAACTAGCACTATTCCGAAATAACTTAGTCCGCGTGTATACAGAAGGCAGTTATTTCGAAAAAATGTCAAAATACTGTCAAGCTGGAGGACTTCTTACTCTGACTCCTGTAACCCTCATTGTATGAGGAATAAGGGAAGTTGGAGGAAGAGTGCTCTATTTTGAAATAAGTGCTTTGTAGACGCTCCCTGTTTCAAAATAACCTTAAGATACGCAGTTGACGTAGCTCAATTTGCATAGCGTATTTCGAGTTAAGCCCTGCAGTGTAGACACACCCTTGGGCTGGAATTGTAAACTATAACTTTAAGAGTATGCTAGTGTCCTCATCCTCCTTGTGTAATCCAAACTCCTAAGGGGTGCAGCTACACAATTATTTTGAAATAACAGATGTTATTTCGAAATAACAATGTGAGTGTCTACACAGCAGTTCCATTATTTTGAAATAAATTCAAAATAACAGACATCTTTTTCCAACTTCTGTAAACCTCTGTGTCATGATCCGTACCTCCCCTCAGGCTTACAGCCGTGTGTGTCATCATTGGGATTAGAGTCGTGACCTACAACCCGAGTGCTCCCTCTTTCCCGTGTCCCAGTCCTTACTTATCCAGTCTCGACACTACCTGCCGATAAATGTCCTAGGTTAACCCTGTCAGTGGGGCTTCTGCCCCCGAGATATCGCCCCACGGATGGGAGGGTGACCTGGGCCCACCCTCACTGCAGGTCCCGACCCAGGACCATAAGGACAAGGTTGTACCTCCCTGTCTGGTTTGTGGGGCTGACGGCGTAACTCACCAACCCTCGAGCTGCCTGTTGGCTCCAGCACTCAGTCCTGGGTCACTTCCTCCCTCTGGTGCGTCACCTGACTAACCAGCCTCCCGGTGACCCTCCAGTCTTTCCAGTTTCCAGCTCTCCCCACCAATGGCTCCTTCTACTGCCCCTGTCTCTCTCTCTCTCCTGTTTGTTTCCCTTCCTACTTCTTCTCTCGTTTCCCTTCTGGCTTCTTCTCCCCTCTCTCCTGGGCCCATCTGGCCCTCTTTTGTACTCCCTACGCCTCTCCAGGTTGTGACCCACCCACTTTCCGGCATCCCCCTGATGTCAGCGCGCTTCCCTGCATTACTTCTGGGGGCAGTGGCAGAACAAGTGGTGCACGGCCACCGAGAGGCTGCGCCTTCCCCAGAAAACGCCTCACCGGGGCTTTCAGGAGTGCGGTGCTCAGGGAACTCTGCGGCTGCTGCTGCTGCCGTATCCACGGCCCCGTCACACTCATTCCATGAGGAATAACACCTATTCCGAAACAGGTATTTCAAAATAGCTGTAGTGTGGACTCTCAATTGCTGCTATTTTGAAATAACTCTTCCTTAGGACCATTCAAACTAATTACTCCCCAGTGCCTCCTGAGGCTCTAAATCAAGGCACATCCACATTAGGAAAGCCTGCCTTTAATTAATTTTGAGGCTTCCCTGTAGTGTAGATGTGCTACTTTGAAATAAGCTATTTCAGAGTATTTCTTCCGGAATAGCTTATTTTGAAATAAGTGTGCAGTGTAGATGTACTTCTAGTGTGGTTCACTGTCCCATGTAGTGACACTTACACCACTTACAGCGAGTGATAAGAACAAGGGAGCTCTCCAGCCTAAGCTGAGAGCCAGTTGGTTTTATAGCTCAAGCTGTAGAAGATCCTACACCAGTGATCTCTAAACTTTTTAAGCACAAGATCACTTTTTGAATTTAAGTCAGTGCAGGATCTACCTCAAGCCCAAATACTCCTGCCGTACCCCTTCTCCAAGGCCCGGCCCCTGTTCCACCCCTTCACTGAGGCCCTGCCCTCCTCACTGTGTGAAGATGGGGTACAGGAGAGGGGGACAGAGTGACATCAGCACCCTCTACCTCTATCTCCCCCACCCTGCACAACAAGCAGGAGGCTCCCAGGGGCAGGAATTTGAAGGGCTGGTATTTGATAGCCTCCCAAATAGATCAGTCAGGATGACCTGTCATAGGCTCCAAGATTTACTGGTAGATCCTGATCTACTTGTTGGTGACCACGGTCCTACACTAAGACTCCAGAGATAGATCCCAAGTTCAAATCTGCGTTGTACACTAGGGGTGTGTCTAGACTACATGGCTCCATCGACGGAGCCATGTAGATTA
>JANRFK010004149.1:57958066-57969361 GCA_030068395.1 Apalone spinifera
CACGATAACTCCAAGATCTCTTTCCTGATTTGTCGTAGCCAAATTAGCCCCCACTGGCTCTCTACTTATAATTTGAGATTATAAAAAAGTTTTACATCCATAGTTTCCTTAGCAAACTTTCTATACAATATTTTACTTCTGGTTGTTTCTTTTGCTGATGGATCTGAATGATGAGCTATGAACTCTAACCTTCAAACAAGCTATTCAAAGTTCTCAGTTTTGTCTCTCTTCTATCTCCTTCATCCATGAATCTTGGCAAACACTAACATAACTTTTCACTCTTGAGTAAAGACTTTGGAAAGGACTCTATCAGTTCTCCATTCTGTGATGGTGGTTACTCCATTGAAATATAATATACTCACAGGCTTTCCTCATGACACTCACTGACAGAGAAACCCTAAACACAAAGGGTACATGTACACTCCTTATGGCAGGAATCAGCATGTACTGGACATACACTACATACCCCAGAGTGCATATAAATAGAATTTTACAATGCCATACTGCTTAGGCAACTAAAGCCATGCCTGAACTACAGGGTATGTACTCTACACTGCTTTCTACACACCCAACCAATGTCTCCCCCATCTATACTATCTTTTTTAGCAGTGCCGTATCCTGCTGTCTCCCTGCTAACTGAGCCTTTCCTCTCCACGTTTCCCCTGCTAATGTCTTTCACTGCTATGCAGTACAGTATAGACACACTTTGCTCTATGGTGTGATGGGTAGATGTGTGCATGTGTGTTTACACGGGCAGAGTGTTTGCACCTTTCACGCTACCACTGCTGCCATTGTAGATGAGGCATAACTGTAGCAGATGCTCAGGCCTGTAAAAGAACAATAAAAGATCATTAAAAGTTTAAAAAAATCTTCCTTTTTCATAAAAAAGTCTAGGACTATTAAAAATAAACCCTATGTGTATGTAGTGACCCATGACTCTGCCCTGCAGCTCTTACTCATTGGTTGTTTGTGTAAGGACTGCAGAATTGAACAATGAGCTGGGTTCATAACAGTAGTCACTATTAATATAATTCTGTTCAGTGGGTCAATAGTCTACTTATTTTTTACACTTCAAATTCTTAAGTCTAAGATAGATAATTTCCCAGAAAGAGTTCTGTTTGGGTTGGCACATATAGTAAACCCATAACTAACTGATCTGGATTTGGACCCCAAAATGCTCTCCTATTTGTTATTTAGTTTATGTAGATGAAGTTAAGGTTTAAAACAGTATACATTTCTTTTATACTGTAAGACCAATGTATATACAAGACATCATGAATGTGAACAATATTTACTGTTTTGATATTATACATTATTGGAATTCATTATCAGATGTATTTGAACATGGTATATCTTCAAACAATATACTGGTAAAGTATAACATACCCTTATAATATGGATTCAATATTATTTATTCATTTTTAAGTGAATTTTGCATTGGATTGAGAGCTGAAGATGCATGAAAAAAGTATTGCATAGGCAACAAAAATGCAAAACACTGCATAGGCAAGAACAATGCAAGCTTTTCTCAAACTTCCCCACAATTTTATCTCACTCATGATGCAGAGATCACTTCTACAGTACTGAGGAAATAAAGCAAAGTCTATTGCATTCAAGGATAAGAATGCCAGTATTGGTAACTGTATTTATTTAATCCTCTGTTTACTAAGACCACCAATTTGATTTTTAATATATCTGTTCTGCTGCATTTTTATGTATAAAATGTTTAAGTATTAATTACTGTAGATATGCAATACATACCAATATACACAGCTTACTGAGACTATTTTTTAACTTGGAATGTATCTCGGTGAATGAGTGAGAAAAATACTTGGAAATAATGATGAATAAGATTGAAGCCTAAAGGAGTTAATGGGCTGATTTCCATTTTCAAAAGAGCTCTTCAAAGACTTTTATCCTTTATCCTGCCAGCATGCTTTTCCATTTGCAAAGTAAAATCCCCATGCATATCTCCAGATGCAGACTTTGCTTTCTACACACTAGAGGAAAAGGGAAGGCTAGCATTCAGCTTAGCCTATGAAACAAAAAAACGAAATAACTGTCAGGAGCAAATCGTACACATTTCAAATAAGCAAGGAGTCAAAAGGCTTACAAAATATCTTTTCAAATATTTAGTTACCCAGGAATCTGCAACTGTATTGAAATAGTGCTATATATAAGTGGCCTGCCAGTGAAGGTTCTATTGTATTGTGCAACCATGTTCAAGCAACAGAAGGATGTGATCCAAAAACTATTTATCGAGTGCATAAAATGCTTTTAATTCTGTCTGAAAACAGCTAGTGACAACTGTATGGGTAGTGAGATCAAAATCTTCAAAGTATACGAGCAAATACCATACAATGAGAGCATGGGACTAGAAACTGAGCCTCTGTTTGCTACACAATATAGTGCATTACTGTATTACTAGATCAGAATACCAGCCCTAACAAACATTTGAATTCAATATTTAAATAATCAACTGTTTCATTTCTAAGTCCCCCACTTTAACAGAGTACCTAAGAATGTGCCTAATTTCAAGCATGTTATTTGTCCCAGTGCTTATGTATCTTACTGCATTAAGACCTCACAGCAGTTTGTAGAGTTAAAAGTAATTTTCCAAAAATAATATGAAAAAAGCCCACCTTCTCCCTCCTTCACAACACTTTAATGTTTTTGTATAAAGGCCAGACCCTTAGATGAATCATCTTGTTATGAAAAAGAACATGAAGAAACACTTTATTCTTGCAGATACTCATTAAACCAGGGATCATGCAAGATGTCAAATCCCTTCGTCTCAGTAAAGCCTGTTTTGCAGAAGGTGCTCAGCAACTCAGGTGTATTTATTTTTCCATACTTTATGCCAAGAGGCTACAGCTTAATAATAAAATGAACCTAGCTTCCTTTAACTGTGCTACACAAGGAACAGCCAGGTTATGCTGCCATTATTATCTTCTTACATAAGTCTGATGTGAGAAGGGCAAAGGAGCAGCAGTTGTAAATTAAACTCCACCTATATATCTGTCCATTTTCATTGGGTTTGTGAATTGATGTGTGATCACTTAGCTTGCAGATCACCAGATGAAAAGAAAGTGAAATAAATTTCAAGAGAACCTTCAAACACTCAGAATAACAGAAACCATTAGGTGGATATAAATACAGTACAAGACGGAACAGTGTTAAATATAAAAGCAAAGTAAATGTCTACTGTAATGAAAGAAAAATAAAGAAAGCAAATGATTAATATCGTCATTACTACTGAACCATAGCAAAAATGTAAGATTTTTTTTCTGTGTCCATGAAGTCAAGATTATTTTGAAATGAACAGAATTTTAAAGAGACTATATCATTACTTGCTAAATGTAAATCTTGATCTACAGTACCTAATTTTGCTAAATCTTTTTGCAAAATCCATGTTTTTAATTAATTATGTACTGGCTGAACCTCTCTTGACCTTTGGGACCTGATTGGTGCCCAGCCAGGGAATTTGACCAATCATGGGAGGTCAATATTGCCTAGCAACATTATCAACACTTCCACTGCTAACTGGACTCTTAGAAGATATAGGGGTAAATTAGACTTAAATAACAGTACAGATCACTGAGAGCTATGACTGGTGACTGTTAACAAACTTTATGGGTCCATGGGAAACTTGGCCAACCCATGATAAGAAGGCATCCAGCTAACTAAAATCACAGATTTTGCCAGACCTGAGTGTGCTGGACTAGAGAGGTTCAACCTGTATTAGTTTTTTTGTGCGCAAAGAAGTATTTTGCTTCCTTTCCCATTGCCCTATTAAAATGTGTATGCCACAAGTCCAATACTCACAAGCATGGCCTTTTCATCCCCACAATCTCCATTAGATAGGGGCTCCCCTAATATGAGGAAGTTCGAAATGTTAAAACAAAATTGTAGCTTTTTTTTTAATGTTTCTAGTCTAATGTTTTTTAATGTTTCTTAGCAAGATTGCCTTGAAAATGTAAACTGATGTAACCCAATTATGCTGAAAAGTAGTTGGGCTCTGCTTGTGCAGCAGGAGTTGGCAGGGAAGATCTAATGATTACCACTTCATACAAGCACTTTTGAGTCAGTTAAATTTGGAACGTATTCCAAAGAATCACTTCTCTCTCTCTCTCTCTGCCAGGCATTAGATAAGTTATATTGGGGGAGCATAACAAAACACTGTTCTACAGGCTCACTCAATGATAAGCAGCTCTAAAATAAATACTGTGTTGCCTCTGAAAGTCAGCAGGAGCTACTGGGTACACAGTAATCTTGAAAAGCAGGACATCTAGTTAATTATTCAATATAGTTTTGTGTAAAAGAACAAGATTTTGAGGCTTCATAATTTTTACAGTCATTTTTGTCTATACCTATTGGACACTTGAAATCAGTTTCCTCATTATAGGTTAGTAGGGTTGTCTGTTGGGCATATGATTTCTTCAGTGAAGGACTCTTGGAGAGTCAATCTCATCAGATTTGGATGGGCATGTATAATAATGGGAGCTGCTGGGGGCTCAGTACTTTTGAAAACCAGTCTATTTATTTAGAAGCCTAAACACAGACACCCTTTAGACACCTTTTTAAAAAATATACAAATGCTCAATAGAACACACTTTGGTAATATTCCTGAGCCAGCTGAGTTGAAATATATGTAATCACAAATGAGGAAAATCACCCCCTACTTTCAGAGAGATCCTAAAATACAGTAAAAGGGCTTAATCCAGCAACCTTCATTCAAATCAGCAGGATCATTTGAACAACTCGTGTGACAATGAGCTTGTTGTGCAAGACAACATTGCAAAATCAGGTTCAAGGTACTGTCCTCATTAAAACTGTAAACGAAAATATTAATGTTAATAAAATGGTAGAATTAAATTTTGATTACAATTTTGGTGTAAACATTTTTGTTAAACTCTCACCAGCAGCAGATATTTCTAGTTCAGAACAGAATGTTTTCCTTTTCATTAATGGCATATTTAGAGAAAATAAAGAGATCCTAACTGTCCTTATTGTTTTGATTTTAGATCTCAGACATAACAGAAGAAATTATGTCTCTTTTTTCTACTATGTAGTGCAGTGCTGGACAACATGCAGCCCAGGAGCTGGATCCTGCCTGTCTAACAGTTTGATCTGGCCCACAGACTGCATCTGGGTGCTTTCTATTTATATCCTGCTGCATGTGCCACCAAATTTCCAGGCAGTGGCTCAGGCAGTAGGATCCTATTTAAATGGCTCCCAGTCGCAGGGCTACCTGACAGGGGCCAGAGCCACATACCTTTTAAATAGCTGCAGCAATCCCAGCAGCTGCTAGGCAATGCGGTAGTGGTGGGGCCAGGAGTCAGGAGCCCTTTACTGTGTTTTTAATTCAAAGATTCCAGCCCCAGACAACTCTGGCGGGAGACTAGTCCCCAGCCCTGTCCCTTCCACCACACGCCCATGTCCACATAGCAAAATTCATTCAGTGGCCCCCCTGCAAAAACTATTGTCCAACCCTCATACAGGGTAATAGCTTGAGAGTATTACTTGTTGGAATCTTGTAACAGAGACTCTGATTAAATTATTTCAACTTCTATTAATTTGTAATGATTTACGATCTTCCATTTTGTGTTAGCTCAACAAAACGATGGAAGATTGTGTAACTTGGTTTTGTAGCAGCCAAGCTAATTTTCATGGTATGTCTGAATTTTTTGTAATAGTGGAGAGTAAATTGCATATAAATGAGTCCTTGCACACCCATTCAACTCTGCCTGATTTGTTATTGTTGTACTTGGACCTCCATAGTATTTGTTTCTTATAATTAAAAACAAATACACCCTTAGCATGGATTAATTTTTATTTGTTGTATCAGGTTTATTTATTCAGATCTTCACCTTCCAAATAAAGGGGATGCAAAATTTAAAACAAAAAAGCCTATCAATATACCTTAATCATGGAAACATGAATTATGATTAGGCTCTAGAAGTGTCAATTCATGGAGTCTGAACAGCTGGTACCTAGGGAGCCAAGAATTTTAGATGAATAAGTCCCTTAGTAATGATAATATAACTGCTCTCTGTAGAGTCATTGAAATATTCATTATGCAACCTTCACACACACTGAAGTCAAGAGGGCTACATATGGAGTTAGGAACTACTCAATGTAAGATACTGAATTTAAGGAATGATGCTCTAGAGTCTAGAAATACCAAAACAAAAGTACAATTTTAAATGGCATAAAATGGTTTCACACAAGGCATGCACACTGCACTAGAATATCTCTGGGATGTAATGGAAATATAGATTCCAAATCCTCTAAATATGAAGATGGAACCCTACATAATTATAGTGAGGCTTCACATAGGTGTAAAGGTCTGCTTGTATGAACCACTTGCAGGATTAAGGCCTTAGCCACTCACCTACTTATTGCTTTGTGTGGCAAGCTAAAGATATTTCATTTTAAAATACATGCTAAATGCAAACACTTATGCATGTGTATAACTTTACTACTGTGAATAGACCTTTTGAAATTAATATTTGTATTCTCTAGTACAGTGCCTGTATTCTAGTTCAGCAGGCCTCCGAGATAAATTTAAGCAACACATTTCTGAAATTTTAGTTTGAATTGTCAGCAATTCATTAGAAATGATTTAAGAATTAAGTGTGCAATGCCTCCTCCCCATTTATTACCCAAAGCCACCTTACTCTTATTTTTTGTGGCTTGGCTTACAATCTATTCTACACTACAGCAAAATCCAAAAGTAATCTCAGACCTGCCATTTACTCATTTGGTGAGAACTATACCCATTTGGGTTGAAATTGTGCAACACAACTCATGCTGGTGAGCACTTACCCAAATTGTGCTTTGAAATTAAATAGGAATAATATGAGTAAGTACTCACCCAGTGTAAGGATTGCAAAATCTAGCAGTCTGCATTAATTTTAAATCTGCTTTAAAAAAAAACCCTCATAAAGGATTTAGTAGAGTGTTTCACCCAGTTAAAACCATACTGAGTAACAGCTGGATCATCCCTCTAGACAGTCTTCCCTCTGCAGTCTTCCTCACCATCAGCTTGCCAATTACCAACCAAAGCTACTTTTCTCTGTAAGATTTGAAAATTACAGTTAATTTTATTCTAAATGCAGAGCCAGCATCTAGAGCCAGCATCTAGAGGATCTCTAGCTCTTCTTTGCATGTTGCCATAACAAATCTGCTTTCAGTGATTGATGCTGTTAACTGTCCAGGCGCTCTTCCTGTGAGAGCAATGTTCTTTCTTTGCCTCTAGTGTAATTTGTCCCCTTTTTCTCTAGTCTGTTTACAATGAGAATTCCGCCTGCAAAAGCATTAAATGGTCCGGCAGGATTTTCTGAGACAGAAAGAAGAGTCCCTCCACTGGTTGTACCCTGCCTGCTACAGACGGGGTATCTGAAAAGAAAATTTGTCCTCCTCCTCTCAGTCGGGGTATCTGAAGAAAACTCTTCCAAAAAAATCAAAGACAGAGAGGCTTATGCTTTCAAAGACATCTTCCCCCTAGCAGACTCTCTCATCTCCTATGACAGCTCAGAAGGATTTCCCCGTTAAATGCACCCTTCCCACCAGCACTGGTGGTTCCTGGTTCTTCCCCAGAGAAACACTCATGCCCCAACACACAGGGTGTTTTTTTATGGCATATGTTGTCCACTCCTCTCCCCCGTTTCTAGCACTCCGCGCCCCCGAAACCTACCTCGCAGCACCGCGTGGAGATACTCTGCTCCTCCCAACTCACCCTGTAGCTCGGGGCGCGGACACTGCGCACCCTACAGCCCCGCGTGGGGACACACTGCCCCACACCAACCACGCTACTCCGCGTGGGGACACACTGCCCCTCCTCATCTACCCCACAGCCCCGCGTGGGGACACACTGGCTCTCAACTCACCTTGCTGCCTGGCGCGTGTACCGTGCGCACCCCACAGCCCCACCCCAACCCCACAGCCCCGCGTGGGGACACGCTGCCCCCGCTAAGCCACCCCACAGCCCCGCGTGGGGACACGGCTGCCCACCCCACCGCACAGCCGGGTACGGGGACGCTGCCCGCCCCACGGAGTCTCTCAGCCCAGGCTGCCCCGGGCGGGCGGGGTTCTCCGGGAGACGTGAGAGGCGGCTCGTCCGGCCTCTGGGAAGGCGGCTCCGCGGGCGGGTGGCTCCCGAGCTCGGCTCTGAGGGGCGGGCCGAGAGGCGGAGCCGCGGCCGGGGCGGGTGGCTCTGCCTAGAGGAGGGAAGGGCTCAGCGTCAGGCAGGGGGGACGCGTCGGGCAAAGCAGCGGCCGCGGCCCAGGAGGAGCCGCCAATGTCGGAGCCGCCGCGAGCAGGGGGTGAGTGCGAGGGGCTGCGGGCCTCGGGGAGTTGTGTCGTTTCTCCTCTCCCGGGGCTGGGCGCGGCCACCCCCGTCCTCCCTGCCCCGGGCATCTGCAGCGTCCTCCCCCGCTGCCGGGCACAAGCGCCCCTGCCCAGGTACCCCCGGGCACGTGTTTCCTGACGGCAGGGAAGGGGGCACCTGCCCCGCCTGGGCTACTGCATGGGCGCAACTTTTCCCGGGTGCTGCCTCCCGAGCGCCTGGCAGCGGCCCCGGGCTCGGCGTGGACGCGGGGAGAGCGAGAGTCGCCCCCGAGGCTCGGAAACCACCGGCTGCTTCGCTCTGTCCCGCGCTAGGGCTTCCCAGCTGGTTTCCGGGCCGAGGGTCAGTGGGGCAGGAGGAGGCTCCTCTTCGCCACCCCTCCTTCCCCTCTCCACGGCTCTGGCTCCTTCTGCTCGTGCTGGCGGAGGTGGCAGTTCAGTTGGGGGGGCTCCATTGTCGCCCCTCTTGCTTCGCGGGTTGTGGCTCCTACGCATGTAGCGCGGAAGAAGTGACCATGTTTGTATTTTCCTGGCTGCTTCGGGGCTTAGAAAGTCGTTTTGTGGCTTCCCGTTTAATGGACGACTCACACCCCTTCCTGTCTCTGGAGTGGCAGAGCAGCGCTGCTTGACAAGTGTGCGTTTCTCATCCTCTACTGTCCCTGGATGTCGTGTTCTTTCTACCTTGCCTGGGAAATACTTCGGCTTCCCTTTTCCCAAAGTTTCCTGTGCTGCATTGCTTTATACTCTCACACACGTAGAGCTGTAATGTGATGGTAACACGACAAACCTCATAGTACTTGTTTTGGGATGAGAGGAAGAGGAATCCTTCGCAGTCAGATATTTTAAAGGTGGTGGGTGGTGCACCTTCTTGAATTGCAGTTGTGAGTAATGCCGTTTTGTTTATCCTGGAACTGATTTATCCGCTAATTAAAGTGCTTTTCGTTCTCACACTTTACATGTATGAAATTGTTTATGCTCTGACTCTTTTGCACCTATAAATCGAGCAGTGAAAATCAGATGAAATGTATGCTTTTGATTATAGCTTGTTTCACTGTAAGCTGCCCAAGCACTACTGTGTGTTGCATTCTGTCAGTACTGCAGAATGTGTGTGTGTGTGTGTGTGGTTTTTTTTAATCCACATTCTTGGAAGTTTGTTTTTGCAAAACATAAACATTAGGCCAAATGCAAATTGAAGTTATCCCTGTAACATTTTGCATCCATATTTTGGATAACTGTAGAGATAAGAGGACATAAAGATGCTCACATGCTAAATAATGAGTTACAAATGCACACACCACTTCCCGCTCTCCAGCAAACCATAGTTTACGTTACAAAATTTAATCTACAATTTAACTCAACAATAGACATTAAAATGGAAATGCTAATTATCAAATCTGCTTATTCAAAACAAAACAAAAAAACCCACAAAACCACATATGGCTTGGTATTCTGAATCCTTCCAGCACTGCTAGATCTCAAGCAAGCCTCCACCATTCTTATCTACTCTGGGCCATTCTTTACATCTCCTGGAGGGTAGTGTAATGCATAAAATATAACTAATCTTCTATGCTCCAAGCTTCCAGAAGCCAAATGCTCACTTTCCAGAAATTTTAACCACAATTAGCACTTTTTGGTCAATTTAGACTTATTTAAAAACAAACCACAAAATTCCTACCCTATAATTTAAAATTCACAATACAAAATAAAATATAAATGACTAATCATATCACCTTGTTAACATAATTAATGATCGAATTCCTAGATAATAAACTCAGAAAAGGCCTCCGGGTTAGAGGATATGGTGATTAAAACATTCCTGGCTACCTGGCACCATCCTTCTTAGGTGTTCCCACAGCAGAAGTTACACCAGTCGTGAAAAGATGAGAAATTTTAGGGAAAAGGCTAATAGCTCACAGGCTAAATAATGAGTTACGAATGCACACACATACACACACCACCTCCCAGTCTCCAGCAAGTTTGTAATAACTGTGTCTTGCTCCTGCAGGTGGAGACCTGCACAGAACTAATTTGTTCTGGATTCCAAATCCACAGATCCACTTGCAAAAACAAGGCCTTAAATTGTATTTATTTAGTCTGTTAAATTGGTTTATGAAGCAAGAGATTGAGATTCAAACCATGGGATTGGGAAAAAGGGGTTTAATCTTACACAGTTTACTTCATCTATTATTTCGGGAGTGACTTCAGCATGCTGAGTGGGTATCATGGTGTTTAAACGGAAACAAAGTTTGGTCTCGAATAAGCATCTGTAGTTACCATGGTTTCAAAAAATTATGCATGTAAGGGTGGATCTTGGCCATTTATGGTTAGAATATACATTTCCTTGTTAAGTCCTGTTATTACTCAAAGGAAGACAACAGGTTATAATATCTCAGGTTGTTGTTGGAATACACTGCAAAAACTGAAGGGTAGCAAATTCAAAATTGTAACTGAAGAAAATATTTTCTGTTAACACGTAATTGGACAGTGGAACTCATTCTCACAGGATGTCATTAGAACTCATCAAACTACTAAGCTTCACAGAGGGATTGGATTTACTAAGATTCATAAAGGGATTTGTTGTTAATTGTTATATTGATAACAAATATATCTAAAGATATAACTTTATCTATAAGATAATGTCGACAAAACTTGGAGCTTGAAACACTTCATACTTCAGGGATTAACCCATGACATAAATTCTCACTGTATATTTCCCAGAACCTCAGGGCTTCAAGGCTCAGGGCTTCTGTTTTGTAGATTTGAAAATGTTTACCAGAAGTCTGCTATGGACAGATCCAGATGGATTTAAGATCAGGTTTAAGCCAATATCTAACTTTTAGGATGACAGGCTTCAAGTTTTGGAAATTAAGCCTTCGTGGACTGGAACCCACTTTGTCATATGCATGACATGGAAACTTCAGTTTGGCAAGTATGTATGAAAAGCTG
>JANRFK010004149.1:57978497-57988592 GCA_030068395.1 Apalone spinifera
TTGCCAGGTGCCCGGCATTTTTGCCTCCTGGCTGGGGGAAAAAAATCAGAAAATATCGGACATTTTAGGTGTCCGGTATTCTCTTAATTTTTTTACTGGAGAGGAGGCGAAAATACCGGACTGTCCGGGTGAATACCAGACACCTGGCAACCCTAGCCTCTGCTGTGGCCAGAACTCCCTGCTGTACAGTCCATTCCCTCCCTCTTCCCCCCCTCACCTTCCAATATGGATACTTGGTTGCTGGTACCCCCTACCTGCTGCCAAACCTCCCTGTTCCTGGGCTCTGTGGTCCAGGAACATCTGTGGTCCATGCTGGACCAGGAAGTACTGGTTAAGGAATTAGACGAGAGGGAGGAATTCTTAACTCCAGGACTTTCAAAACGTTCATGCAGTGAGTGCGTTCAATAAATGTCAGATTAAGAATCTTAGATGTTAAAAAAATCCTCATGTATTGTTACTAAAACACCATAATTATTAAACTGTACTTTAAAATCTGTTTTTGCTACTAATTCTGTTCAATTTACTAATTCTGTTTTCACTCAACAACTCTGACAGTGAAGTCTAATTAGTTTTAGTATCTCCAACACTATACAATGCTGTAGATTTCAAATGCTTCAGTAGCAGGAATTTACTATAAACAAGTGGGGGTGTTTATTGGGTAGGGGTTTGGGCTTAGTTTTCATGAAACCTTACTTTTACAATGATGATATGCTTATGGGGTAAATATATGCCTAAATGAGATAATAATAAAGCATAAGGACAGTGAATTAAATGAATGAAGACTTCTTCTAGATAACTTAGATATTTATATTTATTTAAAATCTATGCTACTAACTGGCTTTCAAGTATATACTTCCTGTCTCCAACGGGCTTTTTGAAATTTGAGATGTCTTTGTTTGAAGTTGGTTTTACCCCAGTTGGTTTTATCTTTGCACACACATGTACCCTTTGAAGTCTGAGATGCTGAATAGAATTGGAATAAGAACTCTTCTCACTGTGGTGCAAGCTGGAGGTTAGCAATATCACTCTGCGAGGTTTGATGTTTTACGTATTAAATAAATTTTTCCCAGACCTCTAATAATACATACTTGATATTTGCTTTTTGCTTATCAGTGTTCATATAAGAAAACAGTGTCTAGATAACTTGTTCCAAAATTAAAGGTGGTTCTTCTATTCCATGTTACTGCATCTGAAAAAAAAAAAAGATAGCCTAGATAGGGACTATTTGCAACATTTAACTGTGGAGAGGCTTTCTCTCTACACTACTTGTATGATATAAAGTACACAAACATTGATCATTATGTTCCTTGGGTGACAAGTTCATGTGTGTATTAATTGAGTGAAAGCCAAATGTGCATTTCTGGCTTTCTTGTCTCTTTTTTTAATAGAGAGTGAGCATGTTCACCAGTTCAGGGTCCCTTTAAGATTCTGATCTCTTTAAAGAGGTGGTATTCTTGCTGAAGACATTAGTTAAGAAATAAGTAGAAGTCAGTAATTTTATTCTAAAATTATTTTAGCTTATAATTATTAATACTAACCTATTTACAATTCTGGAAATGGAAAGAAATGGTGGGTCCTCTTCAAGTGGACTGCCAGTGATTGACAGCTTTGATTGTCTCTTGTGCTACACAATAAAAGCCCCAACCTGTATGAACAGATTAATGAATGTGCCATTTCTGATGTGTCACAGATATGAAAAGATTTCCTTTATGACACAAACAGAAATGTAAAGTGTGTTTAAATTGTTTATTAATAAGGCACCATGATTAATGTAACAGTATCCTTTAATTTCTTAATAAAAATGCCCATATAATTTACTTGGGAAGGGCAGTTATCTTTCATATTATCCATAACTCTCAAGCTATGATGATGGTAGCAGTGAGTTATTATGGTCTCTGCCTTCTGTGAAGGAGCTTAATAAAGTTATCATGCCAAAGGTGTGTTAAAGTTATAGATCATATGAAAAATAATAACTCTTCTTGGTGAGAACAATCTGTATTTCTCTCTAAGTGGTCAGTAATTCACAGCAGTGGATGCAGAATGAGCACTTGATGTTGCTGGGGTAGGGGAGAAATGTCTGTGCAACATCAGTCTTTTCTGAACATAGACTGAGATCACTTGTTCATTTGAATCCTAGTTATATTTTCTTAAAGTTGGTGAATAAAATATATTCAGTGTTTTACTGTTTATTCCAGATATGGTGCAGTAAAACCTGTAACAGTGGACTGCATTTGCAGATCTTCTTGGAGATGTATTTGGAGCAGCTTTGTAATTTATTAATATTGTGTGTTCACATGGTTATTGAGATGAATGTTCCATTTTAGTACAAGAGACTTTTGGGGGGCAAAAACAGGCAAGAATGGAAAGCTCAAAAGAAGCTACCTCTTTGCATCTGTAAGCTGTTATGGGACAATGCTAGGACTATTGGCTATGGAAATTTTTTTCTTCTCTGAAGATTACTTACAAAACTGGCTTAAACAGTACAGAAAAAGGCACCACAATGCAAGTGATTAGAAGAACTGGGGCAGGCTTGAGGGTAACAAAGTAGGGAAGATAGTTTTTCTGGGGAGTCAGGCTGAGGCATGGATGTCTGAAGAAGTTCAGGCTGGCTAAATTATTAGGGGATGGTAAGGTTTTAGGTAAGACAGAGAAGTGTAAGCTGTGTATTTTAAAATCCTTTTTCTTGAAATGCTTTTTCCCTTCAGCTAAATAATCAATATTATTGTTTTCAGGTCATGGTACACCACTGGTCACAAATTCTTGAGGGGAAGAACATCAGGTTTGCAAAAACAGCCAGACCTTCTGGATAGGAATTATTGATACTGAGGGTACTGTAGCCCACAGTCTGGTCCAAGCATGGGAGCATTTCTAAATTTTATCCTAAGATACTAAATGTCTGATACCTGTGTGCACTTGGGGAGATCAGAAAGGGATAACGGTGAAGCTACCCGGAACGTTAAAACTCTTGAGAAACATCCTCAAGCTATCCCTAAATGTAGTGGGTAGGTTTTTATTTCACTTTTTTAGGAGGATGCTCTTTTGCTGTTGTTTGGTTGCTTTTGTTTGTGCCCATCAAGTTGCTGCTTAAGGCAGGTTTCAGTTCTTCTTTTGAGTAAACCCTTAGCTTTTCATGTGAAGATGTATTCTGTCCAGAAGTAATGTTTGTCTCAATATTTAAGTTTAAATTACTGGTTAAAAAATATTCTTAGCAGTTTATACAATAGTATTAAAAATAAAAGCTTCAGAGGGGCAGCTGAGTTTATCCTATACAGACTAATTTAAAAAATAACAAGTAGTATGATAGAACTTTAAAGACTAACAAAACATGTAGATACTCTGATACTTGAATACATGTGGATGGTGTTTTCAAGTATCAGAGTATCTACATGTTTTGTTAGTCTTTAAAGTGCTATCATACTATTTTTTATTTTTTAAGTTTATTAAAAATAAAACACCCAAGAATACACAAAGCAAATAAAAATTTGAAAATATCTAAAAATATGCAATCCTAGAACAGCAAAAAGAGAAGACAAAGGAAACCTGGCAATTAGGAGAGGAAATTTACAGTCTTTCATATTCTTAAGTATCTCTTTTAAAAAAGCAGGTAAGAAGTTGCTAATGCAGTGTACATAAGTAGTAAATATTTCAGGTTGGATAATGACTGCACATATGTAACACGGGATTTACATTTTGAATATTTTAACATTTGTTATGCAGCTGATATAGTTCTGCCCAGGCCTAGGTTGTCAATAAACTAGTTGAAGGCTATTATACCAACCTGGTCGAAGTGCTTGACTTTCTGGCTTCTGTCCATAGCTTCTCTTTATCAGTATAGAAGATCTCATAGTTAAATAATAACTTGCATTTAAAATATCTGAACCAGAGGTACAAGAGGAGATGGCATATGAACTTCTGAAAATTAGGCAGGTGTCTTTATAGACATAATTTATGCAAGCTTGTAGGAGCACTGTTCTTGAGACTAGAAATAGGTACAGCAAGTAGTTAGCCATAGATGATGTGTGGCAGGAAATCAGATGTAGCTGAAATATCTCTAGCTTCAGACAAACCTACTGTAAATCAGACAGGTGACAATATACCATGTGATAAGCCTAATAGAAAAACCTGGATAGAGTGTATCTCTAAGAATTTTTTGGCTTTCTGTATAGAGAAGATTAATCAGGTAAGAACATCCCATTTGAGTTTATGGATCATCTTTTTTTCTTCTCTTTCTGGCGTGAGAAGAGTGATATGAATCCTCGTTTCTCATTTGAGATACATAGGGCTTGCCAGATCTTCTTTCCCCCATTATGAAAGGTGAGTTTGAAATGAGCTTTAAACTGATCAGAATGAGAACAGTCATAAGGGAATCCACAGGTTTGGGGTTTTGTTTTGTTTTGTTTTGACCAATCCAGATGATACTTTAAAAATGGATTTAAAAAAGTGAAAAGGGGTCAGTTTGAGTCTACATCCCAAATGTTGTCTTGTGATATGATGCAGAATTATATAATCTCTCTACTCACGTTGTTCGGTATTACGTGAAACATTTAGGCAAAATGATTGAAAGCCAAGGCGTTATTTCATTGACTAATTTCATCAAGCTGTCTAATTGCTGTCATGCTCCCAATACGTAGCAGTCTATAGGGCAAGGAGCCTATGTGGATGGAAATTTGAACTGAATTAGTCAGAGCTGACTGTTGAGCCTAATCAAGGTGGAAATGAAATGATGTGTTCAGATCTGTCTTTGTGTGTGTAGGATACAACCAGATCTTGTAATGTGTTGATAATTAGGAGGTGATTCTTGGCTAAGGTTAAGGAATCAGTTTTGTGAGGAAGTCAGGATGTTTCTACGAGATTTGTAACCTGTCAGTATTCTTCCTCACAGTGGTATATGTAGTTCTTGTCATGCAGGATTTTTGCCATGAAACTCCTTCTGCTGTGAGCTACCAGCAGGACATCTACATCACTGACAGAATATGGCAATTCATTTAGTCATTAACATGACCATTTGTGAACATTTTTTGCAATGACTGCCAGTAGAAAAATGAGTGAGTTGCAAATACAATTTGTGGAAGTGCAAAGACAAAAAAGGCTGGATCCAGCCTATCTGAAACAACTACTCTGAAGGTTTGTTGGCCTTTCCAGATCTGTGCTTATCCTCAGACCACCACTTGATGGTGCTGTCTGCTCACCTTAGTTGGAGGGGTGGTACCAGAGCTATAAGAGAGCCCACAACTGGATGTCTGTGTTAGTCTCTCAGAACGAGGAGAGAAATGTGACCAATAAAACCTATTTTATTTTGTAGGTTGCATGGTGCTTAAGATACTACTGCTATTTTTGTTATTGGAGTGTTTCTTACCTATCTAATTGTGGTTTTTAATAGTAAAGCATTCAGTACATAAAAATAATATTGATTTTTTGCCTGTACATAAATATTTTAGTGCTCTAGTTTGATTTAACTTATGTGGGAAAAGAATTTCAGACACTTTTTGTCAGTTGATTTTTTGGCTTTGTCAGTGTATCAGTCATTTACAAAAACTACATTTTAATTTTTATCTATTTTGATCTAAAATTTGATAACTATGCAACACTTTCTCTGTTGAGCCCATAACAACTTTCTCAATTTCAATTATGCTTTATCCTATAAATGGTAGATCATTTGGAATATTGTTAGTGGGTCAATGAATAAGATTGCATTCACTCCTCCCCCACTAACATTAGGTTTTAATGGTTCTTGAGAATGAAAACAAGAGTGCATCATCACAAGAAATAATATTTATTTTTAGGGTTCAAAATACAAACAATTCAAAATTCATCTCTTCAGTAATTTAAGTTCAAAGGAGATTTGTGGGGGTTTTTTTTTGTTTTGTTTAGTAGATTCAAATTTCATGGCGTGTCGAATGGTCTTTATTTTTTTCCCCTCTTCCTCTAACTTAGAAATGGCTTCGTTTAGATCTGTAGAAATAGTTATCAAATAACTGATCAATAGGTTCACTTTTCAGAAGAGAAACGTCCACATTTATAATAACTATGACTATTTACATCATGCAAACTGATGGGAAATACATTAAAAGTTGACAAATTAAATTATGTTAAGTACTGACACTACATTTTATTTCAAGGCTCTCATGTTCATAATTGCTCACGTCAGCTCTTTTATCGAAGTTCACATAGTTGAAGAAATAGGGTTCCTGTTGATATATAGGCAAGGAGCTCTATTGGACTGGCACTTTCACCAGCAGGGTGCTTGCAGATGTTGAAATATCAACTACCAGGAACCTGTTAAGGTATAGCTCACTAGAAGCTATAGGTATGCCAGTGAACATAGTTACAGTTGTCAAACGTCTTTTAGGTCACATTTACTTTTTGTAGTACTTAAACACTAGTAAAGCAACAAGCATCTTGCTTTCTATATCTCAAGTACTTCCATCAATTTAGTAGTGTAAGAGGACACCACAAAGCTGTGATGCTCCTTGAACTACTAAAATATGCCACTGCTTCTTAGGAATTCTATAGGGCAGTAAAAGGTAAAGCTAGGAAAGCAGTGTGGGGGTAATGGCCTTAGTGAGGTTTTTAAAATTAGTCATCATTAGGAGGTGAACTGAAACACATGGTAACACAACTTGGAAAAAAATAAATATTTAAGTGATTTTCTCTTAAGCTTTGTTTTATTTTATAAATATAAAGCAATGATGAACAAATGTAAATCCTCTTAAACGTTCAGGATGACCTGTATGGAATAACTAACGTGGTACTTTCCTCAAGCCAACCTGAAGTGTTTGTCTTTTGAAAATAAGTTACAGCAGGGAGGCTTAGTGATTTCATTAACCTTGAATCCAACTCTTTATTTTTATGAGTGTAGTTTACTGTCATCTTGAGTCAATTTGCAGATTTTTGCATCTATAAATAGTGAGGTTGAAACGGTCAGAAACTCTTTGCAGTCATTTTTATTCAGATTGCATTCTGAACCTCCATATTATGTGTGTTGCTATTGAAATTAGGTTAAAAATAATTAACTTGCTACTTGCTGACATATTTAAAATATTGTTAAAGTTCTTCAGTTCAGTGTAATGTCAACCTGAGGAAATGTTTATATTGTTCCTTTGGATGGTGGCAGTTTCAGTTTGAAAAGATGCAATTTGTCAATTGCTGAGACGAGTTTGCAAATTTGGGGGGAGGGGGAGGAGAGAAAATGTGGTTTGTCACCTTTTAGCTTCCCATATTTTTGTCCCTACCAGGGCCTTATCCAGCCCAAGTTAGAGTAGCCTGTTGGATGCAGTTACACAACTACTGCTTGCCCAAGGTTTCTTTTCATCTCTTGCTCTCAGTCCCAGTTTTTCTTCCTGGGCTCCTCATTCAATCACAGTGTGGGACTCTCAGACACTTTGTCTCAGTCTCTTTGACCAGCCAAGTCAAGACAACCTCCTGCACCTTAAGTGTTCATTAGATTTGTCTTCCCTGCCTCAGTGGTTTTAATTCCCAGTTTGACCTCAGTTTCTTGCCTGATTTCAGATTTCTGTTCTTCCTCCTGCATTTCTCTTTCTGGATCCCAAGCTCTACCTATCACTCCAATTTCCAATCTCGTCACCCTCTAGGCTCCTTCCTAGACTTTTGGTCTCCATCTGCTTTCTTCTTTTGTCCCACCTACAATTAAACCAGGCAGCTTCCTCCTCAATGTTTCCTCAACCCAGCAAAGAGGTCATTGAGAACACAGGAGAGAATA
The DNA here is from genome assembly GCA_030068395.1 of Apalone spinifera. Lineage (NCBI taxonomy): Eukaryota > Metazoa > Chordata > Testudines > Trionychidae > Apalone > Apalone spinifera. The sequence continues at coordinate 57,986,218 of JANRFK010004149.1, forward strand.
CCTGCTTTCATTTCTCATTAACAGGAGTGTTGTGAGCAAGACACGAGAAGTAATTCTTCCACTCTACACTGTGCTGATTAGGCCTTAATTGGAGTATTGTGTCCAGTTCTGGGCACCTCATTTTGAGAAAGATTGGGAGAAACTGTAGAAGGTCCAGAGAAGAGCAACAAAAATGATTAAAGGTCTAGAAAACTTGACATATGAGGGAAGACTGAAAGAACTGGGCTTGTTTAATTTATAAAAAAGAAGAGTGAGAGGCGACATGACAGCAGTTTTCAAGTATCTATAAGGGTGTTATGAGGAGGAGAAGGCAGAAAAATTGTTCTGTTTGGCCTCTGATGACAGGACAAGAAGCAATGGGTTTAAACTGTAGCAAGGGAGGTTTAGGTTGGACATGAGGAAAAACTTCCTGTCAGGGTACATCTAGACTTACTTTCACTTTTGAAAGAAGATATGCAGATTTGGTGATAATTTGCATATCTTCTTCTGATCGCTTTTTCGAAAGAATTTTTTTCTAAAAAGCAAGCAGTTTAGATGCAGTTCTTTTGGAAAAAAAAACACTTTTTTTTTTTTGAAAGAATCTGTAAACCTCAATTTTTGAGGAAGAAGGTTATTTTGAAAAAAGGGTTGTTGTTTTTTCAAAAGAACCACATCTAAACTTCTTGCTTTTTCAAAAAAATTATTTCAAAAAAGCAATTGGAAGAAGATATGTAAATTACCACCAAATTTGCATATCTTCTTTCAAAAGTGAAAGTAAGTCTAGATGTACCCTCAGGGTGAGTGAACACTGGAATAAATTGCCTAGGGAAGTTGTGGAATCTCCATCACTGGAGATATTTAAGAGCAGAGTGGATAGACATCAGGATGATATAGATGGTGCTTGGTCCTGCTGTGAGGGCAGGGGACTGGACTTGATGATCTCTCGAGGTCCCTTCCAGTTCTGGTATTCTATGATTCTATAATATCAGCTGTCTGGACCAGATCCCGCAGAGCCCACCAAAGTGCAAGAGAAGGCCTTCTCAGCTGTGGGATTCAACATGCCCAATCTGATAGAATCTACATGGAATATAGTAGTCCAAGTGGTCTCTACTAAGCATGTGTGAACTTTCATTGTTTCCCCCCTAAAGGGTTATAATTTAGCCAAATTGGGGCTCACTTTCATGGAGGCATTGCATCTGCCACATTTCTAGTTTCTGTTCTAAAGCATGGGGGAATGAGAGTTGTTCAAAGGAAAAAGGAATGGTTGCTAACTTTTTTTTTATGTCAGAAAAACACATTTTTCTCTATCCTTGTTCTTGGAAATGGTTTAACAATTTTGGATGAAATGTTTTCACACAAATTCACTTCATCCCAAATTGTTAAAGTATGATAAAGTTCTATAACTGAAAACAGACCACTTTTTTTTTTTTTATAGTAGGAAGTGTCAGACTGTGACAGATTTTTGTTACCAATCTGCCTGAGGCGTCAGGTGATTGGGCTGAGGCCACAGGATCATTAGGGGAGGAGATGACGGAACACACCAAGTGTCTAAATTTTAAAGCCTTATTAATAAAATAATAAAATAACAGCGGAGAGCGATGGGTGCTTCCCACGTCACTCAGAAGAAAGAAGAAAACATTAGCATCCTGAGCCCTAATCCACTTTCATACTTTCACACTCACTACCCGAGGCTGGCCAGGCCTGGGTGTAACGAAAGGAGAAGAGGGGGAAGGGTGGAAAGGAGTTCTGTCCTGTGTACGCTGTCATCCAGAGTCCTCTGTGATCTCTCCAAATTGCTCCAGCTCTCAGGAAGGTTTTAAGTCCTGGGCTCTTTTGGGGGTGTTCCATTCCACAACCTCTGGTCCTAGTGCTCTTTGTGACTGTCCAAACCAGCTTTCTGTGGTCTCCTTGACTTTCCCAAAACACACTAGCTAGACTTTGTTGTTCTCTTTGCTTTCCTCCGTGCTGGCCTTTGCTTTTCTTGCTTGTTATGGGCTGGCGCTGCAGATTTGTTCTGTTGAATCTGTCTTTCTTATGGCTGGTTGGTGGATTCCAGGCCCCCCTCTTTCTTGGCTAGCAGCCAAGAGTCAGATGTGTGCTCTGGCCTTGAGCTGGCTGGAGCCAACATCTTATCTTCGGGCCTAGCAGAAGTGTGGAGTTACTCGTTCTCTGCTCTTTTCGTTCCCTTTCCACTCCCCCCTCTCCCGGGGCCTCTCGCGACCTGCAAAGGAATCCTTTGTTCACTCCACACTCACACCTTTGACCCTTCCCCAAAATGCCCTGTGATGCTTGCAACACTGTTAGCAATATTCAGTGCTGACCTGTCTCCCCGGAGGACCCCTTGAGGGACATTAATATGTGGTATCACCAGCCCCATGATTCATTAATTAAAAAAA
>JANRFK010004149.1:57994937-58007146 GCA_030068395.1 Apalone spinifera
TTACCTCCACCTCACAGGTGCAAATTAAGGTTTGGACCCCCTGTGGGAATGGGCATCTCAAAGACGTTCCAACTTAATTGGCATTTTAATGACAAGAGAAGCGTCTATGTGACCACAGGGGTATAAAGTAGGGCCATGTGCCCCACTCTAATTGGAGATCCACCCATATACCTGCTGGTCAAGCGGTCTTGGACCCCCCGAGACTTTAGGGACGCCTTTGTCTCGTACTGACTGCTTCCCACTGGGATTGACAGAAACGCTGGCTTTGCGGGAGTAAAGATCGTAGGGGTGAGAATATACCTGCTAGGTGTCTGTTTTTGCATGCATTTAATAAGAGCTCAGAGAACCAAAAGGGTTTCATGGTACCTGTAAGTGACTTTTTATTGTAATTTCTGTCTTGTCCTTTTGTAGTGGCTGTGTCATCTGTAACACAGCAGTAACATTTGACAGCTAAGCTTGCCTTGTAACAATAAAATAGTAACTGTTTAAGCTTTTAACCTGACTCCTCCTGTTGCTGTAACAGAACCAGACACAATTAAAAGAATCACAGCCGGTCTGGGTAAATGCAGTAAGAGCGGAGCATTGGGTTGTGCGGCGCCCCACGAGGCAAACTCTTGGGGCGCCCTTCAGCCTTCCTGGCTGCCCGCTGCGAAGGGACTTTTGTCCTAGCAGTCAAAGACTTGGGTGTATCTTTGGGGCGCCCGTCAGCCTTCCTGGCCGCCCACTGCGAAGGGACTCTGTCCTAGCAGTTGAAGACTCGGGTGTGTGATAGGGCTCATAGACCACTCACTTCCCCGGCCACCGGCTAACAGGTTGCTACACATTTTTCCTGCATTCAAAAGCAACAGAGAGAAATAATCCTTCTCATACTTTATATTCCTTTTTTAAATAACAAGAAAAATGTATAGAAGTGTTAATACAACACCAAGCTAACACTTCCAATCACAAAGTTATGAACACAGGTGAACGTTATTTTTCAAAATTCTGTGTTTTTAAAAATACCCTACTGTAATAATGGAGGACAACAGTTAATGTTTCAATAGCTACTTAAACTCATTTTGCATACATGTTAGTATTTGGCATAATCTACTTTTCAGGGTACAAGTACAGGTTGGTATATCTTTCCATTTAATAGAATCATAAAGTCACTGAACATACAAGAAGTGTAATGAACCAAGCTTTATGTTGTTTTGTTCATTTAACAAAAAGTCAGAGTAGGGCTATGAAAAAACTGAACCGCGATCTTATTTTTTGCCTTTAAATGAGACTGGATTGTTCGCTACATCATCATCATCTAACAAAGGACTAGATTTTCCATGGGAGAATAGGCAGACACACCTTACTCACTTTCATGAAAGAAAGAGCCTCTGCATTTATTTAAAAAACTGAAAGGGATATGGAAACAACTGTCTTTAAAACCAAGATATCATCTCTAGTGTCATTTTAATATGGTTTGCATATCTCAACTTATAATGTGTATGGGAAGGGTTGGCTGTGTTCCTTTATTGTTCATATACCATCCTAAATATACTAGGAGGAAAAAGATGGAAACTTTCACATGGTCCTCCCTGTTAAGGCCTTTATTATGACCAATGCCATCAACATGGCAACTAAATGCTGATCAACTGCCTAGTGATCTATAAGCAACTAAGTGACAAACAAATAAAATAATCTTTTACAGAACAAACATACATTCAAACAGCCCCATCTCTCTCTGTATGCCAACTCTCAACAAAGAAAGCCTCATCACTACAAAATACAATTACTTGACCAAGCTGCTATACTAACAGAAGATGGATGTTCTCATGCATTGTCATTGCCATTATCTTCTACACAAATGGAACTTGAAGGACAGATCCAAATGCAAATATGGAAAAGAAATCCAAACCATGCAACCCTAGTAACACCATACCCTCTAAAGTCCTTCTCCAGAGGGCCAGCCTTTATTCACTCTGTCAATGGAAACCATCGAGTAGGTGACAATCTTGGATGTTTACCTTTAAGTGGTTTTTCACACTGCCATATGAAAGAAGAACAAGTAGCATACTAGGCACTTTATAATAAAAGATGCAGACAGGCAAAGACCCCTGTACTAAAATATTTACGATTAAACAGACCAATGGAAGTTGTAGAATGAAAAATTTTATTATACGTTTATCAAAATAATGAGTACGGGAGGGATTTTTTTCATCCTTCACATCAAATGAAAGTAAAAACATAAGAAGATTTTTTTAATGAAGGGAAATAACACATAGCTACCCAGATTCACGTATAGTAATATGCAACGTCCTCTGTTCATGTTTGTTTACAGTTCAGCTTTAAAAAAGTTAAAGTTTCTACAATGAAAAAAAACCATTAAAATATTAATAAATACAACATACACAAAAATTCACAGAATACTTCAGGGCAGAGAAATGGAAGAGAATACATCAAACTAAAAAATTACAAAAAGCTACAGTCTTTTAAAAATAAAAGGAGAGGAAGACGGTACTGATGATAACTCATTCCAATAAGTTGACACCAATCTTCTCATAAAAGGTACTTATTGTTAAAAATGAAGCAACCAACAACTTACAATACACCATATCAACCATTTAAAGAGACTGAACAAAACCTGAAACCAAAGGGAAGACAAATTGGGGTCCTGTCAATACAAATAATTTATAACCTAATGTATAAAAACAAAATATTTACAAGTAGGGATGTTAATGTTTAACCAGTTAACTGATAAGCCTCACCCTAACCGTCAATGGAGCCATGTAGTCTAGACATACCCAAACCGTTCCTGCTCACCTGGGGTTCCGCCTCTCCCTTTGAAACGTAGCAAGAGCCCCTCCCCCGCCACGGGCTCTTGCTATATTTCAAAGGGAGAGGCAGTGCGGGGAACCCAGGGCGAGCAGGGACTCAAGCAGGGGACTCAAGCTCACAGGGCTCTTGCTACATTTCAAGAGGAGAGGTACAGCAGTGGGACTGGCACAAGTTGGGGCTGCTTCAGTCCCTGCTCATGCCATTTCCCTGCTGAACCTCTACTTCCCTTGCCCACACACACACACCCCCAGAGACGGTGCTGGGGGGAAACTGGTTTTTAAGCTGGTTCCCCTCAAACACCGGCTTCTGATCCCCCGCTTGCTGCCTCTCTCTGATAGAGGCAGCAAGTGGGGAGGGAGAGCCACTAGTTAAGATACTACTTGACTACTTGATAAGCATATGCTTTATCAGGTAGTCGACTAGTCAACTACTCACTTACATCCCTATTTAGAAGTCATTCAACTGCCTCCTCAGAGGAGTAGAGCTCCTCTAACATTTTGTACATTTTGTTCAAAATGAGCTCCTCTAACATTTTGTTCAAGGTACACAATAAAAATATTTCTGTTGGTCAGAACAAGTATAACAGCTTTCAGTAATAACTTTCACTCGTCTCGCCGTTCCCCACCCAGCCCCCCCGCCGGGGTACTCCGGCAGACCCATCACAGCCCCCCCCGCCAGAGTACCTCCCGATACTCCAGCATATCCAATAATCTGGCACCACCTAGGTCCCAAAGGTGCTGGATTATCAGAAGTCTACTGTACTTTATATTCACTGGATCTCCTTTGTCTACATGTTTGCTGACCACCTCAGAGAACTGTAGCAGATTAGGAAGGCATGATTTCCCTTTACAGAAACCACGTTGACTTTTCCCCAGCTAATTATGTTTATCTATGTGTCTGATAATTTTATACTTTCAACTAATTTGCTCAGTATTGACATTAGATTTACCTGTCTGTAATTGTCAGGATCACCTCTAAAGCCCTTTTAAAATATTGGCATCACATTAGCTATCTTCCAGTCATTAGGTACAGAGCTGATTTAACGGATGGATTACAAACCACAGTTAATAGTTCTGCAATTTCACATTTTAGAATTCTTGGGTGAATGCCATTTAGTCCTGGTAACTTGTTACTGTTAAGTTTATCAATTTGTTCCAAAATCTCCTTTAATGACACTTCAATTCAAATAATTGCTATCATGAACAGGAGGAGTGCTGACCAGCACCCAATGACTAAAGAGTTAACTCAGTTACCTAGCAAAGGTGTCGGCCAGGGGACCCAGAGAACCAATGGGGCATACGGTGTTGAAATTTAAATTGGATAGAGGTTCCCTGCCTGCCTTCTTTGTGTGGGAGAGTTACACCAGGAGCTGATAGACACAGAATGATTTAAACCTAGGCAGGACTACCATGCCCCCCGCCACGGAATTCAGGGCATGAGAATGGACTGAACAAAGACAAAATTAGAAGTGAGTACCAGGGAATGTGAGTCCCGTCATGTTCAGAGTAATTTTCCTTTATTTTGTGGTTTGGTTTGAACTGCTCTATGTGAATCTATGCCTTCTCTCCCCATTTAATACCATCTAAGCATTGTGCCAAGACTTTTTTCTCTGGTTTTTAATTTGCTTTCCTTAGTTGCTCTGTACATCTTAATTGCTCTGAACATCTACATGCTTTATCAAGTTTATCTTTTGGTTTGAAATAAAAATCACTTCTTTTAAGGAGATAATTTGATTCTTGTGTCCTGGAAGGTCTGTGTATCTGTATGCCTCTGACTGAGGGGTCAGCTTCCAGTGACTGCAGCTTGTTTTTCTCTTTTCTTTTTCAAGCTCTTTTGGGGGCAAAAGAGCTTGGGGTACCCCTGGAGATGTTTTCAAGTGTTCACCCCTTTTTTAGGGATCAAAAGCACTTGATGGTGGCAGCAAATTCCCCAAAATAGGATTTTTGGGGGAAGTTTTTGTAACCAGTGCCAGTAGAGGTGAGTTTTGATGCTCTCTTCGCAGGCCCCCACCTTGTGCATTCAGAGTGCAAGAGTGGGGAACAACCTTGACAATTCCCTTTGAAGAATCTGTTATTGTAACTGAAACCCCTTTTAAACTTTGTAATGCCTTAACTCTGCTTAAAGTTTGGGGGGGGAGGGGTGTCTGTAATCTTATTTAAAAGTGTAAATGTGGGTGTGTGGACAATGGGATCTATCCCAACCTATGTCTCAATGACCAGCTGCCAGCACCACCTTGACAGATAAAGAACAATGGGAATGAGCCCTGCAAAGTAACCCACCCAAGAGAACGACATAAGCTTCATCAAGAAAAGATTGGATGTCTGTTAATTGATGACTCATTCTCATACAGTGCCCTGGGGCAGTGGGACAGAACAGGCTCTATGGACTAAAATATATAAAAAGATGGGTGCTATGATTATAGGGTTATGTCTTTTGGTTCTCTGATCATCCTCCAGGAGCTTCTCCTATCATCCTGCAGGAGCATCAGTGTGCACTGACACAACCTAGCTCCCCTCCTCATATCTAGACAACCTAGCCAGTTGACTAGCATGAGCAGTTGAGGCTGGTAATTATATCCCATCCATAGAACTCTGTATTTGAGCGTGTGCATGTGTGGTGGATAACTTTAGAAGCTAGAGACAGTAAACGAATTCTGCATTGACAATAAAAGTGGTATATTGCCTTATCCCGCAAATAAGATTCTGCTAGTTCTATTCCTCTTAGTTTGACATTTAGAAAGTCTGTACAGAAAGTAGGCAGGTGATTAAAGAAAACATTATATTTTTATGTTTTTTCAGGTTTTAAAAACAGAAATCTAACAAATGTGCAAGCTTGATTTTTACAATCTACAGGAAAGTTATCACATAAGACTACAGTGAGCATCTAAGCATCCCCATTAAACTTAAACTTTTATTGGGAGAGGGGAGATTCTACCTCAACATGCAGTAATAGAGTTATGTTTAAGATTTTGTTTGTAAACAGTGTGCTTTTGTTGCTTATGAAGACACGGACTGTCCTAAAAGCATCACTTTATATCAAATGTTTGCATTTATTGTAATCACTAAACACGGTGAAGTCAATGAGGATTTTTTTTTAATATTTGCTTACTAACTGTGGTGCAGACAAATTTCCAACTTTAAGCTTGTTTTTAGTTTGCATTCCTGTACATTTTATAAAGGTTATGAAAGCTTTGCTAAGTTTAAGTGCTGGTTCTAGGAAACTGGTTCTATTACCACAGACAGACACAGTCTGAATTTAAGCTAATGATGCAATGAGGAAAACAATTCACCTACTTCACACAGCATAAAGATATTTTAAATGGTTAAATATGAAGCAGAATCCACTTACCTTCCGAGCTTATGTATTTCCAAAATGATGCTAGAAGAGACAGCATATGGAGTGGGGCTTATGATCTTTCACGAGGGGTGAATCATCTACATGTAGATGCTCTGAATAACCCCTGTATGCATACTGACATCATCAGTAAAGACTTGGAGGCACAGGATACTATGGTAACCATGCAATGTGCTGAGAGAGAGAACCTTTTAATTGCTTTAACAACTTCCTGGGGCTCAGCTACCAGGCTTCGATTTGCTAAGTAGGAAATGAAGGTTGTCACAGAGGCACTGTATGTGACACAGAGGAAAGAACTCAATGAATCCTGAATCTATTAATTGTGATGTGATTTTTAATGATAGGAGTCATAGCTTGAAGCCATTACTGATATTCTTCCAACACCTAGTGAAGTCACAGGTCAAGTAATAATACTGTCAGATATCCATTTCATAAAACATTCCTGTATCGTTTTCTCAGTTAGTACATATCCGTATTATTACATTAAGGCAGATGTCCTTTTCTCCAAGTGAAGGCACTGTTGTAATACGATGAATATGTATGCTTTTGAGGGTCAAACATACTGGTAGCAACAAAAAATGAAGCTCATACTGGTAGCAACAAAAAATTACTTATAGGTCAGGTATTTTCTAAGCTTCCATGTGCTGTTACATTATATTTATCCTACATTCACATCTCAGCTTTGATGACTAATCTGCGCCAATACGTTATGCTGGAAGGACAAAGCTCAAGTTAACAGAGAGAAATGCATCATGACATGATATCAAAAGAAGCCTATGCAACAAGGTTTCTTTGGTAGACATTTCTAGTAAATCCATTAATGTCACTTCACATCATACCACAAAGAATTCAACCTGGTTTTCAGGAGTTTTGTTTAAAACTCCCATGGGTGTACATGCACACACCGTGCACACACAAAGTATTTTAGGTGGTCTATGCTGGACAGCTTGCTTTCGTTTTTTAGAAAAATAAGCTTTGTCTAAATTGTGACACAGTTTGATCTAAAATCAGCTTTATTAGCTTCTGACTATTAAAATAGGGCACGTCTACCCAGCAGGGCTAAACTCAAAATAAGCCATACAACTTAAGCTACGTAATTAGTGTAGCTCAAGTTGAAATAGCTTATTTCAACTTTTGGTGCTATCTACACAACAGTTATTTCAAGATAGAGCACTCTTCCCCTGACTTCCTTTACTCCTCATACAATGAGGGTTACAGGAGTCAGAGTAAGGAGTAAACAGCTCAATGTTATTTTGTCATGTCAAAATAATTGCCTGTGCGTAGAAGCGGACTATGTTATTTCAGAATAATATCAGTTATTCCAAAATAATGCTGCTGTATAGACATAGCCATACTGATCTAAAAACAATTATGTAAACTGTCATTAATCTTAATTATTTACTCTGAGGCACTCACACATGCTCCCTCCCATGCTATTTCGTAAACTACTGCTCTGCTTGAGCACAAGTAAACAATTAAAAATCCCTTTCTATTTCTATTTTTAACATTAAAAACTTGGATCAGTGTGTTTTTAATTCAGTCTGCAAACTGAAGGCCAAATATATTTTTACACTATTTACATATTTCTAGTTTTAGCAACTATGACATAATTCACTTTTTAATATTAATCCATGTTGAAGTGGCACATATTCAAAATCTACCTATTTATTAATAGTAAAGTAGCTGTTTGCACCAGTATTTTTGCATCAAGCAAATTACATTTAATCTAACGTTATTTTAAATTAATATTTTCTCTTAAATCTTAAACAGGGTTTCAACTGTTCTGAAATATAAATTTCTCCCCACTACAAGTGTTATGAGACCATAAAGAAGAGCAAGAGACTACACAAATGATTTTTTTAAAGAAGATCTTCAACATGATAAATGCATGACCAACGTAACCATTTAGACAGCGGCAGTCCATAGCACTGGGTGTTCATGACCAGAACATACAGCTTTATTTCAGCTTCACAAAGTTATTAACTTAGCTGCATTAGATCAGTAGTCACAAGTGGGAACTTCCTAAGATTAAATGATGTTTCCTAAGATTAAATGATGTTTTAAATAAGAACTGCCAGGAATTACATTTTCAGCTCCTACAAGGGAATACACAGATTAAAAACCAAGAATTTCAAATTATGCATTATTTTTGTTTAAATATGTAGTCAATTGAGAAATGGACTGAAAATGAAGTCACAAAGCACTAAAATGTCTTTATCGATCAGTACTTAGAACATAGATCTTACTTTATACCCTGAAAGTCTTTAAAATGGGGAACACCAATACACATTCACCAATATAGTGCTATAATTTTGCAGTTGATACTTTGGCAGCTGACAACACATTCAAGGTTCTTATCTTCATCGTCAAAGCCTTTCATAACTCTGCCCCACTACTTTTCTGATTTAACTCCCACCATGTTTTCTCACACTTTATGTTCCACCAACAATAATCTCAACAGCCCTTTTGTTCACCTAATGACTATGGTCTTTATTCCATCTTCCTTACTGTCCTTTGTATGGTATGCTCTTTCCTGAAATGATCCTCAAAGCTACCAGTTTCCTGCTTAAGACCCACTTCTGTTGTAATGCTTATGGAAAAATCAGCCCCAGGGATGATGCCTGGGTTGAAAAAGAATTGAAAGTAACTTAAAATTATTGTATCTATTTAGAGTTAAAAACTACAAATCTATACCTATACATGATTGTATCCCTCTGTTCTTTTCCTTTAATACTGTTTGTCTTAGATTATAACGTTTCTGGGGTAAGGAACCTATATTCCTGCAGCACCTTGTAAAATGGGTCCTGATCATTAAAATAAAGTTATAAAATATTCATATTGTAGTCTGCTGAAGCCAATAATACCAGAAGTTCCAAAAGCATCTATACAAGTATGCATTTTAGATTACAACTGTGCATCTAGCGTGCAGCAATCCTCCATTAAGATTTCCTAATATATGACTACTTCTCTGTAGTATCTGAGCACCTCCCAAATATCTATGGATTCATCTTCATCAAGTAAATATTGGAAAATAGAAGCACAGGGAAATTAATTTTCAAAAGATCACAACTGAAGTCTGGTAGGGCTGAAACCAGTTACCTGATTGAAAAGGGGTGGGAGTGCTCCAGCTTAGCTAAGATGGAGCACCCCTTCCCCCTCTCCTTCCACCCCTCTCCCTCCCACATGCTGCAGACAGGGGCTGTTCTAGCCTGGTTACTTCCAGTGCCAGCATCCCTGTACAGGAGCCCAGCAGAGTGGGAGCAGCGAGGGGGGAGGAGGGAAGGGACTGCTTCCTGGTTATCAGTTAACCATTACCTGGTAAGCATCACCTATTAAGAATTAAGGTGGTGATCTAATTCATTAACGGTGATGCTTACCATTTAAGTAGTTACCCATTAGCATCCCTAGATGGAATTGAATACATCACTCCTAAATCCCAATACAGCATCTTAAACATAAGATCAATATTTCTTCCTTGAAAGGTACAGCAATAAACTGTCCTTTGAAAATATCTAACAAACATAGAAATCCTTGCCAACCGTCATCTGCTCTCCACAGCCTTCTTCCATATAAAATGATCACATACACTTCCTATAGATTATTGCTAACACAAAAGACTCAGCATACAGCACTTTCCCAAAGGTACTGCAATTTTCTGTACAGTTTGTCTCAAACTTGGGGAATATATGTAGGGGTAATGGCCTAATCATCTATTGTTGGGAACCCAGGAGAGAGAGAAGAGGGCTCTCAAACACAAACCAAGGGAGCAGAAATAAGACTAAAGGAATGAAATCAAAGGTTTCTGCATAATGTCACATCTAAAATCTCAATCTAAACACAGAGGAAACAAAATCTGTATAACTATAGCAAAAGGTAAAATGTTAATTTCAGTTAAAACAATCATTCTCAGTTACTCATGTTCAGTTTTTTTACGACTCTCAGCAACAGATTCATATCACGTTAGCACTGATCAAATCTAATTCCTTTTTTAGAACTGTAGGACATCAGCAGCAACCTTTGCCAAATGCATGCCTTTAAAATTGAGGGAATCAAGTCCCAATTTTAGTATCCCACACTAAATTCTAATAGCTTAACTATCCTTAAATCTTTGATTATAATACCAGTATTTATGTACAGAAGTGAAAACAAATAAGACACTTCTTGAAGTATTTCTAGATAAAATGTTTAAAATAATATACAAGACAGAGAAAATAAAGTAAGCCTTTAAGCCAGATAAATACATCTCTCTGGACATAAGGACCCTATGAATGCTGACAAACACAAGGAGATGCTAAGGAAAGTCCTACCAACCCAAAAAAGCTAAGAGCTACAAACGTATGACAGTGTTACTAGCTAAATGTTTAGGAACCTATATTTTTCTTACAAATGGATCTGTACAGGCATTCTATATATTTTAGTCAAGTTACAAAAGCATCTTAGGGTTGAGATGATTAAGAAATCTGCCTTAATCGAGTTAACTTGGAAATCAGACAGTTTTCAAATGCCACTCCTAGAGCTAGGGAAAACACAAGATTTCCAGTTAATAGAAAATTATACTCATATCTGGCTAAAAGTAGTATCTAATGAACACTACACCCATATGTTGTGGTTACTTTCATTATCATCTTATACATTTCTTCTCATCTTTACTACTAGGGATATAAAATCCTAGTTAAAAAGTTAACCAGATAAACAATGTTTAAACCTAACATTTATCTGGTTAACCTTGATCCCACGGCAGAGGGCTGCTCCAGCCTGTAGGTTACCCCTGGAAGCATGACAGTAAGGGGCATGCTTATGGAGTATTTGATTAACCCTTTACATTATTATTTACTACAGGTGCAGCATTGTTTGTCAAACTATATACCTGACACTTGAATTGTTGTTCAAACTTTATTATAGCTTTTACTACTGCTGCTAAATATTCTGCTGTATAGACATTTCCTGATATATCACTTATTTAAGACAGACAATCTCACATTCTTTTGTCAAACAAGCACATTACTGGATCATTGTGTACATTGCTACACTTATCAAGACTAACAAATTTCTCATCAACTTTTTTTGCACACTACTTAATTTCCTTCTCACGTTCTATCAACCTTCTAACAATGTCTGCTAAGCTGGGTGAAGTGTTGGCTGGTCATAATGATTGAACCATGTCAATGAAATGCTTGCTTTGAACAAGACAAAAGGGAGAATTTGTTGCAAAAACAAATCAAGTATTCTTTCATCTATAGAATTTTGATGAAATTTACATAAGAATGGCCATACTGGGTCCATCTAGACCAGTCTCTCTTCTTCCAACAGTGACCAGTCCCAGCTGCTTCAGAGGTAGTGAATATAACAAGGCAATTAAGTAACCCCATCCAACCTTCCAGTCCTAGATCCTGGCAGTCAGATGTTTAGGGACAGTGAGGGCAGGGGATTGCATTCCTGACCATCTTGGCTAATAGTTACTTATTTGCCATGAACTTCTGTAATTCTTTTTTGGCCTTCAAGATATATCATAGCAACAAGTTCCACAGACTTGTTGTAAGTCACAGCTGTTATGTAAAGAATTATTTTCTTATATTCATTTTCTTATATTCATTTTAAACCTGTTGCCTATTAATTTCATAGGATGATCTCTGGTTCTTGTGTTCTATGAAGGAGTAAATTGCACCTCCTTATGTATATTCTCCACACTATACATAAATAATTAAATTGATTCTCCACAAAGCAAGCATGTTTTGCATTAACTAGTTGGACGTCTCTAAGTCTCAAAGAGGCTAAGGCAAAAGGCCAAAGTAAATAAAGGCTAATTTAATTTTAAACATGTTACACTGTACATAATTTGGAATTGGTAGATATAGTTTGTGAAGTAACAGTATTCCACTGAATCACTGGCAGTGGTAGTTATTCTGGGAAAATTCTATGGCCTGTGATATACTGGAAGTCAGATGAGATGATCACAATGGTCCCTTCTGGCTTTGGACCCTATGGGCACATCTTAAGCTATGTCAATTGCGTAGCTTAAGTCGAAATAACCAATTCAGCATTTGGTG
>JANRFK010004149.1:58021492-58043486 GCA_030068395.1 Apalone spinifera
TGCATGGACTCCTCCTGAGGGTCGAAATGACAGACTGGACCTATACATAGAATGCTTTCACCGACATACACAGGCAGAGATTGTGGAAAAACAGCATCGCCTGCCCCATAACCTCAGCCGTATGGAACTCAATGCCATCCACAGCCTCAGAAACAACTCTGACATCATAATCAAAGAGGCTGACAAAGGAGGTGCTGTTGTCATCATGAATAGGTCAGACTACCAAAAGGAGGCTACCAGACAACTCTCCAATACCACATTCTACAGGCCGCTTTCCTCAGAACCCACTGCGGAATACACTAAGAAACTGCACCATCTGCTCAAGACACTCCCTACACAAGCACAGGAACAAATCTACACAGGCACACCCCTAGAACTCTGACCAGGGCTATTCTATCTACTACCCAAGATCCATAAACCTGGAAATCTTGGACTCTCCATCATTTCGGGCATTGGCACATTCACTACAGGATTTTCTGGATATGTGGACTCTCTACTCCACCATCATCCCCAGCTATCCTTGAGACACCATGGACTTCCTGAGAAAACTACAATGCTTGGTGATCTTCCAGAAAACACCATTCTAGCCACCATGAATGTAGAGTCTCTCTACACCAACATCCCACACGTAGATGGAATACAAGCTGTCACGAACAGTATCCCTGACGATGCCACGGCATAACTGGTGGCCGAGCTCTGTGACTTTATCCTCACACACAACTGTTTTAGATTTGGGGACAATTTATACCTCCAAACCAGTGGCATTGCTATGAGCACCCACATGGCCCCAGAATATGCAAACATTTTTATGGCCGACCCGGAACAACGCTTCCTCAGCTCTTGTCCACTAACACACCTCCTCTACTTATGCTACATTGATGACATCTTCATCATCTTGACCCACAGGAAGGAGGCTCTGGAAGAATTTCACCATCATTTGAACAATTTCCACCCCACCATCAACCTCAGCCTGGACCAGTCTACACAAGAGATCCACTTCCTGGACACTAGAGTGCAAATAAGTGATGGTCATCTAAACACCACCATATACCAAAAATCTGTGGAGCACTATGCCTACCTACATGCCTCCAGCTTCCATCCCGGACACACCACATGATCTATTGTTTACAGCCAAGCAGTAAGGTACAACCACATTTGCTCCAACCCTTCAGACAGAGACAAATACCTATAAGATCTACACCAAGCATTCTTGAAACTACCCACCTGAGGAAGTGAGGAATACCCACCTGAGGAAGTGAGGAAACCGATCAACAGAGCCAGACGTATACCCAGAAGCCTCCTGCTACAGGACAAGCCCAAGAAAGAAAATAACAGAACACCACTGGCCATCACCTACAGTCCCCAGCGAAAACCTCTCCAGTGCATCATCAGCAATATACAACCCATCCTGGACAATAATCCTCCACTCTCACAGACCTTGGGAGGTAGGCCAGTCCTCGCCCACAGACAACCCGCCAACCTGAAGCAAATTCTCACCAGCAACTATACACCACACCACAGAAACTCTAATTCTGGAACCAATTCCTGCAATAAACCTCGGTGCCAACTCTGCCCACATATCTACACTAGCGACACCATCACAGGACCTAACCACATCAGTTACACCATTACTGGCTCATTCACCTGCACATCTACCAATGTAATATATGCAATCATGTGCCAGCAATACCCCTCTACCATAAACATTGGCCAAACTGGTCAGTCCTTATGTAAAAGAATAAACGGACACAAATCAAATATCAGGAATGGTAATACACAAAAACCTGTAGGAGAACACATCAATCTCCCTGGACACACAGTAGCAGATTTAAAAGTAGCCATCCTGCAACAAAAAAACTTCAAGAACAGACTTCAAAGAGAAACTGCAGAGCTACAATTCATCTGCAAATTTGATACTATCATTTTAGGATTGAACAAAGACTGAATGGCTAGCCAGCTACAAAAGTAGTTTCTCCTCTTTTGGGGTTTATACCTTCACATCAGCTGCTAGAAGTGGGCCTCAGTCTCCCTGACTGAATTGACCTTGTTATCTCTAGCCTTACTCTTGATTGGAACTCTTTTCTTATGCCTCTGGAATTTCCGCTACATGCATCTGACGAAATGGGTCTTTGCCCACGAAAGTTTATGCTCCAATAAATCTGTTAGTCTGTAAATTGCCACAGGACTTCTTGTTGGTCTTTCATTCTGTCTGTTTTGAGAGCTTATTGAGAAATTGTAGAATGATAAATTAAGTATATTTTACATCTCACATAGGCATTAAATATAGCTGTAATCTTGTCTGCCTGTGTTTCAGATATCACTTTTGCCTGCCTTTCAAATTCTTCCCAAAGCTTAGTTTCACAGAAACTAGGAGAAAACCTATCTCTCCTGGAGTGTTTTCTTATAAAACACTATAATGTCAGTGGTACCACTAGAACATATACAGCATGATAGCTACCATGCCAGCCCAGTTTATTCTAAGAATGTTGGATTTATTTGTTCAGGCTTATAGGTAGGAATCTGCCAAATTCGTGGCCATCAAGGACTGTGAAATATGATACATCTTTAAATAGAATACAGAATTACATCTATCACATGCTTATTGTAAAGTGGGCGGGGGATGCCACCCTTATTTCGGCACAGTCTTGACAGCTGGGTGTTAAGCCAGCAGCTGCCACTTCTGGCCACAAAGCTCTGAAGGCAGAATGAAAATCGGTGGCTGCTGGCCAAGTGTGCAGCTCTCAAGGCAGCACAGAAATAAGGTAGTCATGGAATATAAAATTGTCTGAACACATCTCAAAGTTTGCTTTTTATGCCCTGAACTAACTTGTGAAATAAATAACTTCCCCATTATTTAAGTAGAGCCCTATTTATAAGTGTAATTCAGTAAATGAACACAATATATTGCTGTGATTGACTCTCAAGGGGCACTTCTGGCTCCATAGTCAGATATTTTCATTGCCAGCTGTTCCAAAGAAATGGAAAGGGCTTGCTTCACTAGCTATAGTGAATCAGATGTGCACATGTACCAGGAGGCCATCTAGTTGACAGTCTCAAAATTAGTGGGCCGCTAAGATGTTGCCTCTTTTTTTTAATCGTGTGTGTGAAATGAAAGGTATCAGTGTTTAGTTTTCACTGGCATTCAGAAAACTTAATGACATTATGGAAGAGAAGAGTATTAGAAATAGGGATGTCAGCGTGTAGATGACTTCATGATTAACTGATAGGCCTAGACAGAGGCAGCAGCAGGGGACATGTAAGGGGAGCTGCTGCGAAATAGCCTGTCTGTTGTGGCCTGGGCCCGTTGTGGACAGAGGCTGCTCCACAGCAGCAGCCCCTGTCCGTGAGGGGGTCCGAATTCCTTGTGGATAGGTGCTGCTGCCATGGATCAGCCTCTGTCCATTGGGAGCTTGGACCCCCCACAGGTAGGCTCTGCTGCTGGGGAGGAGCCTCTGTATGCGGGGAGCTTGGGCAACAGGGCTACTGCCACTTCACAGTGATGCCTCTGTATTAGAAGCAGCAGCGCTGGGCAGCAGGTGGGAGCTGGTCTGCTTGGGGAGCTGTTTTTTAAACTGGCTCCCCTTGTGGACCAGCTGTCTCCTGCCACCCCGTGTTGCTCCACCTGATGGAGAGGCAGCAGCATGGGATAGCAGGGGGTCTCTCCGGGAGTGGGGCTGTGAGTGCACTAGCGGCTGTCTCCACCCTCAGGCACTATCAAATAGTCATGTAACCGCTAAATTAGAAAATGGCCCCTTAGTACTTCTAAGAGTTGGCTTTAACCTTAATTTGATTAGATAGAAAGGAGACATTACTTCTAATGCTACTAAAGTAAGAAAGTGTGTGTCAGACGTCTCTGTATTAAGAATAATAAAGTTTGGAAGATGGAGACTGGCTCTTCTGGTTACTTTTACAAATTAAAGACGAGGCAAGGTTTTTTTTTCTTCCAGATAGCCAAAATCATATAACTTATATTAAAATTTAAGTAATGTTTATACTTTATAAGTTAAGATGTGAAAGACCTACTGGTTAATGGGGCTGGAGAAGTCTAGGTACAACAATTGAAAATATTTATAGAATGTTTTTTAAAATAGCCTGTGTTGGCAATGGGAAAACTCAAATCTATAACAAGAAGCAATATTTGATTTTTATCTTAATCCTGTAAGTGAGATTATCATGTGAACTGTCTGTCCATCTTGCTAAAGAATGTTTTTGAGATACATGTAAGATTGCCCATTTTTTTTGTCTGACCTTTTGAAAGGTAACAGTATTAGTAATCCGTATAAAAATATAAATTAATCTCTTGATCTGGCTGGTAATCTTGTGCTTCTTGGAAAGTTTTACACAATGATTGACACGTGAAAGAAAGGTTCAGACTGTTTCCTGACTACTAGTTACATATAACATGTACAGAAAAGCACCATTAGCTAAATAAAATTACTTTTCATTATCGACAGCCTGGGTGGTATATTTGTTTGAATTCATTTATTTTCTGTAAAATTTAATTACACATTTTGAAATAGGTTTGTGGAATAGGACTGTAGAAGAAGCACTGACTTGGTAGAGGAATGAAACTAATGTGATGTGAAAGACATCTGGCTGCAGGTGAGAATGGTAAAGGTACTATCTGCAAAATCAAAAGAGCCACTTTTCACTTGTCCCAAATAGTTAATTTTACTCCAGCAAGGGTAATCAGATATCAGGAAGCTGGTTTCTGAAAAACAGTGCCATTCATACTTTTGGTAGTCCTTCCCCTATGACTCTCAAAGTATATCTGCATTTAGAAATGGGCTTTATATACTTACATGCACATATTTTTATGTAAGGGCTATATCTATTATTATTTAAATCCTCTGTAAATCTCATGCAATTTACACGTAGGTTCCTGGCATTTTGCCAGTGCAAGTTTGCTGCTTTCTTGTAAATAAATATAATATAATATAATTATAATAAATAATTAATAATAACAAAAAATAGTTTCAGTGCTGCTACTTCAGGTATCTTGCTCTGTAAAACTGTTATGGGATGACTTGGATATGGAGAGCAAGATTTGCAGACAGATCTAAGTTAATAGAGGATATTTTATGTTCAGTGTTCTCTAAGTTTAAATAAAGCTCAATTTAAAAGACAAAACAGATATTCTCTCACCATTGATCAAAGATGTTTGAGAAGGCAAAGTCAAATAATTATTTTCATTACCGAAAGAAAACTGATCATTTACTATTCCAGTTTGGATTTGGAACTTGTTATGGAGGACTTGGGTGTATTTATCAGTGGCACGTCTAAGTAGAACCTTCACTTCTTCCATTTTGTTGGCAGCTCCTCCAGTATTATGATGGCCTACCATTTGGTGCATGCTGATTTTTATACTTTGGCTGGGTCACCAATGTGGTTTCCCTCTTCTAAGATAACAAAGTCCAAAGTAGCATGGCTGATCCTCATCCTAGGATTTTCTTGTCCTCTTTATTCTCTCCTCACTCTTGAACGGAAAAGTGGGAAAAATTTATATCTCTTCAATAATAAGGATGGCTGGTAGGCAAGATTGGGCCTTGTCTGTGGCCCCTGGCTCAATGAGAGGTAACAATATGAGGTGTTCAGGAGTACCCCAAGGCTGCCTCCTGTGGCCCCTTCCTACTGTTGTCCTCTTCCCAGTCTCAAACTCTAACATAAGATAGCAACAACAAAAAATACAAAGACGAATTTGGAACTTCAGAGGCTAGCTACCTTCCTTTTTAGTAAAGGTTTCTGTGACATGGTTGTTGAGGAGCTCTCAAGGTCTGTCCTCCAGTCCTGTCTGCCCTATTTAACTTCTCTGTCTCCCTTTTTAAACTCCTCCTTCAGTTGGAGCATGATGCACTGCAGGTGTGGTGAGAGGAGCCCAGAATTGTTCTTTAATCCATCAGTTCTAGTGTGAGGTTTATATGTGCCAGCATAGATCCATTTAAACTATTGTTAGTCAAATTCTTCTTAAGCACAGCTGGTAAGCCATTTGAATGTTTAGGGCTTAGAGCTGTGGAAAACAGTATAGTAAAGATTTTGATGTTCTTTAATAACTGTGCATATATAATTCCACTTAAAACATTCCAACTTTTACATACAATAAGAGTAGAAGAAACTGAATGGAAATGTATTAATAGACATTTTCTGTGTGTGGTGTTGTCTTTTTGTTGCTGGATTTTTTGGGAAGTGAGTTGGTCAGGAGGGATAGGTTCTGGAATACCACTTCTCTGCATTACCCACAGAAACAAAAAACTATTAGCACAATTGTTGTTTGGTTCAAAATATGAATTAGATTATTTTGGTATCTTTAAAGCAGTGACAAAATTGTGTGTTTGATGTTTGCTCTTTTTCTTTTTGAAAACATATTCAAATATATTTAATATTAAAATATCTCAAAGTCAGAAGAATTTATTATAGCTGCAGCTCACGTTTCATGGGTGAGTAATGTATGAGCTCTCTTCAGTATAGAATAGAGTTTTCTCCCTCAAATACTTTAGTCTTGTTAGACAATACAGGGCAGAAACCCAGCACTAGGTGATCTGTAATATCTGTCACAAAGTAGTGTAGTTTTAAATAATTAAGGCACTCTTTTACTACTAATCCACCATACAAGGAAAACTAGAAAAGTAGGGTGTCAGGAGGGATTTGGAGATTGGAAGTGTGATCTGCGATGGTGAGGCATTGCAGTAATACATACGTGTAATGGGGTAGGTAAATACTGAGGTTTTCAACCTATAATTCTGAGGAACAATGTGTTGTTGAAGCTGTTTCTTTTAATAGGCAGATGGACATGCACCTACCTTTCCCTTATCACCAATAGTCCCTTCCACCCTACTATGACAAAGTACTATGGATCTTCTTTCTCTTTCTCTATTCTTGCTGTCTCCTTTCTCTTTGTTTTCACTTTTTGGATTCATTTAGGTATCATACTGCTCAGGTTAGAGAACCTGTTGGTGGTGTTGTGGGATCAGTACTTACTTTCTCACAAATCATGAGCCCATGAGCTGCTTCTTAAGCATATAGACCTTGTGTCCATGAACTGTTATAAGGATCAGTACAGCATCAGGGAAGAAGTTTGATTCAGATATGCTACCTAAGGTTTTGCCCATGAAGCACAAGTGGGGAGTCAGAATGGGGTAGCATTATTCAGCTCTCTCTATTTCTTCTGTGCCTCTCACCTGCACTTTTCCTTCTCTCTCTCTCCAGGTCTTCTAGTCTGTGTACTTGTGTGGTGCCTTTAAATTTTCCAAATGTTGGTAAATAGTATCTTAATGCTATTGCAACTTGCATTAAAAAGAACTGTATGAAATATATATATATTTTTTCTTCTAAACAAATTACATCTAATTATACTAGGGAATTAGCTCTATTAACCAATTCTTCAGAAAATAAAGCAATCACATATTTTGGAAAGTGATATTACAAGAATATTTATGTTTCTCAAAAAACTGTGAAATGGAGGAATTTGACCCTGTTTACTACAGTATGCCCCAAACTGCCTGGCTATTTGTTGTAGGTTGTTCAAGTAATAAACCAAAATAAATCATTTACTGCAGAATCATAATAATTTAGTAATGTTTTTCAAGTGAAACAAATAAGTAAATATATTTGACATTTTAAATGTTTAAGCAAGAGAACACAAATACCAGTGTGAAAGTTACAGATGCACATCTTTCAAGGCTGTCCTAAAAACTTTGCTCTTCTAATGTTTTACATTTCCCAATACCTGTTTTTAAATCTAAATACTTTCAACTTCTTGCATAAATATATGTAGACTCTTCAGAAGATTATCTTGAATAATTTATTTTTGTGGCAACAAACTATGCACAGAGCTTTTAAAGTAAGAGTAATATTTCTGTACTAAAAAGTTATAGAACATTTTTTCTTTTATTTAGAGCTAGAGGTTGGTAAGATTTGTAATAAATGCAAAAATAATCAAGATGTTGTTCACTTATTTACAATGTCAATTTTAGTGAAAATTTTACATTTTGAATTCTTTCTGTAAAAATGACTCTGTATTTGAGCCAAAAAGACTTTAGCAGCAGGAAAAAAAAATCTGTATTTTTATGGGAAATAGCTATTTGTACACATTTGAAATAGTTTAACTTGAAGGGATATGAAGTATAATGGTGAAAACTTGTTTGAAATTCTCAGAAAATATGTGAATTTTGCATCGATTTAACTAGTATTTTCACATCTAGGTTTTGTGTTTTACTAAATCAGTTTTCCATTATAAAAAGATATGTAGGTTGTCTTTAAATAAAGATTAGCTTGCTTTTAATACTTAATTCTATTTAAGAACAAAGTTTTTCATGGGCTGATGTTGAATGCGAAACTTCAATGTTCTATTGGCCAACCACGGGGAGAAAAAATAAAACACGCCCTCCCCCCCAAAAAACCCCTTGAAACTTTGCAAACAAAAACCTTTTGCAAAATTATTTCAGAAACAGCTGTTTTATTTATATATCTTCTGTATTGGGCATGCATCACTATTTTAAGATACAAATATATTTACAATAATAAATGAGCAAATTTTATATGAAAGCACTGTATTTTTTTCCATTACTAAAATGTAGATTCCTTGAACTAATATTAGTGACAGAAAATGTTTTCACACTAACTTAACCTTCTTCTTCTCACAATTATAATACGAAATAAACATAATTAGTAATTTGATTATGATATATTATTTCTGGTTTTCAAATAGTCAGATGCACATTTGTGTGCATCTTTTTCTGATCGTTACAGAACTTGGACCATGATTTAGGTTTTCAAGTATTTGAGCACACAGACAATTCTACTAAATTCAAGGGACTATTCATGTGGGAAAAGTCAAGTGTTTGTTGGATTAGGCTCAGTGACTGTATTTTTAAATATTTTGTATCCACTATTCAACTCTTCTGCAAATGTAGCTGCTTACTTTTGGTGAGGAAATGGAAGCTGAATTCTTCCAAAAAATCTGGCCACCATTGGGGGTGTTGAGAACTTCTGAAATCTGTAATTGGATCAGGTTAATTGAATACCTCAGTTTTGCACTTCCCCATCTCCTTACCCTAATTTGTAAAGGAAATAACCAAAAAAAGATATTAATAACTGTTTTATAAGAAGAATTCCAATTTTGTGGTGATGAGTCTATGAAAATATTGTATCTTCTGTTTTGCATTTCTGGGTTAGATGAGACGGGGGTCCCTTTGTTTTGAAAAATTTAAATAAGTCACACAGAAAAGTGATTTTTTTCCCCCTCCAGAAAATGGAGATTTAGGACAACCAAAGTATTTTGCAAATTTTGGATCAATTTGTCAAATTTTGGATTAAATGTATTTAGGAGTAAGTTGATATTTAGGAGGGCTATAAATGAGGAGGTTAGCTTAATACGGGGTGGGCAGATACTGACCCAAAGGCTAGATCCAGTTCCCCAGGGTTAACTCTTGGTGGGTCGCCACTCTTTTATTTACGTGCTCCTCGATAGGTACAGTAGATTGTGGCTCCGGTTGGCTGCGGATCATCATTCCTGGCTGATGGGAGCCAAGGGAAGCAGTATCCCAGTCTACACCATGTCCTGCAGCTCCCATTGTCTGGCAATAGTGATCCGCAGCCAACGGGAGCTGCAATCACCCTTGCAGCCGGTCCACAAGGGGAACTGTTTTTTAAACTAGCTCCCCTCACAGACCAGCTCCTGCCTGGCACCCTGCGTGCTGCCTATGCTACAACAGCACAGAGAGGTAACAGCACGGAGTGGCAGGGGGCTCATTGGGAGTGAGGTGCACTGGCTGCCCCCAGGGACTATAGAATAGTTGACTAACTGTTAAGAATTCATGAGGTTACTCGACTATTCAATTAACTGATATTTAACATCCCTAATTATTATATCTGAAACAAAGCAGGAATGGATTTAAACAGCGATAGCAACACCAACTATTGGATAACTTGATAACATCAAGTTATCCAACTAACTTATTCTCTTTTCCACTGAAGGACAGTTACAAACTGTCAAACAAGGGGGTTTTCCTTCATTTCTCTTTCCTAAAATTTTCTCCAGAAAAAGGGAAAGGAAAGTAGGTGTGTTGTTAAAATGAAAGCTTAATTTAACATTTTACATTTCAAATACTTTACCAGTTTTTTTCATCTTTTATAAAAAGATAAATTGACCTTTAATGATATGTTTGCTATGGTATTGAGCAGGCTGACATCTCTGTACGCCAGCACCCAGATCTTGTTTAACACTGTTTAAAGTTGGACAGATACTTGAGGAGTTAGCATGTTTGGGGTTCTATGTTCTATCTAAATAAATACAATAGTGTTGGTGAGACCAGTGAGGAAGAATTAGTTTGCAATTGCAGGTTGCCCAGGTTGCACAGAGCCCAGAAATAGGGAGTCTGGCAGCAGAATGGGAGCTTGGTGCGAGGGAGCCTGTGACTTAGCAGGGAGCCCCATGTTAGGGAGGGGGGGCACACGGATGGCAATGCAGGGAGTTCTGGCCCCACCGGCTGGGGAGCTCTGATCCCAGCGAGGGAGCTCCAGCCCAGGCAGCAGTAAGACTGACGGCAACTGCAGAGCCCCAGGAGGCTGGGGCAGCAGTGAGACCAGGGTGAAGCCCTAGCTCAGGGCCATGGCAGTCCCGAGGGTGCCAGACCAGGGAGGACCAACCTATATTCAAATTTGTATGATCATTATCTAATCTGCAGTCATTTGGTCATACAGTGGTTTTATGCATAGTGATCACAGGCAAATGTCTGAAATCTTGGTGGAGAAGATTTCAGAAACAGCTCATTTTAGATAGTTACCAAGGAAGACATTTAAAATCCTCCTCCTTGTTTCCTGCTTATTACTGACTAAATTTGTAAGTGTTTGTAGTGTCCAAAAAAGCAAAATGGTAGCAAATCTATTTGGATTATTACTTGGAAAGTAGTTCTCGAACACAAGAAATGAGAAAAAAGGTAGTCTTAGAGAATCTATCGTTGTAAGTCTAGTGAATCTGTGAAGCTTTAGGGCAGGGGGGAATTGTAATGTGAGACTCTTTGCCTACAATAAAGGGAGGGGAAAAGACAAAAGTCTCTCAGAGGGCTGGAAATTTGTTGTTGCTATAACTGGGTATTTTTCCCAACAAAAGTGGCATTGCAATGTAAATCCTCTCACTGTTTTATCACCAAAAGGTAGTTTTTGGTGACAAAATGTGCCAGTGTAGACAAACCCTAAGGGAGGGGTTGTCTTGTGCTTAAAGATGCAGAACTGAGTTCTCATATGACTGTATGACTTATGCATCTCGCTTATTTTGCCTGTACCTCAGTTTTCCTGTATGTAAAAGTAGGATACACTTCCTTACCATACAGGAGTGTTTTGGGGATTAGTTATCATGAATTACATCAAGATATTCAGGTGAAACTTATTATACATATGCAAAATAGTAATGTTTTATTCCCATTTATTCTGTGTTGCAGGGTCAAAGTGGCTGTTAGTATCTGCTCTACATTGATTCCATCTGAGCATGGAAATGGGAGTTAGGAACTCATGCATTCCAATGTCAGATCCTCTAGAGTGTTTAATAGCACTGCTTGTTGGAAAAGTAATTTGTTTTATAGTAATCTTTCTCTTTGTATACTGAATACAAAGGAATTTTCTGTTTGTATAAACTTCTGCAGAGCGTTTGCCAGTCTGACATGTCTGAGCTTTTTTTCAAAGATGTAGTACTATTCATGAATAGTACATTTTTCTATCTGTGGTGGTGTTACAAGCAAGTGTTCAAGGACACTTTGTAATCTCAACACATTTTTTTCATTTCTGTAAGGATTTATATTGTAAAAGTGGAAAATTATAAGCTCTTGAGTATAATAAAATGTTGCATTTAATTTCATCACAGTACTGAAAAGTTGGAGTTCAAGGATTTCGTATTTTAAATATTCTAGTAGTGATAGTCCAGCAAAAATATGTACCTTTACTGCAGATTACCTGTAGAATTTCTCCTATGAAAAGGGCATAGTTTACATGAATCATTTTGGGATAATTTATCACAGTACAATAGAATGTTATTGTTAGTAAACATTAGCAAACCGGTTGTGGTGGTAGATAGGACTTACTGGCAGGAAAAAAAATGATGTGCTCATTTTTCCAGTGTTGAACTCATGCTGTGTTTATGCTGTTCATGGTTATTGGCAAAATAAAATATAATCAAGACTTAAAAATTGAGAAGAATAGATTATGCAGGAGAAAGATAAAATGGACAAGCTGAGATGCATAATAAACGTTTATTGTAGTGCATAAACCATGGTAGTAAAGCTAAGTGCAGAGCATCTTCAATGATGTCATAGGCTACATCTAAATGGAAGTGTATACATTTGTACATATTATATACTGATGCATTTACTCCCATATCCATGGTGTATCCACATGTGTTGTGCTAAACATGAGTACAAGCTGTATACTTATGGCCACTCTGCCTCTTTTTTGTATATGCATTTGGCATTAGCATTTCAAGGACAGTGTGTGGCCCTGTGCATTACAGGACAGTCTGTGGAAGACAAACCACAAATAATGGGTGGGCTGCATGACCAGCTGTCCTTCACCTCAGTGGCCTGTAGCAGCCCATGGCACACTGGAGATCCACCTGTGGCCTCTTGCACATTGGGGCACCAGAGCCTCACTTCCTACTCCTTCCCCCTCCCTTCCTTCCTAGCACTTTCTCAGGGCACAAATTGCCTGATTCACACTCTGTCCCCACTCCTGCTCCTCTCTCCCAGACCTGGAACAACATGAATCAGCTGTTTGCCATGTTTCTACTCTGGGAGGGAGGGAGAGGAGTAGGGATGGAGCATGGATCAGCTGATTTGCATGTTCCAAAAGTGCTGGGAGGGAGATAAAGGCATAGCAAGTATGGAACTCCGGTGCACTGATGTGCAAGAGGTGCATGGGGAAGGGAGTCACGCAGATTGCCCATGACTGCTCTACAAACTGCCTTGCAGTGTAGCGTTGGTAATGTCCACTGCCTTTCACATATTTATTGGTAACAGTTCCTGCTCACTCATCTCTCCTCCCCAACTTGGTGGAAAACATAGAACAATGACAGATGGTGTGTTTCTCCTTCTACTCCTTGTGGGATAAATGAGTGCACATTACAGTACGCAACTGGTGAGAATCTTGGTTGAGTGGACTTGGACCTTTCTCACAAGTAGAAGACAGGTGACCAGGAAAGTGGCTGATCTACTGTCATTCCATGGCAAAGAAATACAGGAGACTGCCAGAACTGTAAGTGTATATCAGTGGTTTTCAATAGGGATGTTAAGGACTAGTCGACTATCCGATAAGCAAATGCTTATCAGACAATCAACAGGATAGTCGACTAGTTGCTTCCGCACCCCCTTGCTGCCTCTGCTAGAGGCAGCAAGAGTGGGGTGGGGAGAAGAGAGGTGTATTTCAAAGTGGCAGGGCTGCACGGAGCCTGGGGTCAGCTGCTCCATGCGGCGCTGCCGCATTGAATGCCATGGGGAGCCCAGCGTCAGGCTCCTTTTGGCATTTCAAAGCAGCAAAGCCCAGGTGACCCCGGACTTCATGTGGTGGTGCTGCTGCTTTGAAATGCCACCACAGCATTTCAAAGAGGCAGCATCACACGGAGCCTGAGATCAGCTGGGGACTCTCTACCCAACCCCGGACTCTGTGCGGCGCTGCTGCTTTGAAATGCTGTGGAGAGCCTGGCATTGGCATTTCAAAGGGGCAGCGCCGCCCTATCGACTAACCAAATAGTTGATGCAAAAACGCATCGGCTATTTGTTTAGTTAATTACACAGTACTTAACAACCTTAGTTCTCCAACTTTTTGGCCTGTGGACCACTGGCTAAATGTAAACCTTTCTATGGACCACCAGTTACTAATAGAAACTCACCGTTAATTACATAATTATGCCCAAGCTATTTTGGTAGTGCTGCAGCTAGGAAGAATGGTTTAATTTAAATTACTAAACAAATTAAGGACTTGAACTTTCTCATGTTAGTTTATCAAACTTCATTTTAAATAAAGTAAAATATTAATTTATGTCCAACACAAGGTTTGAATATTTTCTTTATGGTAGGGATGGGGAACCTTTTTTGGGTCGTGGGCCACTGACCCACATAAAAATCGTTGGGGACCACACAAGTGAGAAGCAAAAAAATCTCCTCCCGAAACCCCAACTCACACACCTTACTCCTGTGGGACTGAGAGAACTGAGGTTCAGGACTTCTCATAGACCAGGTTTACTTTTCTGGGGTACCGGAGTTAGTGGATTTTATGGATCCCTTTAGGCTCTGGATGAGGACAAAAACAAGGGGTTCACTGTGCAGGACAGGGCTGCCAGTGAGTGGGATAAGGATGGTGCAGGATCTGGAAGGTAAGTGGGGTACAGAAGGGGGAGAGGTTGTAAGGTTTGGATGGGAGGTAAGGTTCAGAAACAGGCTGGCAGTCGGGTGTCTGGCCAGGAGCTGGAGCAAGGGAGGGTTCAGTGTATGGCTAGGAGGGAGGGTGCAGGAGAAACAGTGGATGCAGAAGCAGGCTGGGGGTAGGATGTCTGGCTGGGGGAAGAGTATTTGGTCAAGAGAGGGTGTAGGAGCAAGGGAGAGTGTCAGAGCAAGCTGAGCGTGTGGGGTTTTGGTGGAGGAGGGGAGTGAGTGAGGGGGATTGGAGTGTGAGGGTCTGGGCATGAGGGGGGGGACGCTTTCCTGGCTTTGTGCCCCCTTGCAATGGGGAAAGCCTCCGGCACGTGACTGCGCTGCCATTCTCCCAGTGGGATGGTGAGGAGGAGAGAGCTCAGCCCCCTCTATACAGTGGGGACCCCATGCTGATGCTCAAGCCTTGTGGTTGCTGCGCAGCCCTAAAGCTTCAGCACCAGCTCTGGTTTCTGGCTCAGAGGGCACATGGAGAGGCGGAGGTGAAGAAAGTCCTGACCTTCCCCGCCAGACCTGGCTCTCAGAATTTCTTAATAAAGAAGCAGATATTCCTGGAGCTCTATAAGGAGTTCAGCCCTGCCATACAGCAGCAGAACACTCCCTTCCATAGGCTATAAAGGTGGGCATTACCCTCTAGAAACTGACAGTGCCAGACAGTCTGATAGATCCTTTTGGGATGGGGAAATTTACTGTTGGGCTTGTTGTGGTGCAGGCTTGTGAAGTGTCAGTGTTCTGATCTGTAGTCTGAAGCGTGTGTAATTCCACATACATGTTAATGACGGAAAGGTAAGGGAGGTATTATTAGATTTGTAAATATCCAAAGAATCATAATTTTAGTGGTGGCACCCTCGACTGCCTGAAAGGGACATTTGTGAGCCTACACTTCCTCCTGGCTCCCGACTTCAGCTTCTCCAGCTAGAGGAAATGTTAAGGGTTGTTGGAAATGGGTTAAGCTGCGCATCATTCAAAACTGCTTTCTGCACCAATACAGTGCTACCAAACATGACAAATCTAGAACAATTATGCACGTAGGTATTCAAGAAAATGAATAATATAATGAATATAGAAAACTATAATAGGAGGAGTGCTTCAAGTAGATTTGCCATTATTGGTTAAAAAAAGGCAGTTAGATAGCATTGAATATTATCTTTGATTATGATGTCATCGTTTAAGACTTCCATATCCAGTCAGAAATTACTGGAATTTATCTACAAATGGTATGCACAAGGTTACATAGCATACATAGAATTACATACAATCCCATAGTAATGTATTACAGATTCCTTGTTTTTAAATAAACAGGGGCTACCCCTCTGAAGTCCTTGTTTTTAGTTTGGTATTGATTATGTTTGGGCATCAGTGGCAAGATGAGTGCTGATTAGTAGCTGAATCTTGAGGATCAGTTGGTGACATCTTACATGCTATAGGAAGAGTACCAAGACAGGAGAGGAAGTAAATCAGTCGTCAGAAAAAAGTTGAAGATACAGAAGTACTTATTATAATATAATGATAATGTCCCATGGCATGTGTTTGGAGATGAACACCTGCTTCTTATTTTGTAAGCTGGAACTCTGAAAAAAATCCATTTAGCACAGTTTCAGCAGGTGAGGGAAACTGTCTGAAGCAGTCACTCTCTGTGGAAACATATGGAAAGTAAATTTAAGTGTGTGTGTGTACCCAAAAGATGCATACAACATTGCATATTATGAATGTTACACTTAGATTGTATGTTATGTGTTCTTCAAAAGATAAAAGCAATAGGAACAAATACTGATTTTACTTCTGCAGTACGTGTGACTCAGCTGGAATTCATAATTTACTTTGTAGATGCTCTAATGGCTGGAAAAGTTGTGGCAATGGCCCACATGGAGGCTAAGTACAGGGAAATGAGTGCTTTGAACAGGAATGAAGAGGAACAAATTCTTAGCAGATAGCTCTTAAAGCACTTACTGAAGACGAACTATGGGATATGAATGTAGTTTTTAATAATCCTAGCTGCAGAAATGAGTCACAGTGTATCTCCTTAAAAGCGCCAAAAGATGTGGAGTTATCAAAATTGGAGTAAAGAGCCAATGTCAACAGTAATATGCAAACACTTTGCAGCTGCTAAATTATTATGGAAATGCAGACATATCACTGTTTGTCTCTTTGGCTGTGTCTAGACTACATCCCTCTTTCGACAGAGGGATGTAAATTAGACACTTCGAAAGTGCAAATGAAGTGGGGATTTGAATTTCCTGTGCTTCATTTGCATAATCGTATCATGGCTCGGGAGTACAGGATCTTTTGAAAAAGCCTTCCGTTTTTGAAAGAACTGCGTCTAAACCATAATTTTACTTTCGAAATGGCGCTTTTTAAAAAAAGTGCCATGATGCGATTATGCAAATGAAGCACGGGAAATTCAAATCCCCACTTCATTTGCACTTTTGAAGTGTCTAATTTACATCCCTATGTCAAAAGATGGATGTAGTCTAAACACAGCCTTTGTCATTTACAGATCTCAGCATGATGTTGAGCTATGTGAAACTTTGGGAAAATGTGAATGCTCTGTAGTACCAAAATCGATGTTTGAGTGATAGAAAAGTGCATCTATGTCAGGTGAAAAGGAAACTAATGCATATTTTACAAGTTTTGCCTAAGCCAGCACCTACTGATAATGTGGCTGGTATCTTATGCTAGCTAGGCCTTTCACCATAGCTGTCAGAAATGGTATGGCTGAGGTACAAGCTCTTGACAAACCAGAAACTGTTAATATCTACTGTTAATATCTACTAATATTTGGCTGGACACCTCATGATGACACTGCAGAGAAAATAGTGAACCTATGACAAAGTCCACCTCATGTGATATGTATGAGAAGAATTAATTAAAAATATTACCAGAAAGTTGAACTCCATGCTATTGCACTTGCCCAGTACAACCTCATTGATTCCATGAACATCTTTAGCATCACAGTTAAGAAGCTTGTCTCATATTCACATGAAGGAATAGTTTGCTGTACATCTTGCAGGAAAAAAGCTGTATCATGATGCAAATTGCTCTAAGAATTCTGTCATCATATGACAAAAGCTTTAGAATATGCTATACAAAATTGCACATGTAGCTCTTCAAGTGAATCTATCCTGATTTGTCTTCCCTACACTTGTGCTAACTGCAGTTCCAGACCTGTCAAAAATAGAGGTTGTTGTCTGTGCTGCCATGGGAGTTATTTATTTGATGTCAACCATCAGGGACTGAAATGAACTACGAGTAATTTTCTTTTGATAGAGTGAATGTGCATTAACACTTTGTGCTCATCTAGTCCTCTGAGCAGGTTTTTCCTGTACCTTTTTCCTTTCATAATGTAAAACCATTCCAGGCCAAAGTCACTCATTTACATTTTGCTTCCATGGATTTAAGTGTTTTATAGAAGCATGGTGTCAGCTTGCTAGCCGCTAGCCACATGTGGCTGTTTGGCCGGTTGGGTGTGCCTAGTTGGCTTGAACTATGTGGCTATTTGGACAGTTGAGTGTGGCTAGTTCGCTATAGCAGTAGCCCCTATAGTGGCTACTGCTTCAGAACTGGTTGGACACCACAGTTATAGAAGGCAGACTTCATTTAAAAGACAATGCTAATCTTTAGTTTGGGGATGTTTACTTTTGATCTGAGTTAACTGATTCCTGTCCATTGTAATCCCAACACTATGCATAGGCCTGGCTTTAAAATTTTGGCCTAGTGAATTTTGTACATAGGATAAGTAATGAACATTTGGAACTCCTAAATGTAAGGTAATAGTAGGCCACAGATTGCCTGTGATGAAAGTTTTACATGACCTGTGACTGCAGGGAAACATTTCAGCTGTAGCAGTTGGCATGAAAATATATTCATTTTCATAATGGAAGGAACCTTAAAAACTGACTCCTAATACCAGGATTAGCCTTAATTTTTAGAGTTTTCTAAAAATCAAGATGAATTAAGTGCATTACATGCTTTAGAGAAGTATTTGAGGATAGTGTGGTTTCTTCCAATAAACTTTCTACTTTGTTGTTGGCCTAGGTATGTGGGGGCTAATATATTAGTATCTGGATTACTTCCATTGAGCAAGGTAGAAAGTAGAGTGGCCTCTTGTCCTTACGTACATCTGAGAAAATACAAGGAATAAGGACAATCAGAAAATAATCTCTCTCACCTCAGAAGATTGAACATTACTGTGGAATGTACTTAACTAGTTATAGGAAAGCCTCAGTCTTAAGTCAGAGTTTTTCTGCCTCTTGTGTTTATGCAATGAAAAATTAGATCTCATTTGAGCTGTTATTGAAGTGATTTGTGAAGACTTTTCTATCCTCCACAGAAAAAAAGTTTCATTTCTTCAAATTTAGGTCTGATACCAAGCTCTGTTTAAATCCCATTATCCAGATGAAATAAGCTACCTCCCTCATTCCTTGGTAGTTAATGTGATTAATATCCATGTATTTTCCCCCAGCTTCTGTATTTCATGTGCAGCCCAGTGATTCTGTTCATCTAGGGACTTCATTATATGCACACAGAATTCACAGAGGTTTCATATGGAAAAAGAAAACACTCAGCATTTAGTTCATTGAAGTTATTTACCAAAGAAACATAGGCACCGACAGCCGAGAAAAATAGAGGTAACACATTACCCACAGGGCCAGGTTAATCTATTGTGGTCACGCCCCAAGACCATGCCCCCAGTCTGCTCTACGGCCTGTTCCCCCCACTCCCTCCTGCTCCTCCAGGGCTCACTGCTGCTCGCAAAGGTGGGAGAGGCAAAGGACACCCACCTGCAAAAACAAAAGTCAGCGCCTGTGCATTGAACAGTCTGCATTGGTGGTTAACGGTGAAGAAGAGAAGGATAAAATGTATCCTTTTTGAGAATATAGCTGTACAACTGGGTACAGTAGACTTCCGATAATCCGGAACCTATGGGATTTAGGTGGTGCCGGATTATCAGATATGCCGGACTATCAGGAGGTACTATAAGCAGGCTATATATATATTGTATACATTATATACTGTATATAAAGTGTTCTTAACCCTTTTTATTGTACATACTGTATACAGTATACTGTAATGTTTTAGTTTTTTTAAGCCTTTTTTACCCTTTTTGCTCAGTTCAGCTGCTGCCACTTAGTTCAGCTGAAGCTCATTCACTAGGCTCTTGCCATTTTGATGCCGGACTATCAGGAGTGCCGGACTATTGGAGTTTTACTGTAGTATTATTTTAATCTGAATCACAATTTCAGGGAATGATCTTCAGTGAATTTGAGAACCTCTGTGGATATGTAAGAGCTAATCTTATATCTGTGATACACAAGCCCATTGATTAACTAGGTAATGGAAATGCAGTGACAGCTTGATTCCTTAAATAATTCAGTAGATAACTCTCTTTTGCTTTTATTAAAATAAAAACAGAAGAACTTACCCAACATTAGAAAGTTGGAGATCTAAGTATATTATTTATAACTATAGCAGACCTGGGAAACCAAATGGCATTACATTAGCATTTTAAGCCCTATAGTCAACTATTCCATAGTTTGTTATTCTTTAGGAATTCAGTAAATTTAAATCCACTTAGGTTTCTAAAACTAAGATTAGATTTTATCTCAAAGCACTACTATTGTATTTCTTCCTTTCTCAGAAATGTAGCTTGCTGTCTCTTGAGCATTGGTATGCAGTTACCTATGTGCCTGATTATAAGTGTGTCTTTGATAAGCCAGTCAGTCATGCTTTATTTTAGGAATTTGTATTAGACTCTCTTAGAATTTTTACCCTTCCAAATTCAGTCTTGACCTATTATTTTAAAATTAGTTACCATCATAAAAAAATAGTGATATCAGTTCCTTCCTGTCTAGTTCATTAACTTTTTTTGTTTACTAAGATCTTTATGACCCACTTGTAAATTTTTTCCACTTTGTCATTGTGTCACTCATGTTCCAAACAGATAAGACAAAACAAAATGTCCAGAATGCTTTGTGTTCATACCAAAAAGGTGGCAGGGTGAGGATGTAGTAAGGTTTAAATGTAGTAAGGTTAAATTCAAGAATATGGTAGTAGTTCTATATAAACATACAGCACAAACCTGAAATTAAAAAAGAATTTAAGTTATATTATGTCTGTTGTGTGTATCCCTATACTATATATCTTCCCATTGATCTAAGGGAAAATTTCTTGTGGCTTTCTGTTTAAAAAAAAAAAAGTCTACTATCTCTATAGACTACTAAATAGAGGGGGAAATCAAAAATCTTGTCTAAATTCCATTGGAAGTAGTTGCCTTTGTGCAGAGGATGAAAATATTTGATGTGCTATAACTATTTCTTATTTCATTTAACCTCTGTTTTTACAGACTGCTTTTGGTGTAATGATGATTTTCTATGAATTTTATATTCCTTTTATTATTATAAGAACAAATAAGGCCAATCAGTGCCTGATGGCATGTGGGTAGGACATGTTTCAGAGCCAATTTGGAATTCTTGTCCTTTATGCTAGCTAGGAACATCCAAAATACATCATGAACCTATTAATTGACAAAGGGGAAGGGAACAACATAAACTTCACCCTTGCAATCTGTATCCACTGGATATAGAATGGTTAGTGTAACCTCAACAAGAATTGTTGCTTCTTTGTGACCTTATTACTGCAGATCTGTGGTGGAGTAGTCTCTTGCCCTGCTTCTTGTGCCTTGCTTTTTGTGCCTTGGAACGCTTGGCAAAGTATTCAGTAGGGGGTAGAGGCACTAACCTTGAAGTAAAACATTCTGGGAAGTGAGCATATAAAAGCATCATGCCATCAATATTCCCAATTCCTTTCTTTCTTGTTAGTCCAGTGAGTCTTGCACTGATCCCAAAATCTTTTTGCGCTGAATTACTAGTATAAAAATTAATCTTTTTCTAACACCTGGTCCAAAGATCACATTTGTAGAACAACTTCCCCTTTATAAGGGCATGCCCTTTGTTCTCCTGAGCACAGAACTATTGTCTCAGAAGGAACTCTTGCCAGTTTAATAGATGTTTATTTGATAGTCCACTTTCTAAGTTATTTGAGCAAATTTTGCATTTCTCTGAGAAGTCAGATCTTTGTTTTAGGAATATAGATCCCTTCCACTCAGCATTCACATATTTTAAGTAGAAGAGTATTCAACTTTTTAAATGATTATTTTCCATATCCTTGGTGCACTTGGGATTATCATTGCTTATGGCTGAAAAAGCACACCTATCAGCCATCTCTGCCTACTGTATCCATTGACGAGGCTTGGTTCTCCTCATTCTTTAATATTACTATTTGTATATATTTCCTCAAATTTGTAAATTTACAATCTGTGGAATTAAATCTATTCCTAAAAAGACTCATGATGGCTTTCTCTGAGCTTTGTTCTTGTTCCGTCTTAACAGTCAAGGTTAATTTCTTGGGTTCTGTAACATCAGACATTTTCTGAGTGTTAGGCTTTGTTGAACATTTTTAAAAAACTCTTAAGGATAATACTGTTTTTAGACCCAACTGTGCTGTTAAGTTTAAGAATTCAAAAATCATAAATAAAGAATGAGATTTTTATAAATATACCTTGGCTGTGTCTAGACTGGCCCCCTTTG
>JANRFK010004149.1:58043586-58064990 GCA_030068395.1 Apalone spinifera
TTTGCATGACTTTTCCGGCAAAGGGGGCCAGTCTAGACACAGCCCTTGTGTTTTATTTGCTATTTGTTGTTTGAGCCTCTAGGATTTATATTTTCAAGTTTATCCCCACAATCATGAAGGCTAGAAATTTCATGTATTTTAAACGAAACCTGAAATTGTCATGTAGTGGTATGACTCAGGATCTAAGAAAAGATTATGATATTCACTTAGAAAAGTTGACCAGCATTGACCTCATCCAGAAATTCTTGACAATTATACTTTCCAAATTGCATATAAATCTGTTAGTTTGTCTGTATTTGTATCTCCCTAAGCCTTTTAGAGGCAATGTGGTTACATCTTGGTTGTTAAATGAGCAAATAGTTGTTAGCTAGATGGAATCAAATTGTTGGGAAGTCTTCTATTTATTTGTTACTTTTGATACAAAGATTAAGGGCCAAAGGTATTTCAGATCCAGGACTAGACTAAATTTAACTAAATTATGCATTCTTTTGTGTTAGAACATCAGTCATTCCTTACTGGTAGATTTTTAGAAACTGTTCTACTGTTGTGATGGCATAGTCTTTGCATCTTGTAATTACCAGTTTTGCATAATTGAAATCTGTAAAGCTGATATCTGAAGTTCATTTCAGACTCATGAAGAATTCTCTCAAAGTTGAGCCCAAAGTGGTTGATCCATTTTTCCTCCTTTTCTGCCTTTAATTATAATACACCAAAGTCGTCCACCTGGGGACTGTTACTCTTGGTTTGTCTATACTGGGGATTTGCAGAATTCTTGTATCATGAAGAAGACCGTTTATTTAATAGTATATGTTTACTTCTCTTAATGTATTGTCTTTGCAGTTTGATACTTAATACCCTTCTCCTTTATGAATCTAAGATTTAAGTCTGCATATGGAGTTTGAAAGTAACTGGAAATAATTAGAGGGCACACACCTGTATTCTGGTTTCCAAAGTGCTATATGTGAGGTACACATGTATGAACTCTTCTTATGGACTAGAATATCTCATTGAGTGGAGTTAGTTTCTAGCTATGTAAAAGAGCAATGTTGAAAGGAAAATGCTTTTTGCAAGAATAAATCAAGTGCATATGTGCGGCATATTTTAAATGAAAATTTCTTTACTAATATTGGCCTGAAATATAACTTTTTAGAACAAGAAACAACTGGTTGAATATGACAAGTTAAGAATTTAAATAATGAATGGTGTTGCACAAAATCAAAGAATGTTATCGGCTTTTTAACTAGGGGAAAATTCTTTGATCCAGTATGATACAGAGGAGTGAAGGTATAAATTGATAATTCAAGTACAGCATAGGCTCTTGATGGAAAAAGTAGTATAAAGTAGGCTGATAGTAGAATACCTAAGGACAATATGACTAGACGTTCCAGTAACTGAATATTTGAAATCCTGCACTCAATTGTGCTTCAAAGCTCTAACTATATAAAGCTAGCAGATGTACCTGGTGTTGCTCAGGTCCTTAACTATCTTAATTTTTTTTTAATTAAAAGGAAAATGTCCATGCTATATTTAAATGATGGTCTCAGGGCAGGGAATGGGAGGCTCAGAATTCAAGGCAGGGGGTGTAAGGTGTGTGTGGAGGGGGGGCTCAGTGCAGGGGTTAGGGGGGCTGAGGACTGGAAGTGGAGTGGAGGAGTCAGGGCAGGGATTGGGGGGTCCAGACATTGAGAGGGGGAGGAGTTAGGGCAGGGGTCTGGAAGGTGCCAGAGTCAGGGCAGGGGATGGGGTGCTCTGGGAAAAATGAGGAGCTCAGGGATGGGCTCAAGGCAGAGAGGCTTACTGGGGCTGCCCGTAGCGTTGGGAGTTTGTCACTGCTCAAATGGTGGCTCCTCCTGGGAGGCCACGGTTGTACTCCCCTCTGGCAGCTTCTCCCGGAGGAGGGCAGGCTGCATGGGCTAGTCTTGTCCTCCAGCTTGTCTGGGGTAGGGGGCTTGGCCCTGGCCTCTTGCTCTCCCCTGCCTTCCAGCGGGTACAGGGTGGGACATGGCTCCAAGGGCCAGCCCCAGCCTGCAGCTGTCCCCCATGTTCTCCAGCTGGTATGGCATCTCCTTTGGGACAGGGTGGGCTGCAGTTCCCAGCCTCTCCAGTGGCAGGGGCAATGTGTGGATTTGGGGAGCCACGTATCCAGTTCAGTGTCTAGCAATGTGGAAAGCCCCATCCGCAGCTTGCCACTCTCTTGCTGGTGTGGCTGTCCCATGTGGTCACTCTGCAATATACCTGACCCCCCATGCTTGCTTCCCCCATGATCTCTCTGCAGTCTAGCTGTTCCCCTGACCAGCCCCCTCCCTTTGCACATTATGGGAAAACTGTCCCATTCTAGACACTTCCCATTTTCCTGACACAACCAACTCCTGACCTTGCTTTAAGTCAGGATAACAGGAAGCTGCATACCAAATTTCGTGGCTCTAGCTCTTACCATTTAGGCAAAGTTCTTGAATAAGTGGACTTGCAGACAGGTGAACTCACAGACAGACACACAAACTCTCTAAAATATATGTCATATTTATAAATGCTCCCATCATATGATTTTAATTTTATAAATGCATACTTAAGACATTTTAAAAATGCAAATGCGAATTGCCTTTAATGAGTATCAAAGTATTTGACATATTGGTGATGGCAACGCAATATGCTCTCGGAATGCTTATTCCGGTGATAATGCCTATTTTAAATTTGTCTCAACTCCTTTTCCTATAAAAACTTGTGTCCTTCTTGTAGGAGAGTTCTGTGATCATTCTCATGGCATTCTGGGTTGTGCATCACTTTATTTTCCCTGGCCTCTAGTATGAGGGAGTTGTCTGTATTTAGTTGGATATCCACCCCCCCTAATACCACCAGCCTTTTAGCCATTTA
The DNA here is from genome assembly GCA_030068395.1 of Apalone spinifera. Lineage (NCBI taxonomy): Eukaryota > Metazoa > Chordata > Testudines > Trionychidae > Apalone > Apalone spinifera. Next base: position 58,046,458 of record JANRFK010004149.1, read on the forward strand.
AGCACTCTCTTCTGGGCTGTGCTTGTCCTGTCTTCAATTTGCACGTGCTAGTCCAGGAATCTCTTTGAAGCATTCCTCTAATGCCTGGTTTCTCCCCCCGCCCCCCCACGGTATTTTAGAAGGGCCATTTTCTGGAGGAGGAGGTTATGATCTGGGTAAGGGATTTGGGGTGCAGGTTCCAGGAGGGATTATGGATGTAGGAGAGGATTCTGGCTTTTGGGAGGGTTGTAGAAGGGGGTGCGGGGTCTGGGAGGGAGATGTGACCTGGAGGAGGTAGGGAGAAGGGATACAGTTTTGTTGTAGAATTCCTTCTTCTTTTTTTTTTCTTCTTTTTTTTTTTTAACTTGAAGTGGTTTTGATTGTTTGTGGTTGCCTGTGATGGTTTTCCATTGAAAGTTTTAATATTGTACAAGATTGAACAGTGGAGTCTTGCATCACATTGTGGACTAAACAACTCCCCTGACCCATATGGACCATCACTGAGAGATGATATCTCCTGGCAACTAATTTAATATCCAGAAATGGAAACAATTTCATCTTCAGTGTAATTGTCCTCAACTTTTACCTGGTACAGTCATCGTTTTCACAATCTTAGATTACTTGTTGAAACTGAGGACATCAGAGAGCTGTCCGTGAGTTCCATCAGGGTTCATGTAGATCAAAAATAGTGCTCACTAGTAGTTTTCTTGATTCCCCTCCCCCCCCGCCAATATATCCAACTACATCAAGGTTACTGAAAGGTCTTACAAATCTCTTTCTGCAAATTAGAGATCACAATCTTGTTCTTCATTGTCTTGTGAAACAGCTGTTTGAGCCACGAACTGTGTGCTCGCTGTTACATTTATCTATTAAGAGTGTCTATTAAGAGATTCTTTTTGATGGCCATTATTGCTTCTCAAAGAGGTAGTGATCTTGTGGTTTAATGGCAGTACCTCTATTCACTGCATTCTCTGGGGAGAAGGTATTGTTGATTTTATCCCAATTTTTTATGCAAGGTTTCTTCTGAGTTTCATGTTAATCAGGCTATTCTTCTTTCAGTTTTCTTTATAAAGTTGCATCAGACTATACAGGAAGACTTCCATATATTTGACATCAGGAAAGCTCTAGGCTTTTCTTTGGACAAAACCAGACTATTTAGAAAGTCCCTTGGACTTTGTATGTTTATTGTAGATAGGTCCAAGGGACCCACTCCAAGCAAAGATGCACTAAATAGAACTGGGTATATTAGTACCTTTTGGCTCATGCCCAACTTCTTCAACAAGTGACTGCATCTTCTTCTAGATCTCTGTCTACATCAAGGTTGTACTCTTTACTCAAGGATGTTATGCTTGCTGAAATCTGCAGATCTGCAACAGATACCTTGGTTTATGCTGTTTCTAACACTTTGTTTCACGCGTCTCAAAGAAATCCAGATACTGTGCGAGGTAAATTGCTTGTTCTAGTAGTTTTTAGACTCCAAATCTATTCACATCCACATGACTCTCTGAAAGAAGCATTTATTTCAGTCATTGTCTTTGCTCTTGGCTATGCTATATGCTGTATGGGGTAACACATTGTTTTTGTGTATTATATGTTGTTCAATATTTCTATTTACTTGCCTCATTTAATGGGTAACCTTTCCTTTATTGCTGCACACCATCGAAATTCAAAACTGAATGTAGAATTGATTTTCTCCTGAGGTTTTTCATGGCACTCATCATTGTCATATCGAAGTACTTCATAAGTACTAACGATTTTATCTTTATAACTGCTCCAGGACAAAAAGAGAGGCACATTTATCGGATGGGGAAAATTGCGAAAAAGACCAAGTTATTTGCCTGAGCCTGTACAGTGATTTAGTGGCAAATTCATGATTAGAACTTAGGGCCTGCTGATTTCACACCTGTAATAGTTTCACCTAGACATGCTTCAGAAGTACTGTATATCCATGATTCCTATTAAACTGTGTTTCGGTTGCAAGTGCTCAGCATTAAAAATCTAGCCCAAGGCATCTTAAGTTGGGCAGCTAGGAAACAAAGAATCATAGTGAGTAGACTCTAGTTACAATTTTGGTTCAAGTTGCTTGCATAATATTGCATAGGAATCTCAGTCAGGAGTAGAGGCCAGTTCTCCTGTAGCATCAAAAATGTAAGGCTGAAAGAGACCTTAAGAAGTTGACTCCAGCTCCTGCACTGAGGCAGACAAAGTAAACATAGAGTGTCATGATATTTATCCAGCCTGATTTTAGAAATCTCAATTGATGGGGATTCCATAATCTTGGAAGCACATTCCAGGGCTTAATTACTCTTCTAAATAAAGAAGAGTGGTTTTTCCCTCCTAATATCTATCCTCACTCTCTTTTGCTGCATTTGGAGCCAATTACTTTCATGAACATGGCATACAAATGATCATGATCCTCTATAGAAAAGCCCGTAAATGTATCTTGAAGATGGTTATCAGGAACTCCCTCAGTTGTCTTTTCTGGAGACTGAACATGCTCAGTTCTTTTGACCTTGCCTCAAGTTTTCTAAATAATTTTTTTCGTTGTTTTCTTCCAATACCTCCAATTTGTCCACATCTTCCTTAAAGTGTGGTACCTAGAACTGAGCATATAATTCCAGCTGAGGCCTCACCAGTGCCAAGAAGTGCAGTGCTACCTCCTGTGCCTTACATGATACTTTTTTTAATATACCCCACAATGATATTTTCTCAGCTGCATTACGTTGTTGCCTTGTGTTCAATTTGCGATTCACTATAACTTGCAGCCAGTTATTCCCTGTTTTGTATTTGTGCATTTGATTTTTTCTTTTTGCATTTAGCTTTATTGAATTTCATCTTGTTGATTTCAGAATAATTCTCCAATTTGTCAAGCTTGTTTTGAATTCTTATACAGCCCTTCAAAGTTCTAGCAATCCCTCCCAGCATGGGAGATCTGAAGATTTTATAAGCATACTCTCCACTCCACTATCCAAGTCACTAATGAAAATATTGAATAGTACTGGATGCAGGACTGACCCCTCTGACACCTCACTGGATATGCACTCCTAGTTTGACAATGAAGAATTGATAACTAACTGTTCTTTGAGTACAGTCTTTCAATCAGCTTTGCCCCATGTTAAAGCAATTTCATCTAGACAATATTTTCCTTGTTTGCTTCTGAGAATGTCATATGGGCATGTGGCGCTGTGTCAGAAACCTTACTAAAATCAATAGATCACTTCTGTTGTTTCCTCTTCATCCACTAGTCCTGAAAAGAGGTTAGTTTGGCATCATTTAGATACTTTAGATTCTTACAAATTGACTTTTAATAATTAGTTCCAGTACCTTTATAGGGATCAATGTTAGGCTGACTGGTCTCTAATTTCTCATGTTGTCTTTGTTCCCCTTTTTAAAGATAGGTACTATATTTGCCCTTCTCCAAACCTCTTCTACCTCACCTGTCCTCCATGAGTTCTTGAAAGTGATTGCTTCAGCTAGTTCAAGTACCCTAGAATGGATTTATTAAGGCCATGTCAACTTGAAGACAGCTAATTTATCTATTCTTTAACCTGTTGTTTCCCTGTTTTGGCTTGTGTTTCCTCCTCTTTGTTGTTAATATTAATTATGTTGAGTATCCACTCACTATTAATATTTTTACTGAAGATTTTAGGTATAAAAGATATAAAACATCTCGGCTTTCTTGTTGTTAGCTCTTAGCTCTTCTTCGCTGACATATAGCAGACCTGTCCCTTGCTATGTGTTACTCATTTTGTGCCTTAGACCTTCTGGTTTTGTCCCTTTGTGCTTGAGTTGTTCTTTTATGATCCTCTTCAGCAATTTGTTCATGTTTCCACTTTTTATATGATTCCTTTATAATTCTGAGGTCATTAAAGAGCTTTTAGTAGACCCATATTGCCCTCTCACTTTTCTTTATATTTCTCTGTCGCATCAAAATAGTTGGCACTTTTGCATAAAAAAGATAGGAAGTATGCAAGATAATACTCTGGGTTAACCAGGATACCTTCAATAATCTAAACATAAAAAAAGAGCCATATTAAAAATGGAAACTTGGTCAGATTACAAAGGACAAAGATAAATGCGTATTACAAGTATGTAGGGGCGAAATTAGAAAGGTCAAGGTACAAAATGAGATGAAACTAGCTGGAGATATAAAGGTTATGAGAAACATTCTACAAATACATTAGGAGCAAGAGGACAACCATGGACAGAATAGGCCTGTTATTCAATGAAGAGGGAAAAACAATAACAATGTCTCTATGATGCCAGTTAAGTCATAATCTATTTTATGTGCTAATACTTCCTGTTTTTCCTGTTTATTGTCCATAATCCTTGCATTTGTGTATACACACTGAAGATGTTGAGCAGAACTCCCCCCACTGATTTCACTTTTGTTGATTCAGTTACTATATTGTAACTCTCCTTGTGTTCCTCTGCCACCTCATCCCCAATGTATAATTCTCAGTTAAGGTTGTTTGTTGTATGCTTATCTACAGGGTTTTGTTTTCTTCCCCCTTTGAAGTTAATTTGAAGCCGTCCTCTCTAGCATGGGGAATTCGAGTGTGAAGCAGTTTTTCCCCCTTCTTGGTCAGGTGGATCACGTTTCCTCCCAAAAGATCACCTTCCTGGAACAGCATCCTTTAGTTAAGAAAGCTGAAACTTTTACATCAACACCTTCTGGAAAGCAGTGCATTCATCTCTAGGATACATTTATCCTTGCCTGGGCCTTCTCTTTAACCAGGAAGATGGACAAAACACCCAACCTCAGCCCCTGACTCATTCATCCTCACTCCCAGTACCCTGAAGTCACTGCTGTTCACCTCAGGATCATACCTGGCAGTATCACTAGTGTATACATGGATAAACAGCATGGGGTAGCGGTCAGAAGGATGGATGAGCATTGGCAACCATTATTTAACATCTTCGGTACAGGCTTCAGGTAGGCAGCATGCCTCCCAGGACTTCAGGCCAGGTTGGGATGTGCGTATACCCATCCCACTCAGAAAAGAGTGCTTGACCACCAGCACTCTCTGTTGCCTCCTGTAGGGCACAGGGATTGAGAACCTCTCAGCCTTTGGATCAGGTATCTCCTCCTCTGCCAGTGGGACCTGCTCATCACCTGTTGCTATCACAGTCTTGCCAATTCTTGAAAGCAGTGAACTGGGTACCTGGGTAGAGGTTAGAGCGCTATCTGCTGCCTGAAGTGGTCAGCTGGTACTCCTTCCTCTTCTGGTGCAGATATAGTTATCTGTAGTTGGTTAACAGGCTCTATTCCAGCTAATTCCATGTGTGTCATGCTGATGAAGTTCTCATGCTCTTGGATGCTACACAGATTAGCTATCTCCTCCTGCAGCTCTCTTTTTCTTCCTACTCAAGTAACAGGCACTTCTCACACTGGGAGGTTTCTTCTGCTTAGCTTTCATTGGTGAGGGACATCCAGCCAGCATTCACAGCAAGTTAAGGCCAGGGACTGGGTAGAAGCCTGTATGGTCAGAATGCCAGTCTGGCAGGGACCTTATAGGGTGCAGGCAATATAAGAGATAGGAGTAGTGTCGGCTAGACAACCTTTCTCTCCCATTGTGGGTTCTTCCTTATGGAATGCCTACATGTTAGGGACTATAAATACCCCTCGTGGATGGTATTAAGTTGCCTTAACTACAGGTTGAACCTCTTTAGTCTGGCACTCTTGGGATATGACCAGTTCCAAACCAGAGAATTTTCCAGTCCACAGGAAGTCAATATTGTCTCGCAGCATTACCAACACTTTCACTGCTTACTGGGCTCTTAGAAGACATATAAGGTAAATTAAAGCTAAGTAGCAGCACAGAACACTAAGAACTAGGACTGGTGGTGGTAAAACTTTGAGATTAGCCACATGCATGAAAAGTGGACATCCAGCTAACTAAAATAATTCCAGATGACATATGTTTCTGGACCAGAGAGTTGTGGACTACAGAGGTTCAACCTGTACATGACAGTTGTTCTCTTCTTGGATTCCCCAACATCATTCTCTACTCACCTTCCAGCTTTTAGAGTGCAAGAGGTTCAGGGATCCTACAGATAACACCCTTATATTTGCTACATTACCTGTCTCATTCCCTGAGCATCATCTATCCTGTGAATTGAATGCTCATGATTATTCAGTTAGAGACTATCAGAATGAGTACAAAGGGATAGAATTAAGGTTGCATCTTATTTCTGACATTCCTTGTGTGCTTGATTTTGCTACCTGAATAACCTTTGAAATGTATATGATAGTAGTATATCTTAACAAAATATAGTACTGTGGTAAATAGACACTGTTGTCATAAAAATCTTACTTGTGTTGCCACTTGATAGCCTCCCAGCCAAACCAATTAAGATTACCAGAGGCTCCAAGATCTACCAGTAGATCATGATCTACTGGTTAGTGATCACTGATATAAATGAATAAGTTCACAGAATTTTCTTCAATGTTTACTTTGTATATTTAGGCATGTAACGAAGTGACTCGCCATCCAGTGCACTACCTTATGATTAAGTGTAGTGTTGCTGGTTTTTTTCTGCTTTAGGTCCTGCAGAGGAGGTCCACTGGTCATCTCCATTTTTCTTGTGACCTGGCTGCAGGGCCAAACAACTTTTTTTTCCCCTCCCAGTAGTCCTAGGACCTGACACCAGGTCAGCAAGTCTTGACCAGACCCATTAGTTTCCAGCCCTTTGTGTATGGGATCCTCACAGAAAGGTTGTAGGCAAATCCCAGTTCTTTCCTCCACCCTGTGTTCCATTCCAGAGATGAGGTGGTTAAGTTCTCTCTCATCATACTTTTGGCTTCTTCGTTAGTCGATTTCCTAAGTTCCTACCTCCTTCCTTCTTCTCATGGGCTCACATTCTTATTGGGGGTCTATCCTAGAGTCAGACCCTTAGCCCCAGTTCTCAAGGTAATAAAGCAGAGGAAACCAAATTAACAGAAAGAAAGAGTAGCACTAGCTCCTCTGCCCTACCTCTCTGTGCTTCCCAGAAACCAATTGAAGTTTAGATCTCTGCTGGTGCCTTTCTGTGAGCCGAGGATGAAAGAGGTCTGTCCACTTCCCCAGGCTAGACCCTTCTTAACTGGACTTTTGTGTTTCTAAGGGTCTTCCTCCAAGACTGGCATTTTACACAAGTGAGATGGGGCAGGCTGCCTAAGCCCCAGCTGCTCTTTAATCCCTTTTTTGCCTGGTGCAGGGTTTGTACCTTCTGGTGGTTTTCCCTGTGGTCATTTTTTTAATTATTTTTTTCTCTTAACATTCAGAAATGGAGGAGAGAAATAGTTTTTTTTAACTGATTGTAAGCCCTTAAGATTAGAAGAGGACCGCATGTTTTTCACAGTACTAGAAACTGTTCCTAGCTTTTTTTATGACTGCTTTATAATGGTAGTCTACAAAGCATAAGCATTATATGTCTTTGAAATAAAAGTCTGATGCTGTGAGAGAAACTGCTACACATTTGGTTAGAGGTAGTACAATAGTATGTACAACTCACTCTAAAGTATGTAAGAATTCTAATTTTATAAGATATTTCATTTTATTTTAATCTTTTCTGCACATATATTAAAGCAAATCCCCATCTGGGGACTGCATTTCTAAATGTGCAGATTTTTTTACACATTATTTCAAAATCTATGAGCTGTATAATACATATACTTTTTAGAACCCATTTGCCAGTTGGGCTGGAATGATCAAGTGAAAGAAAATTCATGGTGAGCTGTGCTCTTTGCACGTAATTTGCTTGTGATTTTCTTCCTCTTAAATGTGGACATCTGGAATTATATATAGATTCTCTTTCAGGATGTTGCTTCACTTGTTAATCATTTTTGTACTGTTTGTTAAATGGATCATTTGTTGCATGTTTCCTGGTGGGAAAATTAGGGTTGCCAGATGATTTAACCAAAAATACCGACACTCCCCTCCCCCCCCCCAAAAAAAAACCAGCCCCAACAACAACAACAAAAACCACTGGGGAAAAAATTCTGTTGAGGGGAAAAAAAAGGGGAGACCAAAGTTATTTGGGGGGGGGGGGCGGGAGGAAAGAAGGGCCCCGAGAGTTGTTGAGCAAAAAAATTAAAAAAAAAAAAAAGTGTCGCCCCTTAAAAAATGCTTTTGAGGCTTTTTTGCCCTAACAGGCTGCTAGAGACCATCCGCCATCTTGTCTCCCTGCTCCAGGCTGGACAGCTACCCTGTGGAACCTGGTAAGCACCCAGGATTTTTGCCTCCTGGCCAGGAAAAAATCAGAAAATACCAGGCATTTTAGGTGTCCGGTATCTTCTGAATTTTTTTTACTGGTGTGACGTAGTGTTGGTACCTTGCTGGTTGCTGGGCTTGGGCTGTGGGTGACCCCCACTGGTTACTGTCTGTACCATGGCCCAGCAGAGTAGCTGATGGGCCAGGGAGGTAACCTGTTCGACCAGTTACCTCCCAGGGAGAGGAAGAAAGGAAGGTGGAATGCCGCCCCTGGCTGGGGGGCAGGGCTGGAAGGGATGGTTTTTTAGTTTCTGTCTAGGAAGCAGGGGAGAAGGAGCTAGGGAGGGGGCTGGGATTGTAGGGCCCAGCCACCTCCCATCTCAAGGGGGGGCACTGAGGCCTCCTAGCCCCAGTCCCTGTAACCAGATTACATCTGTGCTGTGCTGTATCCTGGAGAAGCAATAAACCCCCTCTGTTCTACTGGCTGGTGGAGTCGATTCGTGCCACTACGGGGGTGCAGGAGGTGGGGGACCCCAACGCACCGTCACAACCGGACAGGAGGCGAAAATACTGGACTGTCCGGGTCAATACCGGACACCTGGCAACCCTAGGGAAAATGGAGTAGCTTTAGAACAGGACATAACTGGATAGTGTACCTGAGAAGTCTATTGCACTACCATCAACCAGTAAATGTTTTCCAGTGCAGTATGAAATTCTCTTGAGGATTGTAGAATGCAAACTCACGATTTAAAGGTAAGATATGATGCATGTTGCTAAAAATATTGACACAAATTACGCACAAATATTGAACTTTTTACATATGGTGTGAAGTAGAAGAACATCTGATAATGTACACTTCTCAGGTACACTATCCAGTTATGTGTAGAAAGATATAGATGTGTTATGAGGAAGTACCAGGGATTTATATAGATAAATGTAGATATTCTCTGTCCCCTTGAAAGTGATTCCTAACATAGTTTGCTTTTTCTACTGCTGCTGTGCACTGAGTGGATGTTTTCAGAGAACTATCTACAATAACTTAAGATCTCTTTCTTGAGTGGTAACAGCTAATTTAGTTCCCAATCATTCTATACATTATTGAGTTTTTATTTTTATAGCCTCTCTAATCTCCCTTAGCATATCACAGTCAATATCACCATCCTGGTCAGGTGGTTGATAATATATCCCTACTACTGTGTTTATATTCAAGCAGGGAATTCTTGTCCACAGAGTTTCTATGGAACAGTTTGGTTCATTTAAGATTTTTAATTCATTTGATTCTACACTTTCTTATACAGTGCCACTCCCCCACCAGCACGATCTGCTCTGATATATTTTGTAGCCTTGTATTACTGTATCCTATTGATTATCCTCATTCCACCAAGTTTCTGTGATGCCTATTATATCAATATCCTCATTTTTAATATAAGGCACTCTAGTTCATCCATTTCAGTAGTTAGACTTCTACTGTTTGTATATAAGCACTTGAAAAACTTGTCATTATTTAGCTATCTGCCATTACATGATGTGATTGAATGGGATTCTTTTTTTATTTGACTGTTTCTTATCAGATCTTACCCAAATCTTATCATCCTCTTCTCCTTATTAGGACATAGAGAATCTCTATTAATTGACCTTCCCCTAAGGGATATCTCTGTCTGATCCATGTACTTCTCTGCACCTGTCAGCTTCCCCCCAGCCCTTAGTTTAAAAATGCCTCTATGACCTTTTAATTTTAAGTGCCAGTAATCTGGTTCCATTTTGGTTTAGTTGGAGCCCATCCTTCCTGTATAGTTGGAGCCCATCCTTCCTCCCTTTCCCAAAAGTTTCCCCACTTCTTAATCAGTATAAATCCCTCCTCCTTACAACATTGTCTCTTGCACGCATTGAGGCCCTGCAGTTCTGCTTGTTTACCTGGCCCTGTGCATAGGACTGGAAGCACTTCAGAGAACGCTACCATTGAGGTCCTGGGTTTCAGTTTCTTTCCTAGCAACCTAAATTTGTCTTCCAGGATCTCTCTCCTATCCTTTACTATGTCACTAGTATCTACATGTACTACGATCCTCCCAGAACTACATATAAATCTATCTAGATGTCTTAAGAGTTGCACAACCTTTGCAAAAGGCAGTCAGGTCACCGTATAGTTCTTCTAGGCATCGGAAACCCAACTGCCTATATTTCTAATGATCAAATCCCCCATTACTAACACCTGCCTTTTCCTAATGACTGGAGTTCTCTCCCCGAGAGAGGTATCCTCAGTATGAGAAGATACCACTATCATTTGACAGGAGGGTCCCAACTACAGGATCATTTCCCTCTGCTTCAGTTGGATATTTTCCTTCCCTGAGCCTTTTGCCCTTCTCAACAGCACTGATACTGTCTGACTCCGGGGGTAGAGAGAGACCGTTCTACTTTGTCCTGAAAAGTCTTATCTATGTAACGTGATCTTTAAGTGCCAGAAGTTCCTTGTACCAAAGGCACACGTACGCCATCTGTCCATAGGGTAGGTAATCATATATGGTGCATTGGATAGCCCCCTTTCTGCTGCTGGGCTTTTCCCTGCATTCTCTTTTTACTCCTAGAGCTAATTCCCTTCTTGATTTTATTTATTTTTTATTATAAAGATCAGGTTTAGTTTACATAAGTTTAAAGAATGTTAAGTGTACCTACCTCCCTTGAAACTCCTCTAAACTTCGTGAACAAATTCCCCTGTTAGCTGCTCCTGTTTGTCAGTGCCTCTGGTCACATAGAAGAGGGCTTTTTAAAGCCCTGGCATTCCTGAGTAACTCCTTCTCCTAGTTAAGGCTTGATATTGTGAAAGGGATTAGGTATCAAAGCCTTAAGAAGCTCACAGCCTTGCCTAGCATGCTGCTAGCCTCAGCACACAGGTCCCCAAACGCACGCACGCACGCACTCACACACAAGTAGAGATGTTAAATTGCGGTTATCTGACTAATCGTACAGTTGATAGAGTTTGTATCAACTACACAATTGGTTGATAAGGACTGCTCTACAGAGCCAGAGTAGTAGTTGCTACAGGAGCTGATTCAAGCCGGGATTGAGCAGTCCCGGTTCATGTTGGCCGCAGAAGCCATCCACACTGCTGCTCTGCATTTTAAATTTAGTAAGAGCCCAGCGTGAGCCAGGCCTTCTGCGCTTAGTCCAGCAGCCTTCATTGGTGGAGGCCAGTCCCATTTGCCACAAACAGAGGCTGCTCCAGTTGGGGACCCCCCGCAGGCAGGGGCTGCTGCTGGAGCAGCCTCCCTCATTCAGCCTCCCTTCTCCCCCATTACTAATAGAGGCAGCGGGGGAAGAGGTGACACCACAGAACCGGTACCAGCTTTGAAACTGGCAAACCTTCAGCACTGTCTCCTGTCCTCCCCTCCCCCTCCCGCCTGTCATAGAGGCAGCAAGGGGGGGGGAGCAAATAGTTGTCAATTCTCCAATCAACTGCTCGCTAACATCCCTACATGCTACAGACAGCCATTTACCCCAAGATCCACATAATCACTTCTCCTTCACCTGAAGAATTCCCTTGCCAAACTCCGGTTAGCTGCTCCTGTTGGCTAAAATTCAGAGAGAGATTTGAGAAATGGAAAATGCTGTGCTTTGCAAAAGATCATCCAATTTTGACAGATGAAAAAGCTCTGAAAGAGCAGAAAGAATGCCTTGCTTCCCTACCCCCAAATAGAAAAAATTGTGTGTGATGGCCTGAGATACAAATGCAGATGAATACTTTGCAACTAGCCATTCTTCTATCTATCTATCATATTATGTTTTATAAAGTTCCTTAATTTCATATGCTCCCCGTGTAGTAGGCAAGAGTCATTCAATACCCACATCTTACTGATGCAGCAGTGTGAGTTGCACAGGTTAAATACTTTGTCGAAGATCATACGTCCAGTTTGTGGTGGAGCAGCAAAAAGAATCCAAGTGGTATTACTCAGTTGTGTGCATTTAATATTTATGAAACAAGAAGACCAATAGTATTTGTTAAAGAAAAATTAAAAAGTGGAAATGGTGCTATGTAAAATACTCATATAAAGATTTATCAGTTTACTGAAAAGCATTGACTGTGATAATCTGCTTTTCTTTGTATCCTTGTCAAAGGAGAGCTTAGTAATTGCGCTGAATTGTTTGGTGGTTTTGTGCTGTGGACGAATGGTTTTATGGTCTAAATTGAGACCACCAGACATTTACCGTTTTTTTCAGATATGTTCTTGTGGTTGACACTGAACTACTGGGGTGAGAGTTCCCATCTGCTCTTCTGTTTTTCAGCATTGATCATTTATTCCTTACTTATTGCTCCTTTGAACTGCTTGTTTTGGATCCTTATAAACTTGCAATCTGATAAAATAATTAATCTGCTTTGTATTTTATCATTATGGAATTTTAGCTTCTTGGACACTTTTTCAACTTAATCTGTCAGGATTCTCTCCTTCTCTAGGGGTTGCCAAATTTCGGGTTGCAGAAAACTGAACATACTAGACCCACACCTGACCCATCCATTCTTCAAGGTCCTTCCCCCACTCACTCCATCCCTCCTCCTTCCATCACTCACTCACCCCCCCCCCCATCCTCATGCGTTCATTTTCAATGGAGTGGGGCAGGGTGTTGGTGTGGGTGGGGTTGGGCTCTGGTGTAGGGTTAGGGATGAGGAGTATAGGGTACAGGAAGGGTCTCAGGGGGTAGGCTCTTGGTAAAACTTACCTCAGGTGGCTCCTAGAAGTGGCCAGGAGCAGCCAGAGGGCTCTGTGTGCTGCCCTCACCCATAAGCGCTATCCCCTCAGCTTCTATTGTCTATGGTTCCTAGCCAATGGGAGCTGCAGAACCAGCACCTCATGGTCATGCTGGCTACCTCTGGGAGCCACGCAGAGCTAGGTAGTCAGGGAGCCTGCTTTAACCTCACTGTGTTGCCAGCTGGACTTTTAAAGGTTTGGTCAGCGGTGCTGACCAGGGCTGCCAGGGTCCCTTTTGGAGCATGTGACTGGTAACCCTATTTTCATGACTGTTCTTCCATTCTCTCACATTTCCCCTCCTGCCCTAAATAAATTATTTTTCCTTTCTATCCCTGGATTCTAGTTTTACTAATATTATTTCCATCCTTTTATTTCTTTTCCCTTGTGCCCTCTGGAGCACCCACTGCAACTTGAAAGCAAAACCACAGTTATCAAGATGTGCATATAATGAACCTAATTTACAGTATAATCTTACCTTCACGTCACTTGTTCTCACTTTTCTCTCCCTAACTGTCTTGTATTCACTCATTGAATCATCTCTGAAATTAAACTGAAATCTTCTCACGATTGAGCATATCCTATTTGCTCTTTAAAGTATATAATATGCTTTGGCACTGTATATATTTTTTAAAACCTAGTAATTTATTGGTGTAATTCAGTCAAGACCTGATATTAAATATAAAATACATGCAGTTTGCGTGTTCAGTTATGACATTTGTGTGTACAGTTACTGCAAGGGTTACAGTTTTTGCAAGTTCTTCACTTTTCTTTAAGTAGAAATACATAATAGTTGGCTGCAGATGTAATTGTCTCAGGTCATCTTTTATTTAATTTGTTAGCTTTGTCAGAGAGCAGTAGATTATCTTTCTAGATCTTGTGGGTGCTCTTCTACCGGAAGTGAATCATCAGACTTTTAATGCATGTTTTCTTGAAAAGTAAAGTTATTCTGATTTGCACAGCCTATAACTATGCATAATGGTGCAATGAACACTGAAAGTTACAGAATGTAGCAGAATTGAACATTTCAGTGTGCTGAGTGTCTCAGTAGTGGGAGACATAATTAACTGTTAAGTTTCAGTAGCCTGTTGTATTGTGGCTATATCTTTATAGGGTGTTCAGCCAACAAGGAAAAATTCATTCTTTCCCCAATATGATATTACCCAGTCTCTGTTAAGTAACTTGGGGGTTTTTTTTGTTCTGTAAATTGTGTAGTCTCATAAAAACATAAGAATGGCCATACTGCGGCAGACCAATGATCTGTCTAGCCCAATATCCTGTCTTTCTAAAGCAGCTGGTGTCAGGTGCTTCAAAGGGAATGTACAGAACAGGGCAGTCATCAAGTGATCAATCCCATCATGCAGTCCCAGCATCTGGCAGTCAGTCAGAAGCTTAGGGATACCCTGAGCATGGTTGCATCCATGACCATCCTAGGTAATAACCATTTCTGGATCTGTCCTCCATAAACTCCCCTGATTCTTTTTAAAATCTATTTACTTTGGGTCTTCCAATAGTTTTAGAGCAGTGAAAGGTAATAATAGCTTAAGTTTCTCTAATTTACAAAAGGCTGAAATGCCTATTTAGTATAGGTTGAACCTCGCTGGTCCAGCACCCTCGGGACCAGAGCAGTCCCAAACGAGAGAATTTGCTAGCCGGAGTTATGTAGACTCTGGATTCAGCACCACACTGTTGGAGGTTGTCATGGGCCTCCAGCCCCATGTTGCTGTGAGCTGCTATGGGGCTCAAACCTGGGCCCTGCACTGCCTCCAGCCAGTCTGCCAGCCAGCCCCTGCTTCCCCCAGACTCTGCTGGCCTTCCTGCAATTATGCTTCTGGGCTCCCTGCTCCAGGAGCATCTATGGTCCAGAGATGAAAGACTAGAGAATGCCAGTTTTCAGAGGTGCAAACTGTAGTTGAACTATCATGTTCTGCTATCATATGCTTGTTAAATTATTTCCTTTAAATGATTTTCAATTAAAATCCTGTGTCTATTCATAGGGTAATTGATAATTACAGTACCTGAAGTATAAACACTTAAGTAATGTGTACTTCTGTATGGATATTATTTCAATGATATATTAAATAAACAATATGCCATTTTGCTATAATTGCGTAAAAAGATTTTATTGAAGTTTGAACCATTTTATTATTTGAATTTTAAAATAGATGCACATTTTTTCATTATAATAAATAATTTCTTCTTCATTTACAGTATTACTTGCAAGCCTTGATGCATGTCATTTAGATTCCCCCCCCAGTATATTGAATGTATTTGTGTGTAAACATGCTTTGTCCTTTAAAGATATCTTCCTTATCTCATATACTGCTGGGTCCTAAGCACTATTTATTTCTCTTCTCATGTGCTACTTAGCCATCTTACATTTGAATAACTTTCCCAATATATCATGTAGGGATTGTAAGAGGTTTTGTGCATTTATGATGATTGAAGGGCAGTAAGAGACTTGGTGCATTCTTCACTGGGTTGGGCTAAAGCTTATGAAAGTACTAATGTACTAAAAAGCTTCAACAGGGATTTGCTGAGGACTAATGCTGTAATGTGTTAGTCATCCTTTATCTGCTTCTATTTTTACAGGTTCTGAAGGATGACTGACGTTGGTTTGTGTGATGCCTCTGAGAGCCTCTGTCACTGTGGACTGATAAGTAACCTGCAGGTTTAACAATACATCGGGAGGAAAGCATCAGAAATACCACTTGCTTCACCTCCTAACTGGACAAAAGTACAATTTAGCCTCTATGCTAAGGGAGAGTCTTCGACTGATTTATTTTTTGCAACTAGTAATAAAGACAGCCTAACATCATCCACCTTCCTGGTTTACCTTCCAAGACAGATGATGTGTCATAAGCTGTAAGATGCCCGCAGAACACAAAATAACGAAGTGAGCTGCTGCTGCCTGACTGTCAAGAACACAGCCGACAGAGCTGCGCCACCCTTTTTCTGCTCCCTTAATCGGTCCAGGAACAGCAGGGTGGACATGGCTGGCCTCATTAATAACCTGCTAATACTGTTGCTTGTTTTTCAAAATAGCTGTTTGGGTTTTAGAAACCCACTTTCTGTCTTTAAGAGGTGGGTTAAGCAGAAAACATTATTTGGTATTTTCAATGCATGTCGCTTAGTGATGCTTTCACTTTGATGCAAGTGCTATAAAGATTAAAAAGTATGTATTAGCTAAAATTATTTACAGAGAAGACACATTTTTATGTAGCTAGCTTCCTTTTAAATGAGATCCTCTGCCTACTTTGGAAAGACATTCTTTTGTTGTATTTTGGAGTACTGAAAGAACCTGTGGGTGAACCATTATATTGCTCTTTGAAATATGACATTATTTCAAAGAGCAATTTAGTATTTCCTTAGCAATATGATGTGATTAAATAATAATAAAATAATAACTTAGATTTGTGTATAGTTCCGCTAGTGCACTTAATGCTATATGTTGTACATGAGTCCATGAGCTTACTAGCTAATCGGCTACTACTTCATAAATAGTTTCAACTAATTTGTAACTAGGGATCTTGTATGTATGGGAAATCCACAGTATTAGCACATAAGAAAACATAGCATTTACATTATATATATATATATGGGGAGGGGGAGCGAGAGAGTACACAGCTTACCAGATCTCATTTATGAATTGATGTATTTAGAATTTACTTTACATTTAATGTTTTTGACATGCAATCCTGTTAATAACAAGCTGAATATTTACTTTATGTCTTTGGTTATATGTAACCGTCACTGCAGATCCCCTAACCCCTACATACTAAGTTACTTTGCTGGTATGTAGTTGGAAGATACCTAGGGGAGATAGGAGACTTATTTCATTATAATAAAATAATATCTCTGGAATCTAAAATCAGAAAGTTTTTAATATCTTGTATAAATTGAATTCTATATCAAATATGAACTTAAAAAAAGTTACCATTTTCCCTCAGCTGAGAACATGTATTTTGACCTATTAAGGAAAAATAACAATGTACGTCTGTACCTTAAACTGTACTTAATATAAAATGCTTATTTTAGCAGTAAACTGGGTTTTTTTTGCTAGTACT
Source organism: Apalone spinifera (assembly GCA_030068395.1). Classification (NCBI taxonomy): domain Eukaryota; kingdom Metazoa; phylum Chordata; order Testudines; family Trionychidae; genus Apalone; species Apalone spinifera. The sequence continues at coordinate 58,063,435 of JANRFK010004149.1, forward strand.
TCATAGTTCAGTTTATTTTAAGTCCCATGAACACCTTCAAAATATTCACTAACATTTTTCAAACGATCATAAGGGAATTAGACTCCCAAATTACATGCAAAGAAACTGGGTGTCTAATTCCCTTACTAACTACTGACAATTCTTGTTTATACAAAAAACTTTTAGTGGTAATATAAAAATACAAATTCTTGATCAGTAAATTTGGAACTTTTTTTTGTGTGTGTTGTGTGTGTGTTAAGGTATAAAGATACTACTAGATCATTTTCCAGTGAATGCCTTGGAAACAACAGGCCAGTGATTTCTCTTGGTCTAACAGATGTTGCATTGGATATTCGCATGCCTGGGGTGACTCCTAAGCAGGTGAGAATAATGTATTGTCCCTCTCTTTTTACATATTACAGACAGAGAAAATTAATTTTGATTATAACATTACTAATTTTATAAAAAAAAAGGTAAAATTTTCTCCTCCCCTGAATACAGACAGAACCATAGACTCCTACAGGAAGACTCCTAAAATACTGAGTAAAATAAGTGATTATAACTTTAAAATTACATTAAATTGTGTTATCTGATTAATGTTATTTAGATTATATTTATTTTATATACTGAATTCCTGAAGCCTAATTGTTTTCTGTTTTCTATAGTAAAATATTCACAATGGTGCATTTGTGCATTAACATAAGGAAAATGACTCTCTTAAAATGAAAACTTCACCTGTGCCTTAACACATTAGTTTATATAGGTTACAATTGGATACACCAAGATATACCCATTGGCTCCAGCGAGGGAGGAAAGGTTGTTCAGGAGGCTCACATTACAAGATCTAGCCCTTGAATTGCTATTTCAAGCAATTGTGCCAATGCCAAACAGAAAGGAAGTAGAATGCATACAGTGCACAAACCCCTATTTACGTTGCAATATTTATGACACTTAAAAACAATGAAAAGTCCTGTGATACCTCAGACTAACAGGTCATACACTTTCATGAGTAAAATCCTCTTCATCAGATGAGCCGAAGTGGAAATTACAGAATCTGGGGTATATATAACAACAAAAGAAGTTTCCTGTCAATTATAGGACCTGTGTTAATGAAGCTAATTAAATCTGGGTTGGATGTGTCTCATTTACAGCATTTGATCTTGAGATGTGACTATCAAAGGCAGAGAAATTACCTTTGTAGTGTGTTGACCAGTTAAGATCTTTATTCAACCTAAATTGATAATGTTGAACTTGTAAATGAACTCCAGTTCAGCTGTCTCTTTCTGTAATCTGGTGATAAAATTATTTTGTAGAAGGATGGATACTTTTAAATCCATTATTGAGTGTTCAGGGAGGTTAAAATGTTCCCCTACAGATTTGTGTGTTTGACCATTCCTGATGTCTGATTTGTGTCCATTTATCCTTTGAAAGGAGACTGTCTGCTTTGGCCAATATACAGTAGATTTCCGATAATCCGGCATCTTTGGGATGTAGGTGGTGCCGGATTATTGGATAGGACAGATTATCAGGAGGTACTATAAGGGGGCATACTCCCAACCCAATCCCCCTCCCCCTGC
>JANRFK010004149.1:58085849-58099085 GCA_030068395.1 Apalone spinifera
AAACAGCTCGCAGCTTATTCCGGAAAAGTGGCTGATTTTCCGGAATAAGTGGCCTAGTGTAGACACAACTCTACATTGATATTTTTAGCTTTGTAGCCCTAACTCCACAAGCCCAAGTCCAATCTCTGAGAATCCACGCAAAATGTTTTTCTTTGCAGTGTAGACTTATTATGTGGTAAGAAATTGCCAAGAAAAGTAGTATCATTCTGAAATGTATTAACAGGAGTGTCTCATGTGAGACACAGGAAGTAATTGTCCTGCTCTGTTTGGCACTGGTGAGGTTTCAGATGCAATATTGTATGCAGTTTTTCACATACAATAAGAAAGATGTGGACAAATAGAAGAGTCCAGATCAGAGAAATAAAAACATTAAAAGGTTTAGAAATCCTGATTTAGGACAGAAGGTTAAAAAAACTGGGTGTTCCTGTTATAAAGAGGACAATTATGAATTGTTCTCCATGTTCACTGAAATAAATAAAATAAAAAGTAATGCACATAATATGCAGCAGGAGTGATTTAGGCTAAATATTGGGGGGGGGGAATTCTAACTATAAGGGGAATTAAGCACTGGCATATGCTTCCAAAGGAGGTTTTGGAAACCCTATCAGTAGACGGATTTTAAGAACAAGTTGAACACCTGTCAGGGATGATCTAGGTTTACTTGGTCCGACTCATCACTGATCTGATGAGATGATCTCTTGAGGTTCCCTCCAGCCCTCATTTCTATGATTTTAGGATTCTAATATCTTCAAATTTGGCAGTTGCTTTAGGAGTGGCAGAGTACCAGATTGGGAAACCCTAAAGCAATGGCTGTGATTAATTCCTTCCTTTACTGTGTCATCTTTCATTAGGTTAGAGTCTGAGCTTTCTGACAGACTACTTAGGAGCTTGTGGCAATATGCTAAGATATAGAACACTTGTTGTTATGAGAGTAAGTGTACAAAAAGAGTGGGTGTGAATGTGTGTGATGTTAGATTGCATTGTGTGTAGAATGACGAAAACCTTTCCCAGGACATTGCACTGCTTGGTAACATACTGTAATACAGGGCAGAGAATCACCGTGGTGATTCAGCAATAGGTAAAACAAATGCACATCAAACCACCTGATTTAATGCCCCTAAATTTCCAATGATGTTCATATATTTTTCATCCATAAGGGGACCACTAGAACTAACTCCTGTATAACACAGGCCATAGAATTTCATCTATGTACAGAGCCCAATAACTTGTGTTTGGCTAAAGCACATCTTCTGGAAAGCATCCAGTGTTGATTTGTAGAATCCAGGAGACATGGAATCCACCACTTCCATTGGTACTTTGTTGCACCAGTTAGTCACCCTCATTGTTAAAATGTTGTGCCTTTTTTCAAATTTTAATTTGTTTGACTTTAATTTTCATTGGTTAAAGTTTAGTTGACTTTCAAAACACCGAATAAAGTTTGCTTCTTAACCGACTTGAAGGGGTTTTTTTTAAACCATGCTGTTAGTGATCTCAAGGATTTAATGAGAGGAAAAAAAAGTGCAGTGTTGTTCTTTCAGTTTTTTTTTAAGTTGTGTTTTCAGTATCGACTCCAGAAAGGCACCTAATTAGAATATATGACTACACACAATATCAGCTATAACATCCACCCTTCTTTCCTTTTTGGTCGCTCCTGGCAAAAAACAAAGCAACTTAGCATATTGCTTTTTCTTATATATAATAGCTGATCTATATAACCACAGTATTACAAGCTGTCCTCCTGCCTCAATTATATCTGATTATTATTTAAGCATTTTCAATGCATCTTGTCTGAAATTATATTGTAAGCTCTTTGGGATAGGCACATTATCTTTCTATATGTATTGTACAGTGCTTATCACCATGGTTCCCTTGTCCTACTGGAGTTTGTGGCCCCTCTTCTAATAAAAACATCAACTATCTCTCTTGTTAAGAAATTATGACCTCTAAAATATTCATTTTAAGGTGCTGTACTGAATGGTATCCTTTTTTCCCCCCCTCGTGATGCCATAATATACATATGACATTGCTGGCTTCAGAGACAAACTAATACGTTGCGATATAAAGAAATCATGGTAACAAGCGAATTTACTATAGCAGCAACTCATATATCATACTGTCTCTTTGGCCAAGCTCTTACAGAAAAGCATTGCTATTAATTGTGACTTTTGATGGACAGTTTTTATTTTTATGGCACCTGTCCCATAACCAGCAGGCAAAGACGGGATTGACTATTTCATTCACTTTGGGTCTAGTCCAGTCCATCACATCATTATTCTGTGTTCTAGCATAATTCACATGTGATAGCAAGCATACACCATGCTCAGAATTAGTAGGCTATGGCCCATTACACTGATGGGGCTCCTGATATTATCGGATTGACAGGAATCTAAAAATTTCCATTTAATTCAGGCCACTTAAAGTCCTATCTCAACCCTCAGGATAAACAGCAGATTTGACAACCTTCCTTTAATATTTTAGTCCTTTTGAGGTAAAGCTATTTTTTAGTGCTTTTTGGAAGCGCTAAGTTTTTATAGAAAACCCAACCTTCCTTTAAAGCATTGTTCTTGTTCATTCTTTCCACCCTATCATTCCCTATCAGTGAATTCATTTGGCGCTGTGGGCATTCAGCATCTTTGAAAATATAGCTTAAGGTGCTCATAGCAGCAAAATCAGTTGCTGATATTTGACCTTGGCCACTATCTTGGGTTCATTATGACTGCAACTGAAGTTTTAGTAGTTCGTTTAATTTTAAAGTGTCTACTTGAGCACTTAAGTCTTTAAGTGATTGGCATTTAATGCTAAAACAAAGGTTTTAGAGTCCCAAAAGCATCAGTAGAGACTTGAAGATGGTAACCATGAATTACATGTGATGGTTGGACTTACTATAACATCTCATGGGACTAGTCTCATTATGTCTCAAGGGAGCAGTGACCTAATTGCTCTTGGAAAGTGATGGTACCGTACAATTAACGGTTGAAGAGAACTACAAATAATATTTTATGCTGCTTCTGTTCTTGTCCTGATGCCCTGGCATAATTCCAGTTCATTCTAATTGGACTGAGGTACATGCATTAAAAAGCACATATAGTTTTTAGATTGCTGCTGCACATGTTTTCAATATTAATGTGCTTCATGGCTGAAAGAGACCACTTTTATATAAGTCTAGGGACAAGGAAAGAATTACTGATTCAAGTAGATGTGTACTCAGCTATGACTTAGTGGGGGGAGGGGTGTTTAAACTGTAGTAAGTTATAGATTACAGAAAATAGAGAAAAATTATTCACAAGTCCAATAACGTCATTTTATTTGGTATGTTTCTTCAGTTTACTTTGGCTGAATAAGAAGGCAACAATTTGAAATTCTTAGGTGCATGGGTTTTTTTTGGGGGGGGGGGCGAGGGAGATAGGCTTAGTAAATAATTTCTATGGCCAGGTTTCTGAGGATATAAATTTGGGTAATTGCTTGTTTCCCATGTATCATAAAGAAGAGTATGAATGTTAGAATTCTTTTCTTCCCCCCATCTCACAAGATACAATTTTAAGATAATTTTTATTCTTTTGTTTCTTTAATAGTCTGATACCTACCTCTGCATGTCATTACATCTGCCAATGGATGAGGAAGCCTATGTAGGTGAGTATGAGCTATGTGGAAAAACCTGATCAGAGCTTTTTTAAATCACTCCACAGCTTTCTTTTGACTTATAAGTGCTTAATCTTTTACTGTCAGAGTTTCTAAAATGCATTAATCATACCTAATGCAGAAACAAACTAGAGAGAGCCACTTAGAGTCAAGATACCAAACTGTATCTGGGGAGATTCATGAGTAATAGTAGTTAAGGAGCTGCATGCAGATGCCTATGGCAGCTAATACCAAGCAGTCCCATTTGTAAAGTATTGGCTTTCTGTCTGTGGCTAGATACTTAATTCCGCTCTGCTGAACAGACTGTTTATTTACCTGCTGGTACAGGCGGTAAATCCTCTGCACTTACTATCAACAATGTGAACAGTAAGATTTTACTTGTCTGCAAAACATTTCTAGTTTTATTTTTTTATATATATTCTGGCATGAATTAGATGACAAGTAAATTGACAGGACCTACTACAGCAGTGCATCAATGTTTAAATCAAATAAGTACATCAGTGAAGTAAGCACCATCTGTTCAGTATGTCGTCTTGGGTAGCTTTAATTTTATTTCACACTGCTTCTAAACAATCTAGTTATTCAGGAAAGGGAGGAGACAAGCAAATGGTTCATTTGACTGAAGTTAGTTTTATTTTTATGATACATTGTAAGCACCAGGAGATTAAAACAATGGCAAAGATAGAGTACCTTTCTTTTTCCACTTCCTTCTGCCCAAAGGTGTCTTAGTGCACTATCTGAGGTGATAGTACATTGGTTGAAAAATATGTATAGTTGCTGGTGTCATAGTCTTAGAATTCATTTTCATATGACATTCCCTACAGGAATTGATCCACAAATCTGCAGTAGAGCAGTACACTGATATTTTTCACTGTATAAGTTTCTAACTGCCATAGTAAAAGTAAAGTAGGAACTGTCAATAAATGAAGCAGCTCATGACCACAGCATTATTTTTTGGCTGTGATATCAATGCCTTTAAAGAAAACCTATGAAAGGAATAGTTCATTCTTTTACAATCTATTACTTCCCATACAGTGCATGTAGTAGACTTTGTTGCTTTAGTTTGATTAGAAAGATGTGTATTAACTTAGATTATAGGCAAATGTATGTGTAGTACTTCAAAGAATTTCCTTCCTTAGGAAATTTATAGTTAAAATCATTTATATTGTGCAGTACTTTTTTGTAATTTTGTATTTACAAACATTAAATATGCGCAAAATGCTTTATTGTTTGTCCTTTGAGAGTGCCTTACCAAAGAGTATGATTTAAAACCCCCCACAAATATAGGCGAATTCTCAGTAATTGTGACTCACATAAGGCAACAATCATAATACAGATGAATCCCTTCCCATCTGTGAAAAGGAAGAGGCATAGCTTTTTGGGTATCTGTGCTTCCTGAGAAGTTGCTCTTTTAGATGGTTTAAACCCTTTGTTTCACTTGTTCCATAACATACATCTATTACAACTGGCTGAGTGCTTTAGGTGAGTTAGAAATGCCAATTTCCAGCATTTAGAATGGTTCACTGTGCTTCAGTCGAAGTATGTATGGGAGATTTTAACAACCCTGCAGTATTGCTATATTTTGCCCTGTATTGATGTTTCAGGCATCTTAGCTCTCTAGTGCTCTTGTCTCCACAGACATTGTCATTCTAATTTTCCTTAAAATGACTTCTTTTTCTTTAATTTTAGTTCTGTTAGCTACCAGTAGACAGCAAAGTGCAGAGACTCTTTAGTCCCTCTTCCTCACATGTGGTTTCTGTTTAATATCAGAATCTTGGGGATGTTCCTTTGTGCAAAAAAAATGGCCAATTTATTCCTATTTCTAGGGGAATATTCCTATTTCTAGGGGAAACAGACAAAAGTATGTTTGCAATCCAGCCTTCAATCTAGACACTATTTGAGACTAGGCATAGCATTGAAATTTTAATATCATGGGCTTCAACATTGGTTAGCCATTTGAGTACTTACCCAATGTCCCAGGTATACTTGAACAACCCACACTGTCAGTGGTGCCATATTTTCACTGCCTTGTTTAGGCATATTGGCTAGGTTACAGCTAAAACTGGTATGCCAACCTCTGCTGCCATCACATCTTCAACTGCAGTATAGGCATTCCTTAAGAGACAGATATTAATCCATGAGTTATTTGGATGAAATATTTTATAGCTCTTTCTGGAGCAGGAATGTTGCTTACCTCCATACTAGGTGCTCTGGATGATTATTAATAATGCAACAGTTAATATTATGTAGACTCAGTGACATAGAGTGTGAGGCAAGGCAAAGCTCATATAGATCCACCAAAAAGAAACTGCTCTAGTTATCAATTGATACCCAGGAGAACAAGAGAGACTGGTTCAACAGAAATAAAATTCTCAAACTGCAATTATCGTAATTTAGGTTTCCAAAATAGAATATTATATTTTATAAGCAGAAGAGTTTATGTTCTAAAAATAAATGTGATATACTCTATTTGCTATTTATAGTGGTGGTGTAGCTGTGTTGGTCCCAGGGTATGGAAGACACGAGGATCTGAAGAAGAGCTCTGTGGAGCTCAAAAACATGTCTCTGTCACCAACAGAAGTTGGTCTGATAAGACATTACCTCACACCATGTCTCATTCTAAAAATAAAAAATTTGGAAACAATACAGTCACACTTGCAGCTATATCCAGAGAATGTTGTGCATAGATAAAAGCCACAAGAGTCCTCTATCAAAATTGAACAAGCTGATCCAGAGCCAGTCCACAGAATATATTGAGTAGGATTTATACCTTAACTCTTCGTCACACTGCTGTTAGAAGAGGAACTTTATAATTAGCTGCTAAAAAGTCTCAGAAGAGTAGCTGTGTTAACTGTAACTTTAAAAACTATGAGCAGTCCTGTGGCACCTTAGAGACTAACAAATTTCATGGGTAAAGCCACAAAGGTTCATGACCTAAAAAATGTGTTAGTCTCTAAGAACTGGTTGTTTGTGTAATTAGCTGGTGTGAGTGTTACTCTAATGGCCTTTTTTAGGGACAGTTATGTATATTCTGGTAGATGCTGCCCATTTACTGTATGATGCTCTTGGAATAGAGTCAAAATGTCAAGTTTGGATTCTTAGTGGTACTTGTCGAGGTTCCGCCTTTACCTCTCTTCCAGGCCCATGCGTCTTGATGAAAGCCCATTTTTGTTGGGTAGATCTCACCATTCATTTTAATATTGAGCTGAGAAAAATATGTATCATGTAAAATGAAATTAAATGCTTGTCAGGTAAATTACAGGTGAGGAGAATTGTCTTGAAGGTAAAAGTAACATTCACTTTAATGATGTTAAGGACTAGTCAACTGTTGAATAAGCAAATGCTTATCGGATAGTCAGTCAACTAGTCGATTTCCCCCCTGCCTTGCTGCCTCTATCAGCTAGAGGCAGCAATGGGGAGGGGGGGGAGAAAGGGTACTTCAAAGCGGCAGCACCACATAGCTGAGCCAGGGGATGTGTGCAGTGCTGCCGCTTTGAAACCCCAAGGCAGCGTTTCAAATGGGCAGCTACTGCACAGCTGATCCCCAGCTTAGCTGTGCGGCGCTGGCCCTTTGAAATACTGAAGTGGCATGTTTCCCCAGTTCTGGAGAAATGCTGTGCGGAACCTGGGATTACCTCGGGAGTCCCCCGCTGACCCCATACTCCATGAGGGCACTGTGGCTTTGAAATTCACAAGGGCCCCCTTTGGGACTTTTGTGCATTTCAAAGCAGGCACACCGGCATGCATCCTGGAGTTAGCAGGACTTCCTACTGGCCCCCAGCTGCCTGCGGACAAGGCTGGATTACCCAATAGGCAGACTAAGCACGTGCTTAGGACATCAGCAAAGCAGGGGCACCCAAAAAAAAAAAAAAAGATTTTACGGTATAGTATTGTTTTTATTTTGAATTACATAGGGGGGGGGGCACCATAATCTTTTCAGTGCTTAGGGCCTCTAAAAGTCTTAATCCAGCCCTGCCTGCAGAGTTCCACATTCCTCCTTTGAAATGTACAAGAGTCGCAGCAGGGACTCTTGTACATTTCAAAAGAGGAATGCGGAAGTGCGTATCGAGTCGTTGATGGAAATTCTACTTGACTAGTCAATTAACCGCAATTTAACATCCTTATCGCTAATACACTTAAAAATCATATGTATTTTCTCTAAGTTTCTTCATAAATGCTTGATTGTTTTTATCTGAACAAATAGAAAGTGTCTTCACTCCATGACTGGTGCTGGCATTGCTACAATCTGTTTTTGACTACTGAATTATAGTCAGAGCTGAAGGGTATTCTACAGACACTCAGAAGAATTGAGTCTGACAGCAAGCCACTCAGCCAAGAAATTTGACTGTCATTTTCATCCCTTTTCTTTTGCTCACATGGCTGACCAGTAAATAAATGTCTTTTTCTGATTGACTGGTGGTAAGCCTTTATCTCTCAAGCTGCACTATACAAATGTGATGGAGCCTATTTGCAGATGGAAATAATTTGACTGCCTGATTTTCGTCCATACTCAGCTCCTGAATATTGCTGATCTGTTACCATATGTGGCTTGGTGTCCCGGACTTTGCTGGTGGCAAAGGGGTGTAGCCCCTGCCGCTGAGGCCCGGGGCCTGGGAATTCCAGATTCTTATTTGAGTCTAGTTCTTGAGTTTGAGGCCTGGCCCCAAGGGTCCAATTTCCCCCTCAGTGAGGGTTCCTCGTAGGTTCTCCCCCTTAGCACCCGGGGAGGGGTTGGAGGCTTACGTGCACCTGTGGCTGACCCAGCAGACGACTCTGGCTCAGGTCCTGCAGACAGCAGAACCAGCTCCTGTCTCTTCACTGGTCAGCCCTTAGCTGAGCCAGGTTCCTCTCTTTTATCCTCCCTCCAGGCCTGGCATTGGCTGCAGGTAAAAGAGGGAAGGGCTAGTTGGGAAAAAAGGCTTTGTTTAGCCCCTGTACTGCCAGACCCTCTTCTCACTTCCTCACACCATAGTATTGCATGTTTAAATATGCTTATTGCTCAGTAACACACCTAGGTTCTTTTTTAATCCATCAGTGAGAGTTCATATATCCAGGCCAGTCTTGTTTACATTCCTGAAAAATATGATCCAAAATTAGTAGGAGGAGGAGATTATGTAAATGAAGGATGAGTTATAAATTTAATATTTTTAAAGATTAGGAAAGGATTGGTTATTTAAATTGTTAAACTAGCCACAATTAGGATCAACTCCGCCCCGTCTCTCACAGTCCATAATACCATTGATGGGAGCTTTGTTTTGGGAAGGGAGACACGGTTTCTTTATATAAATACAGATATTCAGTATATGTCCCCATATTAGTCATTTTAGTCATCAAATTAAGAAAGGCACTCTCTGGAGCAAAATGTGCCACTGAATCTAATGCAGATTTGGCAAAACTGTCTCTGAAACACAGGTAAGCTTCTGTTAGAAATCTGATGGTGTCCAGTGCCCAGGTAGAACCATATCTCTGGAAGCCATTAGACTTCCTGCTGTGTGGCAGGGATCCTGTGCTGGAGTGGCAGTTTCTTGGGGCTGCTAGGCTCCCTATTTGACCCAGGGTTCTAGAGGCTTCAAGGGACACTGTCAAGAGCTGGGAGCCTTGAAGTCCTGGAACCATCTCCCAAGGTCCTCAGCTCTGCGGCTGCCCACCATATAGACTGCCCTAGGTTGGGGACTTTCACACTCCAGAGCCGGCTAGCTTCCTGGGTTGCCTGCTTAGGAGTAATGGAGTTGGAGTCGGAAAGAGACCTAACTTTACAGGATGACTTTATGATCGTAGCAAGGTAAAGGCATAGGTGTGGTGGTTTTCCTCCTCAATCTTGTGATCATCTGCAAATATCATTGCTCCTATTTCCTTGTGCTATACAAACTATCCAGGAGTTTACAGCTAAGCTAATGTTTAACAATTATGCCTAAAGTGCAGTTCTGTGGTTTACAACTGTGATAGGATGCACAAGAGGTCAGAGAAGAGCGGTACATGTAGATGTATCTGTGTAGAGGCTGGTGATTTCCTGATGTTTCTCATGCTTCTAGTGCCCAGGATTTAGGCATGCAGGGTGCAGCTGGAACACTGAACTGCGGGTCAGCTGTTTAGAGAGCTTACTTTGTGGGCTTATACATTCTCTTCTCACCATAAGGTGGGCTTGCAAAATTTATAAACCCCTTCGGCCAGAAAATCCACTTAACATCCAGATCAAAGTACACTGAGGTCAATGGGAGCCCTTCAGATAACAGTGTATCAGGTTGTTGCTCTAGATATGCATGTTTACCTAATTATCAATTATCAATTTCAACTTTAGACATAAATAAACTTTTTACTTAATGTTCTCAGCATGAAGTGTTTTAATAGTTGTTTCTGTGGCTTAAATCAAAACATGCCCAACAGAAGACTGAGACAAAACATCAAAGAAAAAATAATTCCAGTCCTATTGATAGCAGATCAGTAAGTAGTTAGAACACCTATTGGTATCAGATCAATATCGCTACCATTCTCTTCAGTGTATAATGTAACATTCAATTTCAAACTGTTCATTATTGCGAGAATTTAAAATCAGCTATCAATTATGATGGACTCTAATCAGTTAAAAAAAAAAGTTAAAAGCAATTACATATACTATACTTGCCCTAAACCCCCTATTAATTTTTATGATTTTGCAGTTATATTTTCCTATTTAAAAAAAAATCTCTTAAAATTTTAATTGTAGGTATTTTAGATATTAATTAAAATGCCAGGTTAAAAAAAATGTACAGAGAAGTCTGATGTGTGTTTTTCTTGGTTCGTTTTTATTTTTAACTATGTTGCCTTTAAGTTTTATGTTCTTAAACCCAGGCCTTTCTATATATTACTCGGATTATACTTTCTACATATATCAGGGTGTGTCTACGCTGCACCCTTAGCTTGAAATAAAATAGGGTATTTCAAAATTTGGTGCATCTACACAGTGCCAAATTTTGAAATAACAGTATTTCGAGACATCCCTTATCCCTTGTGGAACGAGGTTTACAGGGATGCTGAAATAGCACATGCACTATATTTTGCAATAGTGAACACATTCAAAAGACACGGGGTAGCTATTTTGGGATACCTCTGGTATCCCGAAATAGCCTTGCAGTGTAGACATTCTCTCAGATTCTACTATAAAGATTATCCTGTTTGTACAATAAAGATAATCCTGTTTCACAGTTATAAACCATTTATGACCACCTTCCTTTAACTGTCAGTAGCACTTTAAAATGCTTATGAACCAATGCCACATAAATGCCACATGGCGTCATTGAAGAGTTAATTATAATTTCACTGTTCAGCCCCATGATAAAAAAGTGGGAAAAAGGTCTTTAATACAGAATTGTTCTATGATTATGGAATGAGGAAAATTTGCTGGCAAAAATATTGTATGTTATTGCTTTGGACATTTGTCATGCTGGCAAATGGTCTATAGATAAAAATAAAACTAACAGCACCAAATTCATATTTTTAATGTATACATTACACTGTGATCTGGATGGCTTAAACGAGATCACTAGCATTTCAAATGTTAAGAGCAAACACACAATGCTATTAGACAAAGACTGGAGAAATTTGAGCATTGACCTTTACACTCCTATCCAGGGTTTCAAGGCAGTCAGTTACAGAAAACCTTGGGCAAGGTGGCCATATTCACTTTTAAACATATCAGTAGTTTAGAAAGAGTAAATTCTGTGGATCTAGACCTACTGCTGAGCATGTTCTGTAGGTCTTGAAACGTTCACCCTAGAATACTTACAGCATTCTGGCTAAGTGTAAGCTATATATCTGGTGTTTTGCAAGGAGTGATGGTCTTAGCTAATTTTGGAAAGCTATTTATTCATAGAATCATAGAATACTAGGACTGGAAGGGACCTCGAGAGGTCATCGAGTCCAGTACCCTGACCTCATGGCAGGACCAAATACTGTCTAGGCAGATCCACATTTAAAAATATATTTCACGCTTCTTAATTCTGTCTGGAAAATATTAATTTTTCCAGTCCCCCAATCACATCACAGAGGAATTTAGACTGGGATTTTGAAAGGATTTAAAGGGCATCAGACACCCAACTCCCATTGCACTTAATTGGGATTAATTCTTTTTGGTATCTTAGAAAAATCCCAGTTTTAGACTGTATTCCCATATGCATGTAGTGCTCTTTTTCATAGAGTCAGGTTTCACTTGAATGAGGTTTGGTAAATTGGGAGGAGTGGGACCCAGAGCATGAGAATTTGACCTGTGTTTGAGCTGACAAGGGCACTTAGATTTCTGTTTCTCCATGAACTAAACTCTCTAAAAGCAGCTCCAGTGTAAGAAAAGATGTTTTTTGTTTTGTTTTGTTTTGTTTTTTGGTTTCTTTAACTTCTCCCTTCCTCTTCTGTGACTCGTAGAAAATACATACTATAGTCTATATCCTATCTTCTCAGAAAATGAAGCAAATAGCTGGTCTCTTTTCTCTGAAGTCCATTAAATGTCTACCAATAATTTATCATTTAATTGAGGTCCTTCCGGCAAAATATGTTTTGATGAAATAGTCCCTTCACTTCAAAGCTTAATTTGAGAGATTTTACCTCATCACTACTGAAAATAAAGATTTGTAGCAATTAATTGTGATTATCAGCAAGTATCTTACATGGAGAGCAAAACCAGTGTTCAGTCATTTTCAAGACAGGTGGCTAATGAGGAAGAAACCATGACAATGTTTGGATGTTAAAGGCAAATACAGAGAGACACAGCATGGACGAGAAAGACATTGTTAACAGGGCTTCTCAAGAAATTCTAGTGTTCATAAAAGCAAGCTAATTCTTTATTTTTGAGGTATAGCTTGCCTTGATGCATTTTTAGTTTCATAGTTTAAGGCTGAAAGGCATCCATCAGGTTACCTCATTTGACTTCCTATATACAACAGGCCATTAGATTTTACTGATCTATCCCTAGATATTGCCAAATAATTTAGTTAGACCAAAAGATTCTATATTCAACACTTCTTTTCCCTTTCTACTGTCTTACAAGACTGTAATATTTTCTCTTTGGAAAAAATAAGTATGTAGACATTTCACTTCATGCTTTGGGTTGTTTTGGTGCTACTGTGCTGTCAGATTAAGTATTGCAGTTCACAAATGATTTTGTAGCATCCTGAGGGAATTGTAAAACTGCAGATGTTATTTTGGAATTGCAGCTTCTGTTATTCCTTTGCTGAATGCTTTATAGCTTTGTTTTCTGATGCAGAAACATAACTAAGATATTTAAATATTATTTTATAATATTAAACAAAGCTTTAAAAGTATAAATTGGCCCCTGGCATTCTTCTCCAGGAGACTACCTGGCTGTAAACTGCTGTTGAATAGTCTTGTGACTCCTCTTGGGCAATGCTTTTAAAATGTCAATTTTCAAAGTTTCAGTATTGCCTGAGATTGGTTTTTCCCTCCCCAGTTATTAAATGATTATGTACTTAATATATTACTATAAAAGGTACTCATTTCTTCAAATCATAACATTAAATTAAGGATAAGATAGTTTACATCTGTTGCCGGCAGGAATAAGTCTCAGGTCCGACACTGGGTTCTCAAAGTACAAAGACATGCTACACAGGT
>JANRFK010004149.1:58106468-58125165 GCA_030068395.1 Apalone spinifera
CACCTTCTTCTTGTTAACATGCCTGAAGAAACCTTTCTTGTTATCCTTCACATCTTTAGCCAATCCCAATTCCATCAGCCTTCCTGATAACCCCCCGGCATTCTCAAGCTATATATTTAAACCCCTCCCTGGTCACTTGTCCAAGTTTCCACTTTTTGTAAGCTTCCTTTTTGTGCTTAAGTTCACCAAGGATTTCCCCCGTAAGCCAGTCCAGTCTCCTACCATTTTTGCTCTCTTGCTACGCATCGGGGTGGTTTCTTTCTGTGCCTTCAATAAGGTTTCTTTAAAATACTGCCAGCTGTCCTGGACTCCTTTCCCCTTCATGTTAGCATCCCAGGGGATTCTGCCCATCAGATCTCTGAGGGAGTCAAAATCTGCTTTTTTGAAGTCCAAGGTGTGTATTTTATTACTCTCTTTTCTTCCTTTGGTCAGGATTCTGAAATCTACCATCTCATGATCACTTCTTCCCAGGTTGTCACCTACTTCCCCTATTAGTTCTTCCCTGTTTGTGAGCAGAAGGTCAAGCTGCGCACGGCCCCTGGTCGGATCCTTCAGCACTTGTGTCAAGAAGTTATCCCCAGCATTGTCCAAAAACTTCCTGTGTACTGCCATATTGGTTTCCGAAGAGATGTCAGGGTGGTTAAAGTCCCCCACGAGAACCAGGGCCTGCGATCCGGAAGCTTCTCTCAGTCGTCTACCTGATTCGGTGGCCTGTAGCAGATACCAACCACAACATCACTGCTGCTGTTTGCTCCTTTAAACTTAACCTATAGACTCTCACAGGTTTTTCTCCCTCTTTATACTGGAGTTCAGAGCAATCATAGTGCTCCCTTACATATAGTGCAACTCCTTCTCCTTTTCTCCCCTGCCTGTTCTTCCTGAACAGTCTATACCCTTCCATGACAGCGCTCCAGTCATGCGAGTCATCCCACCAAGTCTCTGTTGTCCCAATTAAATCATATTTCTCGGAATGGGCCAGGGCCTCCAGTTCTTCCTGTTTGTTTCCCAGGCTTCTCGCATTAGTGTACAAACACCTCAGGTAACCAGTTGATCGCCCTATCTTCTCCATTCGAAACAGGGGTCCTCCTTTCTTGCTCGTTCCTCTCTGCATTTGTTCCTGGTATCCGACTTTCCCGCTCTCCTCAGGGTTTTGGTCACCGTCCCCCGACGAACCTAGTTTAAAGCCCTCTTCACTAGGTTTGGAAGCCTGCCCGCAAAGATGCTCCTTTCTCTCTTGGTTAGGTGGATCCCATCTCTTCCTAACAATCCTCGTGCCCGGAACAGAGTCCCATGGTCGAAGAAACCAAAGCCCTCTCTGCAACACTACCTGCGCAACCACGCATTTACGTCCTCAATTCGACGATCCCTGCCCAGTCCTTTCCCTTCAACAGGGAGGATGAACGAGAACACCGCTTGCGCTCCGAGTTCTTGGATCCTTCTTCCCAGCGCTACATAATCCGCAGTAACCCGCTCAAGGTCATTCCTGGCCGTATCGTTAGTTCCCACGTGGAGAAGCAGGAAGGGGTAGCGATCCGAAGGTTTGATTAGTTTGGTAAGCTTCTCAGTCACATCCTGAATTCGAGCTTCCGGTAAGCAGCACACCTCTCGAGATTGCAGGTCCGGTCGGCAGAGGGATGGCTCAGTCCCTCTTAGGGACCACCACCACCCGTCGTTTTCTTTTGGGGGCGGTGGCCGTGGAACCCCCATCCCTAGGACTGCGCATCCCATGCCTTCCAGTAGATGGTGTTCCCTTCCAGTTTCTTCCTTGTGAGATCCCTTCCAAAGCATTCAGCACCGCAGAGCCTGTGGAGAGAGCCTGAAAGCGATTACTTACCTCTATAGCATTGGGGGATTCCCAAGCTGGCCTTTTTCCCCTTCTAGAAGTTACATGCTACCAGTTGTCTTCCTGGTCAAGCACTGCCCTCTCCGGCTCTTCAGCCTGTCGTGTTTGAAGGATTAAATGCTGTCTTCTATCGAGGAAGTCTTCATCCTCTCTGATCGAACGTAGGGTCGACACCTGGGCCTCCAGCCCTCTAATTTTTTCTTCCAAAATGGTGACCAGCTTGCACTTATTGCACATGAAATCCGTTCTTTCTTCCGGGAGGAAGACAAACATGGCACACTCCGTGCAGGTAACAACAGCTGAACCATCACCATCCATCCCTGCTGTCCTGGAGAAGGGATTTAAAAAGAAAGGCAAGAGAACCTCACCCCCTTCCCAGCTGCCTCTCTGAACTCCCCGTTAGCACTCACTTGGTCGCTTGCCCAAGGAGCCTTATAAAGCCCTGGGCTGCCTGAAAGTCCCTCCCCCTACCAAGGCTCAGCCAATCAGCAGAGGCTTCTAGAATTCAAACTTTAATTAGAAGCCAATATTTTCCACCTGCCAATCACAGCACACACTCCATGAAGGGGAGGGGGAGGGCAAAGGGGAAGTGGAAAAAAAAAGCCTCACTCACAAACAGGGGAAAAAACAAACAAAAAAAGAACACACACCAACCCTCACTCACAAACACAAGCTCAGCACACAGCAAGAAAGCCCCAAACACAACATACCCTTCCCTCAAGCAGTCCTGTATCTGCTTCTATTGTCCGGCAGCCGAAGCACTTCCGGGTTCCTAATGGTGCTGGACCATCAGGAGTGCTGGAGCATTGGATGCCGGACCAATGGAGTTTTACTGTACTGAGAGTGCCTTAATTTGAAGTACTGAAACTCAATAGTGAGGCATGGAGGACCAGATTTTTTTAAATGTTAACCTAAAATTTAGGTTCCTGAGGTCATATTTAGGCAGCTAAGTAAGTGGTCTCACTTTAAAAATGCTGATCATCCAGATGCTTTGAATTATAGCAAATAGTTACTTAACTGTGGGAATAAGAAGATCAGGATGTGACCCTTTAATCTGGAAGGTTCCTCATTATGATAGTTTGGAAAATTGGTTGGCTTGTTTCAAAAATTTCACGTTACCCCTAAAGTTAAATCCAGCTGCTGTTCCTCTAAGGAAAAACTATAAATAGAAATGAGGTGAATTTGAGTCCAGGAAGAAAGAAAAGCAAAGAAACCCCCATGAAAAGGAATTCTGCCATTTAAAATTAATGGATGCAATTTTGTCATATGTTATCAAAATTTATTTCAGATTTTACTTTGTTTAAACTGAAAAAAACAAAACCAAGTGCCAATTATGGCCATTCAATGAACACATTGCAAAATAATTATAAAGTCATATACATTTAATGGATACATTAATTAAATTTTTATCAACAAACACTAATAAATACCCTCCACCATAAAAAAAAATCAGATCCCTTTTCAAGATACAGTTGGAAAACGCCTAAGTAAACAGAACATGTTGCAAAAACTATGTACTCTTAGGCTTAAGGGTTGAGGAGGTAAGCAAATTCCCAAACTGAGAACCGTCCATTGAGAATATTTTCAGCCAATGTTCACATTGATCAATCAACTCTACCAATAACCATGATGAATGCTGCATTCTTGTCTTAAAATATAAAGCTCTGCTGTGCTCGTATGCTTAGGTAAAGCAATTAATTTAAAAGTACAGCATTTCCATTGATTCTTCTTCCAAGTCCCAGTAAACACTTTTCTTTGTCCTCAGTAACTGCCCCTTCTGTCATTTTATTAAAATATATTTACAGTTATTAAGTTTACATGAAAAGATATACAGAGCATGAAAGAGTTCCTAAAATGTCACCATTTCCAATTAGTTTGTGCCTTCCCATGCTACAGCCTTTTATGTCTTTTTTTTTAAAACAGGCAGATTGCATTAATAATTTATCTAGTTGTTTGATATACATACGTGAAAATCTCATACATTTGTATGAACCTGTTATCAAGATTTTAAAATATTGTTGTGTGGTCATTTTTTAGGTTGGCTTGGTGCTCAATTCAAAATAATAGACTATGAGGAAGTGATTTTCTATTTCGATGTGAACTATGGATATGATTATTGTACAAGAAATCGCTTGTAGCTCTTGTTCAGTTAATAGTATTTGTATACCTTTTCCTAAACCTTTGTCCACTAGAGAAAAATCTGGCAGTGCTTGAGAACCTACATAAAATCTTAGGCCCCTCTATCCCATCGCAAGGTATGCCCTGCTAACCAGGACCCTTGGCTCTAGTATCCACTTCCTCTGCTCCTGTTCTTGCATGTGGATTGTCTCTGTTGAAAATACAATGAGAATTTCTATGGCACCTCAGACCCTTAGGGTACATCTACACATTAGTGTTATTCCAAAATAGCAAACGTATCAAGTGTAGGGCCAGGCCAATTCAGTCAGGGTAGATGTGGCTCACTCTGGTGGAAATTCCAAAGACAGGCCAACTTTCTACAAATTTGTTCTTTCAACTTTTCTGCCATGTAGTTCTGCCAGCTTTTTAGCTAAATAATTCTGCCTCTCCAGCTTAATTGATTCCTGTGTCCTCAGTCCCAATGGCCTTTTTGGTTGCTTTGGCTGAAACTCTCTCCATATTCTCCCCTCCTGCTGCCTCCATTTGTCTCCGCTCACAAGAACTCGCTGATTTTGTTTCCAAGAGAAGATTGACATATGACAAATCTTACTCCACTCTTCAGCTTCCCTTCCCACATTTCTGTGCCTGAAATAAGGGAGAGAGAAATTTTCATCTGTTCTTCTCCTCCAATGCCTTTGTTTGGCCTCCTAATCCCATCCTCTGATTTATTTTGTGCCAACTCTCACCCCCCCCCCATGCTTCTCCTTAACCTTTTCCTCTTCTGTAGTCTTTCTCCTCACGATGTAAATATGTTTTAGTTTCTGCCATCTTAAAAGATAACAAATCACTTGTGACCTTACAAGCTTCTTCAGCTACCACCCTGCTTTTCAACTCTAATCTCATTGAACATACTGTTTACAGTTGATGTTTGGAGTCCCTGTCCTCCATTTCTATCCTAGACTCCTGTTTGACTTGTCAGCTACCTACCATCAGCCGTGTTCCTCTTCTTGAAATCTTACCCTTCATTGGCTTGCTTGGTTATCCTTTCCTGGTGCTCCTCTTACTTGCTAATCATTTTTTCAGTGTGTCCTTCAAATGGTCTTCTCCATCTCCCAGTCTCGTGTGGTAAGCATATAGGGCTTTTTCCTTAGTCCCTTTCTTCTGCCTCTACATCCTCTCTCTGGGTAATTTCATCTGAAAACAAAAATTCAACTGCTAACTCTGAAGGTGACTCAAAGCTTTATCTCTCTAATTTAGAACCACCTCCTATCCATACTAAAATCTCAGCTTGTGTATCTGACATCTCACGGATGTCTAGCCATCCATTCAAGCTCACCATGGTTCAAACAGAGGTATAATCTTTCTTCCTGTTACTTCCTTCCTCAATCACTATGGACAACTTGTGCTGGTTGGTGCTCAGGCCCATAACTTGAGTGTCCTCATCTATTTGGACTTCTGTCAAACTCCTCACATGCAGGCTATGTCTAAGGGTGCATCTACACTAGTGTTGTTCCGAAATAACAATGTGAGTGTCTCCACAGAAATTCCATTATTTTGAAATAATATTGAAATAACGGATGGCTTATTCTGACTTCTGTAAACTTAATTCCACAAGGAATAACTCCTCTTCTGAAATAGCTATTTCAAAATAGCTGTCGTATGGACGCTTCACTGCTGCTATTTCAAAATAGCTCCTTATCAGGACCATTCTAAGTAATTTCTTCCCAGTGCTTCCTGGGCTCTAAATCAAGATAGCACGTCCACAAAGGGGAGTCTGCCTCGGACTAATTTTGAGGCTTCCCTGTAGTATGGATGTTCTATTTTGAAATACGTTATTTCAGAATATATCTTACAGAATAGGTTTTTCCAAAATAAGCATGCAGTGTAGACATACCCTAAGTTTTTATTATTCTTTGTGTAACATTTCTAAGAAACAGTCTTTCCTATCCATTCACAGTTGAAACGCTAATTAAGGCACTTCTTATGTCATGCTTTAATTACTGCAAAATCCTTCTCTCTGGTATTAACAAATACAGCCTTGTATCGCCCATGTCCACTCAGAATGCTGAGGCAAAGACCACTTTTTTAACCTGCCAGTTTGACCATGTCATCCATCTTTTTGCCTCCCTCAGCTGGCTTTCCCTACTCTATCACATCAAACATAAGCTACTTCACTTTACTTTCAAAGTCTTTTATCTTAACCCTTCCACTTCTCTCTGATTCAGTAAGAAGGTGTCAACTCCAATAAGCCTATGATGACAGCCTTCATTACCCTCTTATTAAAGTTTATTCTCTTGATTTATTGGAATATTATTCTAAACCCATAAACAGTTGAAATCCCAGAAATAATAGCATCAGTAGCCCCAATAACAGCTAGAAGGACAATGATAGTTACTACTTGACAAAAATAGAATTATTTACCTTTTCAGATGCTATTTCTGGGTGTAATTTGTCTGCAAAGTGGCCATCCTTGAGTGCAACATACTGGAATGAAGCTGGTTAGTTCATGTTATATATAGGATTGTGTGAATTCAGATCAGCTTTTCTTTCTGTTATCAGGTCTTTTTGAAAAATGGTTTTTGGGGAAGCATACTCACATATAAATAGTCCAAATAGAAATGTGTAACTTCTCTTTATTTTGGTTTGAATAACATTCTGGGTTTCAGATTTGTGCGTTTGAATGTCAGCACCAGTTGAAATTGGATATCATTATAGAACGGTTCATACTTCATGCTTGCAGAGAAAATGAAAGTTTTCCCGTATTGAATTGGTTGAAACACTTGTATCTAATACAGCGGGGGGGGAGCCATTGGATAAAATAAAGAGAGAAATCTGAGAGTTCTCAAAAAAAAAACCACCTCTGCAAATATCCATTGACTTGAACAGAAATTATGGAATTTTTGTTGAAATTTCATATTTGCATCCCCTATGCAGAGCTTGATGGATTAATCCAGAGTTTAGAATGAATAGATAAAAGTTTAAGATCTGCTTATGAAGTAAGTTGTTAAAGATAAAAGATGACTGCCCCACTTAAAAAAAATTAAGAGTGGGATGTTGAGGATACTTCTAATTTTATAGTCTTGGAAAGATTTGAAAGATAGCCATTAAACTCTACACTGCTAAATTATGTTCTAAAGATTAGATTTTTGCTCTAGTTCTCTTTGGACATTTCTAGGATAACCTTGGAACTTGAATGTATTTTAATAAAATACAAGAAGAAGCTGCTTAACATGCTGTCCCTCAGTGTTAGGATAATTCAAAATGACAGTCTAGCACTATTCAGTCAGTGACTGGCCCAGCTGAAGGCACTTATGCTATAGAATGGTTCCCTTTACAAGTAGGAGGTTAAGAGGTTGTCAAAGAGGATATTAAAGGTTCAGGAACTCAATACAGTTAAAGTTGCAGACATTCATTTTCATCAATATGGTATGAATATTAATAAGTCAAAAGGGGGCATTGAAACACATTTTAAATTTTGATTGGGACATTAATATTTAAAAAGGGCAATCTAAATGAGAATTCCATGAGGACTAACCTGAAATAGTAACCTAGCTTCTATGAATGAACTGCTAGGAACTCCCATTTTTCTGATCTTCTAAAGCCCCCGTGTAATGAGTACCAAAAGTTTAAAATATATGCACAAATCTGCACAGTTCAGAAAACTGAGAACTCTTTGAGTACAGCTCTTGGATTTTTTTTGTCAATGTTTTGAAAACTTTGTTTTTTGGTTTTTTTTGTTTTGTTTTTTGCAGGTACTGTAATATTACTTTTTCTTCTTTTTTTAAAGAAAACAGTCTCTTGTTATTTTCCAGTTTCTCAAACAACAAGTTCTTTCCCAAATTTGGGAAGAATGCTCTCCATATTTTATTTTCTTGCTTTATTAGGAAGGTAACTAATGTGTGGTTGCACATGCATACCAAAGTAAATTCAATGGCAAAAAATATATAGAGAAATGCATTGGTAAGGTTGTTTGGTGAAATGTCATCCCCTGGCAGCATGTTCAGTTGACCAAAACACATAACTTTTGAAAGCCAGGAAATGCAAAGATAAGTTTGCCCATGTTTGAAACCTCAAATTTGGATCACAGATGTGCCCCAAAAGTCCTACCAGATTTCATAGAAATCTGAGTAATCATTTAGATTTTATAACCTTACAAGAGCTGAGTTTAAAGCATGTAAAATGGCAGAAATTGAAAATTCCTAGACATCTTTTTCTGTATTGGTACATGTGCAATATAAAATAGGATGTTTATTAAAAATACCATTCTCAGGTTGGGATCCTCAAAGATTTAATTGATGCCATACCTACCTTGGGTAAAACTCAAGAGATTGAGGCCATTTTGACCCACATCACATCAATAGTTTGATATCAGAGCTCTAGGAAGAAAAAAACCCCATCTAGACATTTCTTTAAATGGCTGTCTCAATAGTAGGGGCTTCTATCCCCATCCCTTCTGGTTTAACTGACTCCGAATCTGGGTTACTAACCTTGCCCTGCACACTATCAAGGCACAACAAATCTTAAAGAAATCTAAGAATGGTGATTTTAGGGAATTTTACACATATAAATAATGCAACTTTAACTATAGAGATGTTGTCATGCAACTATAATTATAGAACCTTATCTATATACTTATTTGTAGAACAAAACACAGGGTACAAAGAACTGGAAGAATTTATTTATATCAGCAAGATAGACGTAATCAATAATTTTATTGCGTTACGTATTTTGAAATAATAGTTCCATGTAACCCTTTAGAATTTCACCAATTGGAGTAAGGAAGTGGTCAATTTCAGCACCAGATTTCAAGTTATTTAGGGCTTGTCTGCATGGCATTGGCAAAGCACATTAGAGAGGTGAGACTCATAAAGACTTCTAGCAACCCTGTGAAGACTTGTAGGACTATGTTAATGTGATGTAGGCACCTTTTAGAACAAGCCAGCAGGATATACACGTAGCGGCTAGAAAACTGTACCAATCACATCTGTCTGATGCATATTGCTGAACTGTGTAGACAAGCATTTATTTTAATGATGTGTTCAAGTATTTTCTTGGGGGAAAAAATACCATTTAATCAACTCCTCCGTTGTCCTAACACCTACACAAAAAATTTCTTTGCCATTAAGGTTTTGGGCTACAAAACCATAGCTGCATGAAAGGTTTGGGTATTTTTTAAATCAACTTTTGTGGCAACTCATATATAATGAAAAAAGCATACTATTTACTGATATTTCTTCTTCCAGCCCCCACCTCCATCACAAAACACAGATTTCTGAATGCCTGAAAACAGAAAAGACATATATGGATGGATTGTCCATGCAATTAATAATTTTCCTGGGCATAAATGCCTGATCCCATTTAAAGAAGAATTTGCTAATCAGGTTACTTGAATTTTCCCCGAAATGGGTACAATATGCTGCTAACAAGATGTATTAGATTGCAAGGTAGTTGCAAAATGTTTTTCAACTGTTAGAAAAAACATTTCTATAATTATTAGGACCGACATTGAGAAGTATTTTTTTATTGTTGCACTTGAGAAAATAAATTACGTGCTCGCTCTTAGGCACTACTTCTACAAACTGTCTATTTTTGAAGAAGTGATAATGGATTACAAAAATATTTTGTGATGGTTTTGATGCAATTCAGATAATTTTTTCCAGCAAGAATCTAATTCTAGAGGGATTACTGAACAAGTTCTTTCTAGGACTTTTAGCCCAAGAAGAAAATTAAAAGCTATTCTAGTGAAAGGAAGCAGTGTTCAATCCTGTTAATTCCATGGCACTGAAGATGATTTCTTCAGGTGTCAAGAAAAGATCTCCAGCCAGGAATATGTAAGAGAGTGTAAGAGAGAAAGAGAGATAACAAAATTGTTTTGCTGGACAAAAATATATGTGATTTATGTCTGTCATACAAAAAGCTAAGGATTATATCCAACTCTAGAAGAGATTGCAGACTACCCGTTGTCTAAATGTCAAAAATGCATTGTAATCTTAGCTTTGTAGGGCCTACAGATTTCTGATAGGATCTGAAGTAACTTCTTATACAGAAAATTCATAAGAAGGACCAAAAAAGTAGAAAATAGAACACTATTTGGAGAGGAACAGACATTTTTAAGATAAATTAAGAATTTTAACTAAGGGATATTGTTAAGATTGTAGAGAGTTTGAACATTTTACATACTATTTTAACAATTATTTTCACACTGTTGACACCTCATTATCATCCTGACTGGATTATGATTGTAAAACTTCAATTAAGTTGCTTTTCTGGGCTGGTGCTGTCTGATCAGACTCAAACACAAAATTATATTTATTCTTTTAGATCTATTAGCTGTATTTGATTTATGCCGACCAAAGTGGGTGTGTAGGGTATACATGTAGCAGGGGTCAATGTGGGTGTCCTAATGATTCTGCTCCTTGCATTCTGAGGAATTCCAGGAGATATGGGTACTTGTTTTTCTCCTTGACAGTTCTGTCTATTTTGTTCTTTCTTGTTAGCTCTCTTATTTCATGTATAAGAACCCTCTATATAAGGCTTATTCTGGCTGTATAGATAATGCTCTCTTTAGTATGTGGATTGTGGCCAACTATTTATTCCATAGAATAATGGCACTGGAAGGAACCTCAGGAGGTCATCAAGTCCAGTCCCTTGCACTCATGGTAGGATCAAGCACCATTAAGACCAGGAGTCTCAAACTTCTGGCCCGCAGGCCAGTCTGGGCCAGAGCAATTGCTCAGTTCAGCCTGAGACTCCTTGCAGGCAAGGGGGGGGGCTATCCATTACCAAACCTCACCTCTTCCCACCATCACCCTGACCTCTCCCTGTCATGGTACCCCCATCCTCTAAGCATGTATTTCTGGGGATTGCCAGAGGTATAGGGGTCTGGTACCTCGTGGCCTCACAGTTGCCTCCCCACCCCCACATTTCTTGTTGTGACAGGAGCCACAGGGGAAGTGGAGCATATTAGGCGGTCACACTTGCTGTGCAACTCTCCATTTTTTCCATGGCTTCTGCTACTATAAGGAGTGCGGGGAGGCATGACCTCTGCCGCTGCATGGCACTCAGCCCCCCTGTAAACTCCAAAGCTGCATGCCATGATGAGAAGACAGGATGATTGTGAAAATGGGCATGGCTTGGGAGCCAGAATGTACAGTCCCAGCCCACACAATTACTTCAAGCCTGACTGGAGTTTTATGCCCTTGATCTGTTCTAGATCATCCCTGACAGGTGTTTGACTAAGCAGCTCTTGAAATTTCCAATGATGGAGATTCCACAACTTTTCAAGACATTTTAATTCCAGTGTTTAGCCACACTGATAGGAAGTTTTCCATAATGTCCAGCCTAAACCTCCTTTGCTGCACTTTAAGATGTCCTTTGCTGTCCTATTATCAGAGGTTAAGGAGAACCATTTTTCTCCCTCCTCCTTGTACCATCTTTAGGTACTTGAAAGCTGTTGTTATATCCCCTCTCAGTCTTGTTTTCCGGACTAAAGAATCCATTTTTTTCCAATCTTCTCTCATAATTCATGTTTTCTAAACTCTTAAGTGTTTTGTTGCTCTTCTCTGGACTTTATCCAATTTGTCCATACCATTCCTGAAATGTGGCACCAAGAACTGGACACACTACTCCAGTTGAGGCCTAATCTGTGCAGAGTAGAGTGGAAGAATGACTTCTTGCTTACAATACTCTTGTAAATATATACTAGAATGATGTTTGCTTTTTCTGCATCAGTGTCACACCTATTGACTCATATTTAGCTTGTGGTCCACTATAACCCATCAATCCCTTTCCACAGTACTCTTACCTAATTATTAATTTCCTAACTTATATTTGTGCAACTAATTCTTCCTTCCTAATAGGAATGCTTTGCACTTGTTCTTACCGAATTTCATTCTATTTACCTCAAACCATTTCTCCACTTTATCCAGATCAGTATAAATTATAATCATATCCTCCAAAGTACTTGCAACCCCTCCAAGCTTGGTATCATCTGCAAACTTTATGAGTGTACTCTCCATGCCATTATTTAAATTGTTGCTGAAGATATGGAACAGAGTCAATCACCCAACTGATCCCTGTGGAGCCCCACCTAATAAGCCTTCCCACCAATACTATTGACCCATTGATACCTACTCTTTGGGAATGATTATCCAACTCAGGAAATGTGCTAGAAATCTCCCACAAATTAATAAAATACAGCCACTGTCCTGGAAAGCATATAGTCATCTAAAATAAACCTGACATGTAAAAATGATACAGGTAGGTTGAGGGAAAAGGCAGTAAGTTCATGTTATTCTTTGAGTGTTATTCTTTGAGTGCATTGCTATTTTTCTTATCAGTTGCTTTCTACTCCCTACCCTATGTTGTAGGCAAACTTCTGTCTGCAACCTGCACTTGTTGATAGTGCATTTCTGGGGTAAATTTAAGGTTTTAATCTGAAACTCTGATTTGTCGTCTTTCTATGTGGAACTTCATGGCTTCTTACCCCACATGCTACTTTGTTAGCTGCCACTTGAGCTAACAGCCTCTTGGTGTAATCACATAGGAGTGCTTTCTTTTTAAGGATTTATAGGCTATGGAACTCACTTCTCACCTTGATTTCTTGGATGGACAGTTTGGTGACCATCAAAACATGTTGCAATACACTCCTGTTCCCCCAATCTTTTTCCTGAAGGAGAGCAAAGGAGGTTGTGATGTATGCTGTGAAGGTGGCCAGGAAAGTTTTCTTTGTTCAAGCACTGTATTTAAGATTCATTAGACATAGTTTGGTAAAATTAGCATTTCAATATACATAGACCACCTGGCGCTTGAGAGAGATGCAGATGGCAAAATCAAAATGTAATAAATCATATTTTCATTTCTGTGGTTTTAGGGACTGTGATGAAGGAACGTGCACAGACAAGTCCAACATTTTATATGCTTGGGCAAGAAATGCTCCACCCACCAGACTACCCAAAGGTATGGTGCTCTTTATGGAATTCCCTTTGTGGGAAGAGCAGGTAGGAAAGGAAGAGTACTCCCTGCTTCCTCTAGCAATCTCTTTTTCTCTCTTTCATTAGTGATTTCAGTGGGGTGTAAGTGTACATGCTTCAGTCTCCTTAATTGTGGTAATTAATATTACTTACTTTTTTGGAGCTGATGAACATATTTGGTTGTCTTATTCCATGAAACATTATGGATTATAAATCAGGACTAAAGGAGAATACTGTAGTAGGATCGGTCCATGAGAAATAGTCTGGTCTCTACCTTCACCTTTTGCATTCCTCTGAAAGCAATGCTTGTATAAGGTGGAAATTGTGAACTCGTTTTTTTCATGTCCCCAGCTGGTTTTATTTGTTGTCTGTCCCCTTTGCCTTACTAGATTCTTCTGTAGTGTTCTATATATGCTCGTTTGGGTGGGTGGTAGGAGGAGGGCTGTTAGGAATGTATGCATGGAGCTACTGAGTTCAGTGGTCTGAACCAGGCACCTTTGAGGTATCTTGTAATTGCAACATTTTAAATTGTTATTGTTTAAATAAGCTGTGAGCTGGGGACTTATTGGAGAATTTGATGTACATCTCACAAATTTACTTTTTAATATCATGATTGAAACATTTAAAGTTTTAGGATTCATATAAGCATGCCAGCTAAATCTGTTCTGTTGTATTGCTCACAAAATCTTGTGATTTTTCTAGCCCTAACCCCATTTCCCATAGTGGGTGATCTGGACCTAAAGTTCTGGGACTTTATTTTGTAGAAATCAACTAGCAGCCTAGAACTGGGAACTTAAGACTGGGAACTTTCCAGGACAGACATCAGAAAACTAGAGACAGTCACAGGCATAAAGAGATGATTGACAGCAATGCCTTTGTGACAAATACATGGTGTCATTCTTTTCTTTTTTATTCTTCTTTCCTGTGTTTTAGGTGCACTACACATACTTAAAATCACAGATTTAAAAAATTATGAAATGAAAAGAAAAGAGAACACTATCTCAGCAACAATAGCTTCTGCTGTAATCTCTCTTACAGAATCAGTTCTATCTTCCTCCAATTGTGCCATCCTTTCTCATCTGTGCCCCTGACCTCTAAGGAAAAGCTTGGGAGAATAGGTTCATTTTGTAGTGTTGCCGAAGGACCATCAAAATTCCCTCTGGATTAAGTGGAGAAGGTGGAGGAAGATTTTGGTAAACTTCACAACTTAAAAAGAATTTAACTTGGAAAAAGAAAAAATTGGAAACAGTTTTACAGGGAGTTGACAGTCTAAAATTCCAGTTCTGATTCTTTACAAGATACACCAGAGCTAATGTCGGTAATGGATCCTATTTATAAACCATTCAGTAGCATGAGGGCATTTCAGACAAGCCCCCAAAAGAGAGACATACTATCTGGTTAGAGGTTATAGTGGGGGTTCCAGCTAAATGTATTTTGGGTTTGGAAACTCACAGATCTGTAAGGGCTTTCTGTACCCAGTCTCTTTCACAGCTTGATATTCTCAAACAATCTGAGAGCAAATATATGCCTGTATTTTTATATGGCATTTTCCTTTGGATAAATTCCATCAGATTTTCAGTGGAACATTTTCAGTATACTATGTGACATTATTCCAGGACAATCTTCGGAAAATAAACGTATGGAAGGTGCAACTTTAAGGATAGTTTTATTTTATTGTAGTCCCTTTAAAATTAATCACCTTTCTTCTTAATCCTCTAGCTTCATTTCCCATAGCTAAGAACAGTATGTAATATCAGAGACTAGTTTTTCTAGAAATCTTGTTATATTAAGCAGCAGGGACATTAATTGAGAATACTCACTTGGATGGAAAAAAAAGTTAATTGTAACTACAGTTCACAAAACTATACAATCCAGGGAGCCAAGTGCTACTAAGTACATGCCAAACTCCGGCTAGCAATTTGTTGCTGTCTCTTAACGACTCAAAACTGCAGATGCTTAAATGAGCCTTGTTTTCCTTATTTTTTTTCTTATTGATATTATGATTGTGCACAGAGATTCTGCAACCCTCCTCACAGAAAAGCTTTGACACTGGCGGTTACTAATCTAGTGAGATTCACAGGATGAATAGGCAGAGATTGCTTTTTCTGCTTCTCTCTATTTTCATTGTTGGGCAAGGTGTGGAAAGATCCTTATTCGTGAGGCTGATGCTCTGTAATTTGTGTTCATTCTTGTCCCTCTGTAATATCTATTACTAATTTGTCACCCCATTGTTGTTTTACTTTGAAATTGGCACATTTTGACAAGTTTCAGGAAAATAATGGTTTTTGCTTTGTTGAACGTTTTGGGGTGGAAAATTAAGTTTATGTTGTTCCAATTTAAGTGTTTCATGCATACTGCTAATTCATTGCCATTTATATCTTGAACTGTTAAAATGGGAAATAAAAATAAGCATTATATCAGAATGCTCTGTGGATAATAAAGAACATGTGCATCTTCGTATTTTATAATATGCATTCAGCTCCTTGGAATGAAGGAATTTTTTGCCTACATCAGTCATCTCTCTTCATTGATGATTGTGATTCAAACTGATGGGTATCAAAACTTTAATGTTCAGTGACACTTGAAGGGCTGTATTTTATTTTTGGATTTATTTTATAACTAGTAGCTTTTTCACTGAAATGTTACAATGAAATTTTCCTCTTCCTCTATTTCCAGTCTTAAACATTCAGTCTTGGACTTTGATGTTGTGTTACCAGTGACTGTTTATAACATATTTATTGTTTCCATAATCCTAATTCATCCTCTTTATTTTAAGGTGTTGGATTCAAAGTTGGAGGAGAAACAGGTAGCAAATATTTTGTACTCCAAGTACATTATGGGGATATCAGTGCATTCAAAGGTATGTGTTTTGGAAATTGTAGTCTATAAATACGATTTCAAATATTCCTTTTTAAAAAAAAATTTGATTGTTCCAAAAAAGAGAATTTGTTAACTATTTAGATTATTTCCATTCAAACATCCACTAGTGTGGATAGAAGATGACGACATGGTAAACACCTAAAAACATTAACTTTAAAATATAAGCTTGACTTAAAGTTTTCAAAAGAGGCTTGGAAAGGAGATAGACAGGGTTATTTTTTAGTAAAATTTCAAAGAAAGCAACAACAGGCGACCATATTCATCTTCATGTTGGATTTGTAAACAAAGATAGGCTCAGAACAACTTAACACTGTCTTTTTTATTTTGTGTTTATATTTCAGTGTAAAATACTTAAATAATATATTATATTAGAATTCATTTTGTATTCATAAATCTTGATTTTTTTCAGTTTGTTAATGAGTGCTGTAAATCAATGAAAATAGCTATCCCTGTATCTGGATTGAATCTTGGGTAAAGAATGATATACATTAATCAGCATTCAAAGAAGCATTGAAATAACAATGAACTTATTTTGGGAGTAAGAAAATATATAAACATTACTCTTTGATTTGTTTTTGCTAATGAAAGTGGATATATTCCACAGCCAGAACATGTTATGTTTTTTTTCTTCACTAATGTACCTATAATAGAACATCTAAAACAGGGCTACTCAACTTTGGAAGCCCCAGGGGCCACAGTGATACCCACAGCACATGCCGAGGGCTGCAACTTAAGTGTGGTTGTATATGTGTACAAATATTTATGCAAATAGTTCCATTCACACTGACGGGCATGAGTACAAAGATTAAGGCGAGACTACACAATGCATAGGCCCCATTTAAGGCAGTTCTGCTGATATTAATAAAATGCAATATTTACCCAATTTCCACCCATATGACAGCACTTTTAATGAGCAGTGACAGTTCAGCAATTTTACTACTAAAACACATACCAACAAAAGATCATTATATTGATTACTTTTTTGTTTTGGCTTCACAATTTTAACAAATCAAACCAAAACTGCTAATACAGTATTTACTGAAATATAAGTACAATCAGTGTGAAGTTAAAGGCACCAAGGGGAGAAGTGGAATGGCTAGAAAAGGAACTCAGGAATCCTGTTTCCCAGAATCCCTTCCTTTCCCCTGCCTGCCTCACCAAGCACCAGCTCCCACAAAGCAGAGACTAGAACCCCCAAATCTAACCAACAGGCCCACTGCCCACCTACAGGAAAAAAGTCAGAAGTTTTAATGCCCAGTTCTTTGCTGTAACCCAGTTCCCCTGCCCTCCCTCAGAACCAGGCACCCTCCAGCCCTCCCACTCCAACCCAATGTCCTTCACCGCCACTAGAACCAGGTACCCCCAGCTCCAACCCAATGCCCCTTCCCTCCCCAGAGCCAGGCACCCCCAGCCTCCCTGCTCTAACTCCTTGCTCTTTCCCTCCCACAGAGCCAGGGACATAGATCTCGCAGGGTGGAGGATAATGCCCTGGGTCTCACTGGAGCCATGCACTTTTCCCTCCAGGTGCTGGGACCCATGTGCAGAGTGGCCATGAATGGTCCGGGCATGTGGCTCCTAATGTTCTATTGAAGGCACGTGCTGCTGCCCCCACCCCGATCCCCTTTGCAGGGCAAAAAAAATCCCAGACATTTTTTGCCTTTTAAAAAACCTGACGCTGATTTAACATGTGAAAACAAGGACATGTCCAGGAAAAACCAGACGTATGGTAACCCTAGCCCCAGTGCAGACCTTTTTCACCCCAGCTTCGCTGTCGGCTCCGCTGCCGCCTTGCTCTATCACTGCCCACCTCTGCCACTGCCTTGCTACATGCCTCTCTGCCCAGCTCCTTCGCAGCCTCTTGCCACCGCTGGCAGCTCTTGAGCATGCACTGGCAAGCCCTGTCTCGGAGAGGCGCTGCCACTGTGGCAGATGCTGCCACCTCTTGCCGCTGCTACCTCTTACCACCCCCTCTGCTGGCTGGCAGCTCATGCAAAGGTGGCTTGATTCAAAGCTGCATGGCTTGGCTCACGGTTTGATGCTGCTGCTGGAGCCCCAGCAGTGAGGCACGCAGGCGGCCAAGGAAGCAGCTCAAGGCACCGCAGGCCACATGCAAAGGGGCCACGGACCACATGCAGCCCGTGGGTCACATGTTGAGTAGCCCTGATCTAAAATACACACTAATCCTATAAGCATCTATGAGACTTGGAGGACCATGCATTAATATTTGTTATACTTTTTGTGAATTTATGTAATATGAGACACAGATACCCACCTTGCAAGCCTCCTGTTTTTCTGAATTTGGAGTTTTGTTCTCTAGTCACTAATCAAAAAACCAAATGGTGACTTACCTGTTTACCATTACCTAAATGGGTAAACTGTTTTTGATACACTTATCTAAACAGCACAAAAACCCAATTCATGTGAGGCATTAGTACAGTTAGCTATTCAAATATTAATCTTTGTCAAAACAGAGCTATGATTGGTCTTGATTAGGTAGTACAGCTATGATCAAATTCAATAATAAGTTTGGATCCTAAAAGTAAGTTATTTATAAAATCTTTGAGGAAGAATCATGACTTTGTTGTTTTGGTTTGTCAAGTGCTATTTATATTTACTTTAGAAATCCTTAAAACATTCATCTTTGCCAAATTGGATCAACATGTATTTAAAACTGTCAATTTTGTATGTTAACTACACGCTTTAGGTCGAGTGATTTCCCTTTTTAAATGGTAAATCAAAGTTATTTTTCCTTTTTGTGCAACATTACGAAATAACTTAAAATATATCTCGTGCTAATATTTTGTCAGCTTAGTTTTATTCCCTGTTCTTAAATTAACTAGCCAATTAGCCCGTCATAAGACGGGATTTTCAGGTCTCTCCTCCA
>JANRFK010004149.1:58131616-58153764 GCA_030068395.1 Apalone spinifera
TCAAGCAAGTAAAAATGGATGTTACAGGGGGGTTCCTGTCTGGCTACAGGGCTACCAAACTATTCAGGACCTTTCCTTTGATGGAGTGGGTCTCTTCATGGACCAAATAAACTCACAGCTTCATAGCCTCAAGGACTCTTGTAATACGATGAAGTCCTGGGGCATGCACACAGCCACTACTCACATTTATTCCATATCAACTCTCCTTCTTCCACTGTCAGAGTAGCTAGCAAGAAAGAACTGAGGGGTGGTCAAGTTGGCAGGGTCATGTATAGGGTGTCGCTCTGGCGCCTCTCCTGGGACTCCATAGCCACCCCACAGGTAGTACTGAGGGTAAAACTTTCCAGCAGCCATGCACGCAGCATGCATACGCATAATTGGAATGCATATGAGCAACACTTCTCAAACAACAACTGTTACAAAGGCGAGTAATTGTTTTTTAAACATTACTGTTTTGTGGTGAGAGGCCAAAACTACAGACTACCACATGTGGTCCAAAACACGTGTGGGTTAAAAAATAAAGTTTATCTGTGAAAAGCACAAACTTAACTATACAGAGTAAGATATGTAAAAACAGTCAACTTTAGTAAAAGGTTATCAAATTAAATCTGGGGAGGGGAGTGGTTTTTTGTTTGAATGCTATTTATGCTCCTAAGCAAAAAAATACATTAAGGTGGCATTACGTTTGTGAAAGTACATATGATTAAATTAATGGTGAAAAAAAATTACAGGAATGTCAATTATTCCAAATACAAGCATTATGAAACCAGGACCTCTGTTTATCCACCATGACCTCGTGTCTCTTTTATAGTCATACCTTCTCAGGATAGAAATGTTTATTCTGTATTTATGGCTTACATTTGTTGTTCCTAGATTGATGACCTTACATTTAGCCATATTGAAATGCACATTGTGTGCCTGTGCACAGCTTACCAAACACTCCAGATCTCTCTGTATAAATGACTTGTTCTCATCCTTATTTACCACTCTCCCAATTTTTTTGTCATCTGCAGTGCATCACCAGTGACAACTTTATGGTTTCTTTCACAGTCATTAATAAAGATGTGAAACTGCACTAGAAACAGTCACTTGACCATGATTTCTCATTTATAAATACATTGACACATATCGTTTAACCACAATCATGTAATGTTCATCTCGATTTTCTGTTGTTCTTGATTATTAATCATGATATCTTAACCACTGGTCTGTTGGCTGTTATAGGGTGGTAGGTTTTTCCTCTCCCCAATAAAAAAAACCCCATCAAGAGATCTCAGTTTTATCCTGATGTGAAACAGGAAAAACGTTTGAACTCTTAAAATACTCACACAATGGGAAAATAGTTTCCCACCTGGCTCTACTGTGAAGCTGAGATTACTGTTGGATTCTCTGGCTTTATTGACTGGACACCCACACAGCTTCTTTTTGCAGCAGCCATCCCACACATCCAGCATGTTTTATGTTGTTCACGTTCCTTCTTGAGTGTAATGCTATTCTGTAGATTTTTTTCCATGGGAAGAGTTTGATGGTGTACTATAATGCTATCACCCTTAGAAGTAGAGCAGATAAATGTAGTCCTTGGTTGATGGGCGTGTGGTTTGTGAAATGTCATTTGGGCACTGAAGACCTACCATAATTTTCCACTAAAAACATAAGTAACTCTAGAATTTACAGTAGATTATCTGTTGATTTTGTTGATAAGGTTAAAAAGAGAGACATTCTGAGCTTCTTGTGAAAATCTTCATGATGATTGACTAGCTGTTGAAAAAATTATATACTTGTGCAGTCTATTCAGATTTAGTAGTGTTTTGACTATTAAGATTTTATGCTATTCAAAAGAGTGACTGTAAAATTGCGTCATGGAATTTCATGTTTGCATGCGTCATTATTTTCCATATCTAATGTTCTCTGCTCACAAGATGAAAAGACTGACAATCTTGCAAGCTTAACTTAGTAATTAAGATCAAGCTAGGTTTCTTCTTTTCATACATCTTCATGACTTAAAAAGAAATCTGCAGGCTAAATTATGACCTCACAGATATATGTACAACTTTCATTGCCTTAATTCTGTTTTGCATAGGTGAAAATGGGAAAGTAAAGTAAATAATTTTATTGATTGATAAGGAATAGGGTCTAGCTGACATTTTCGTAGCTGTGTTAAATCTGCAGAGTTGATAGAAACAAAGAAAAAGGAAAAAAAGCAATATGGTCACATTTTTATCACCGTAGTGACCATATGTGGCTCTGAGTACACATAGGAATGAGATCTGTTGAACATTTTTACAACATTACTTTATCAGAGTATGACTACATTTTAAGTGCCGAAAATGACTATGATGTGATGCAGAGAAAATGAATATGAAGAGCTTTTATCAAAAATATAAACTCTACAGGATTTGTGCTTACAAATAGAAGGCAACTATTTTCATTACTAAGCTAGAGTCTCTCTTGACTAATATAAAAGGAAATTCATAGCTGTAAAATTATTGAATGGAAAAAACAAAAATTGTACTATAAACACATTGGAAATTACAAAGAAAAAATAAACATTTTATCCAAAGGCAGCTGAATTCAAAGTGAATTCCATAGAGAATTTCATAAACCTCTTTTTAGAAAAATGTAATGCAAAACAAATGTATATTGAATTTTATTTTTAAACGAATTTTAAGTATTTTCATTAGATGCTGAGTGTTTTGGATGAAGAGCATGATTCTCTTGAAAATGTACTGATCTGTCTGATTATGAAAGAGAAAAATAAGAATTTTTAATAAAAATAGTCCTGACAGGGTTGAAGTCTAAAGAAGGCAATTAACCAAAGACAGTGTATCAGAAAGGATATGTATGTAAAGGTATAGGTATTAAATTGCCTCTTACAATTAGAAATACATAGAATAAAATAATGAAAATGGTGAAGATAGATTTTGGGCCAGATTTCATAGTTCATACCAATACCTGTGTAGGCTAAATGCACTAAAAATAGACATTTTTTGTTTCCAACAATAGATAAGAGCTAGAGGAAGAATTTCCTTAAGTATTCAGTAGATTTGGCTGAGAAACTGAATTTCTTGTCAAATTTTTAATAACATTTTGGAAAACTTTTCAGCCTCATTCAGGATGACATTCCAAAAACTTTAACTTTTTTATGAAAGTGAAATTTTTCAATATTTTGTTTTGAAAACACTAAAACAGTCCCAGAAGTTCTGGGAGCTTTGGATCTGTGTCAACCCTTCTGGTTGTAGACAGCCAGGGAAGAGGTCAGGAAAGTGACTTGTCAGGAAACTATCAGAAATTTTGCCTACATTGACACATCCTTTCAGAATGTTTTAAATTTTGACAAATCAGTATTTTCTGAAGCAATGTCTTTCTATCAGAACATTTCCAACCAGCTCTTATTTAGTAACACATTTCTCTATAAAACCTGGTGAATAGTGACATGAGTCATGCACAATATATTTTCTTTGCTGAATTAAGCACATATTGGCTATTGGACTGTTTTAACAATACATTTTTAGAAAATTAATTATGATGTGATGATAAAGCAAATGGTCTTTGTTTATATTTCAAACCATACTGTTGCATTTTCAACCTGCACCACTGATAAAAGAAGTAAACAGAGGCAGAATTCTTCTTGTTTTGATCTCTGCAGGAAATCCAGGATAGAGAATCATCTTGAAAGAAACCTGCTTCTGAAGTGGATGAATGTATTTTCTTGTATTTGCTATAGGGCAAATGGAAGCTAATAATTTATTTATCCTAGAGCAATGTGTACTTGCTCTGTAGCTGAAAAGCAAAATCAAAGGAGTTAGACTAGCCAGAGTGACAAGTTGAAAAGATGATTTTAAGATTTTGTTACATTTGTGCAATATTTCACCACAGTTTCTTAGCTGTAACAGCGTTTATTAGAAAAGCTCTTTTGGAGATTGTGACATGCACTGTCATTTGCTTCATTCTTTTCAACTGTGCTGAACTGAGTGCTCAGCAGCTTTGATAGTTTCAGGGATGTGCATTGTGAGGAGGAAAAGCAGTTGTTAACATTTATCTGTGCAGATATTTTGAGGCTATTTAGCACAAGTGGTTGTATTGACATACAAAAATTAAAAACCTCTCCAAGTGATCACTTGTGCAAGTCTGGAATCTACCCTATCTTCATATTAATTTGCTCTTGCTGTAGTGCACTGGAAGTGCACAGGGGAAGGCTGAGGGGGAAGCTATTGAACAAAAAAAAGATGGGGGAGAGGTCGGGGGAAAGTTATTGAGCAAAAAAAAAAGGTTGCCTGCCCCTTTGAGGGTGGCCATTTTGAACTCTGTTCACCGTGGCATACCTCTGACTGCCTTGTTTCATACCAGTGTACCACGGAACACAGTTTAAGAAACACTGATCTACAATGTGGTGTTGGGAGTTGAGTAACATGAGCACTTTATCTTGTGGCAGTATGAAGGTTAATTTGTTTGTTGATAGTTGTAAATTGACTTAGGTATTGCTAAATTGAGATTAAAGGGAAACTTCACCTGTTGGCTCAACACACTGAAAGTTGCGAAGGTAGAAGGCATTTGAGCGTGAATAGACTGAAATATGTTTGACAGGTTTACGTAGGAAAATTGCTGTGCGTT
Source organism: Apalone spinifera (assembly GCA_030068395.1). Taxonomy (NCBI): domain Eukaryota; kingdom Metazoa; phylum Chordata; order Testudines; family Trionychidae; genus Apalone; species Apalone spinifera. The sequence continues at coordinate 58,136,228 of JANRFK010004149.1, forward strand.
AAAGGTGAAGGCCAAGATTTTCAAAAGTGACTAGTAATTTGTGTCTCCTCTGTTTTGGGGGTCAACTACAAATAGCGCTTTACAAAGATTTTTGGTGCTTCCTGAAAATCAACCCCCTAAAAGTGTCTCTGAGGTTGGAGCCCCAATCTGAAGTATAAAAATTACTAAACATACTTGAATATTTGGCCCTATGTAACAAAGGTCTATCCAAAACATTCTCTGTGGAAACAAACATTTTCAATCCTTTATTATCTCTGATCCATAATAATCTATTATACAGTTTCAACCTTGTACAAGCCGAGAATTATAGCAGTTCAGCCATTGCCTTAATGTACAAAATAGCTAGATTTTTAACACAAATTGTTGAAGTTGGGAAGGTGAAATAGACTACTTCAAGAAAGAATTGAATCATAAAAATTGAGATTGTGGGACAAATGAAGTTGCTGTTAATTAAGGGGATGAGGTCAGGCAAGGTAGGTACTTGCTCTTGAAGATTGTCAGAAAAAATAGAACAGTTTTAATGCTCTAAACATGAAGTGACCTTTCTGTCTGTCTGTCTCTCTTTCTCCCCTTTATTTTATTTGTTTTTTCTTCAGTTCTCCTAAACACGATCAAGTAACTTTTCTTCCCTAGTGTTTTTGTGATCTATGACTTGGTTCTTTTGAAAGCAGCATTTATTTTCTTGTGATTGACAAGTATTACTTCTTTCTGACATGAAGTATCTTCACCATTTTTCTTTCTCTTTCTCTTTTTTTTTTCTTTTTTTCCTAGACCTCTACTCCGTAGCTGCTTACTGCATTTTCCCTTCATCTTTAGCTTTCAGTCTCGTCTTTCTCTTTTCTCCCCTTTATATCTAAATTGTGTGTTCAGATTTACCTAACAATATGGAAAATAAATTCTCACTTTCAGTGGAGGCTCCCCTCCAATATTTATATCAAAATCTTGAAGGGGGGAGAAGTGGTGGGTGTTTTGTTTTTGTTTTTTTTTTTTTTTTAAGAAAAGATCAGTAGATCGGGGAAAAGACTTCCATGTGTCATCTCTCAGTTTATTAGGACAAGTTAATTTTTAAGAGAATATTTCATCATTGTGAATGTATTTATGTATTGCTTCCTTATTTGAATGCACTTTATACACAAAGTAGTTCAGTACTCATCCTGTTCTAAGTGTATTGATGAATATACTTGTTGCAATAAAATATGAAACATCTGGAGTAAAGCAGTTTTACCCAGGTTTAAAATTCACGTGTAATCCAATAATGTAATAGTTCGAAATATGTTTTGAAGGCTATTCCTTTCAAAGCATACATGCTAGTGATTTGTATTTTTCCTGGGTTTTACAATTCCCAGCAAATAAGATGTGGTTACAATCAGTATTATATAGCATATCTTTCATTATAACAAGTAGGGCTATCAAGTGATTTAAGAAATTAATCGTGATTAATTGCACGATTAATCGCATGCCCTGCCCCTTTGAAACTCTGCAGCAGCATTTCAAAGGGGTAGCGCTGCAGAAGCCCGGGATCAGCTGGAGTCCTCAGCTGACCCCAGGCTCAGTGCAGCTACCCCTTGGAAAGACTTCCCCAGCATTTCCAAGTGGCAGCCCCGCCGGAGCCCGGGATCAGCTGCAGTCCCCAGCTGACCCCGGTTCCATGCCTCGCTGCTTCTTTTAGGCGCCACCCCAGCACCTCAAAGGGGCAGTGCGGTAGGAACCGGGGATCAGCTGGACTGCCCAGCAGATCCCCGGCTCCACATTGCACTACCCCTTCGAAGCGCTGGACCGGACCGGACTGGACTGGACTGGGGACCACCGGACCAGATTGGGAACTCAGGCTGATCCCAGGCATCTAATGCACTGCGCCTTTGAAGTGTTGGAGCGGCACTTCAAAGGGGTAGTGCAGCATTAATGCCTGCGATTAAGGCGTTAATCCTTCCCTAGGTTAATGGCAGGCGTTAACACACATCAGTTGACAGCCCTAATAACAAAACCTTTGTTTTATAAGTCTCTCAGTGGTAAAGTACTTTTTTACCCTCCCTGGGCATTATGATTATCTTACCTAAAGCTGTGTTTAAAAGATTAGTACTAAACCAGTCATGATACATAAATGTGTATGCTATTTTAAAAAGAATAACCTCCCATCAAAAGTCGTCATTTCCCATTGTTCAAACTGAACCATTCATATTTGGCAAGTTGTTTTCCTACTTTGTAAAATGGAGAAAAATGGGCCAACAGTAATGGCTGATTTTCAGAATGTTGTGGTGATTTACAGGATTGTTACTTTAATGAAATTGTACTTGTGGTGTCTGCTAAAACCATATTTCACCCACTGTAACCGAGCATTAAGAGTTACAGAATTCTTTCTGTTTCAGGTCTTTCTCCACATTGGTTATGAGATGCAGTCTGAGGTTCCATTTGTAGTGGAAGGATCTGCTTTTCTTATCTGTGTTGCCACTTGAGTTTTCAGATGTCTCTGTTTCCGCTTCAATACACTTTTTTTCCAAGAAGCCTCATTAGACGTGGCTTCCTGAACATTTGATGTGACTACAGCAAAAGGGTCTTATCTGGTTGAGAAGCGTGATCAAGATAAGAAAGCTGCATTCAGTTTTGTTTCCTTTACACATATCCAGAAGAGGTTTTTTGCTTTGGTGCTGTGTGTTAAAGATTCAGCACCAATGACTTGCAGCTTCAGTTTGCGATAGAAATGCCTGTTTGAAAAATGTAACTACAGAAACATACATACTCACATACCATGGTGATAGGAATAATTGAGAACCTAGAGAGATTGTTTTGGCAACTTTCTTTACTGATGTAGCATTTTTGATAGTTCTTGAGTACACATTACTACAAAAAGAGTTAGTTACTTTTCACCACTGTCCATTTTATACTTTCTTTTACTTTGTATTTTATTTAAGGCAAACTCAAATTTTAGTGAAATAAACCTGAAGTAAAGCTCATCAGTTAATAGTGAGATGTTGTCTGCAATGCAAAATCTAGTTATAAAAAAAACTATAGACACTTTCATTATCTCACTGTAGCCAGTTTCTATCTAAAACATTTTCTGTGATAAGAATATATGACTGGAAAAACAAAACAAAAGTTAAGTTGGCTAAATACCTCAAACCACTAGATATCAAATTAGTGGGGAGAGGTTTTAAGATGAAATGTTATGCTTATTAAGCAATGATTATGTAAGTTAATGTTGTTGGACTTTTTATAGAATGGTGAATCATTCAATAGTTCTATGAATATAGACTTATTTTTCTTCAAGTACAGTATATAACTGCAAATTGTGACTTTATAATGAGGCACCATGGCCATTTCTGTCAATGAATTCTCTTTTAATGGATAAAAAGTTGAGATTCTATTCTACAAAATTATTCATTTTCAGTCGTCTTTGCCAAATGTAAATTAGTTGGTTGGGTAGCAAAACAGCTGCTTTTGGGCTTTATAAAATTCCTTCCCCCTCAACGCACACATATATTTCAAGGCAACAAAGTTCTGCATTTTTAAATCCCCCGCTAAAATGAACTGTTACTGATTCAGGCTTGAGATCACTTCTGCTTTTGCTTTAAAATCTAAGCATAGCACTCTGACTTTCAGGCTCCTGTACTTCTGAACAATAAATAAAATTATTCTAATATTTGCGTAGTTCTGAGAATTATGATGAAAATACAGTTTCATCAGGAAGACTGCATGGAGAATAAGTATAACATGTATAGCAAAGAAGTCTCTGATCTTTGACTTTTTTAATCCACTAAGTAAAAATCACTTAACACTTACACTTTCAGTTAAAATCATTAAAAATAAACTGTTAAACTCCTGTTTCATGTTTTGTGCAGATAAACACAAGGATTGCTCTGGTGTAACTTTACATCTGACACGTCAAAGGTAAGTACTTTTAATAAGTTTCATGCAGTTTATCCAAATTTAATCTAGGGATTCCCTATTGCCATGAAAGCAGATATGAATTTTTCACTTAATTCAGTGTCATCAGATTCAAAATTCTTTTTCACAGCCTGAAATGAACACACTTGAACACAAGTTTGAATGACATTTTAGTTTTACAATAAAATGAATCATTTATTGTCTAACAGTCAAATCCTTTTACATTATATACTTTTCTTATTATGTTTCACCTAAAGCTAAAAGTTAAATAAACAAGTTGAGTGTCTTTAGGTTGCCATGACCTGAGAAAATACATCATAGAATGCTAACAGAGTGGACTAAAGAGATAATCTGAGCCATTAGCAATTATCTTTGGAAAGTCAGGGAAGATGGAAGACATTCAAGAGGATTGCAAAAGGGCAAATATTGTGCTCATCTATAAAAAGGAAAATAAGGACAACCAGGGGAATTAAAACTAATCTGCTTAACTTCAGTACCTCGAAAGATAAGGGAGTGAATAATTAAGCAACCAATTTGCCAACACCTGGAAGATAATGGGGTGATAAGTAACAGTCAGCATGGATTTGTCAAGAAGAAATCATGTCACCTCAACCTGATAGCTTTCTTTGAAATGGTAACAATGCTCCCACCCCAGCCTTATGGATAGGAGAGAAGAGGTAGATGTAGCATGTCTATACTTCAGTAAAGCTTTTGATGTTGTCTTACATATCCTTCTCATAAACAAACAAGGGAAATACAACTTAGATGGAGCCACTATAAAGTGAGTACAAAACTGGTTGGATATCCATTTTCAGAGAGTAGTCATCAGTGTTTCAGAGTCTTGCTGGAAGGGCATATCTAGCGGGGTTCTTCAGGGATCAATTCTGGGACCAATTATGTTCAATATCTTCATCAATTTAGCTTATAAACTTTGCTAATGATACCAAGCTGTGAGGGATTGCCAGTGATTTGAAGGATAGGATTAGAATTCAAAATGATCTGGATAAAGTGGAGAATGGTTTGAGGGAAATAGGATGAAATTCGATAAGGAAAAATGCAAAGTACTCCACGTAGGAAGGAATCAGTTGCACACATACAATATGGTAAATGACTGCCTAAGAAAGAGTTCTTCAGAAAAGATCTAGGGGTCATAGATTCATAGAACACTAAAACTGGAAGGGACTACAAGAGGTCATCAAGTCCAGGCCCCTGCCCTCATGGTAGGATCAAGCACCGTCTAGACCATTCCTGATAGATGTCTGCCTAACCTGCTGTTAAATATCTCCAGTGATGAAGATTCCACAACATTCCTAGGCAATTTATTCTGGTGTTTAACCATCCTGACAGGAAGTTTTTTCTAATGTCCAACCTAAACCTCCCTTGCTGCAGTTTAAGTCTATTGCTTCTTGTCGTATCATCATAGGCCAAGGAGAACAATTTTTCTCTCTTTTCTTTGGAACACTCTTTTAGGTACTTGAAAAGTGCTATCATGTCCCCTCTCAATTTTCTCTTTTCTAAACTAAACAAGCCCAGTTCTTTCAGTCTTCCCTCATAGCTCATGTTCTCTAGACCTTTAATCATTCTTGTTGCTCTTCTCTTGACCTTCTCCAATTTCTTCACATCTTTCTTGAAATGTGGTGCCCAGAACTGGACACAATACTGCAATTGAGGCCTAATCAGCACAGAATAGAGCCGAAGAATGACTTCTCATGTCTTGCTCACAACACTCCTGTTAATGCATTCTAGAATCATGTTTGCTTTTTTTGCAACACTGTCACACTGTTGACTTATATGTAGCTTGTGGTCCACTATGACCCCTAGATCTTTTTGCAATACTCCTTCCTAAATAATTGCTTCCCATTCTGTATGTGTAAAACTGATTGATTGTTCCTTCCTCAGTGGAGTACTTTACATTTGTCCTTATTAAACTTCATCCTATTTACTTCAGACCGTTTCTCCAGTTTGTCCAGATCGTTTTGAATTATGACCTGTTTTGAATAGTGAACCACAAGCTAAATATGAAAAAGTGTGACACTGTTGCAAAAAATGCAAACACCATTCTGGGATGTATTAAAAGGAGTGTTGTAAGTAATACATGAGAAGTAATTCTTTTGGTCTACTATGTGATAATTACGCCTCAGCTGGAGTATTTTGTGTCCAGTTTTGGAAAAAGTCCAGAGAAGAGCAGCAAAGATGATGAAAGGTCTAGAAAATCTAAACAATTAGGCAATATTTTTTTTTAAATAGGTTTGTTTAGTCTGTAGAAAAGAAGACTATGAAGGTAGACATAACAGTTTTCAAGTACATAAATGATTGTTACAAGGACAAGTGGGAAAAATTGTCCTCTATAACCACAGAGTATAGAAAGAAGCAATTGATGGTTTAGATTGAACTTTAGGAAAAAAATCATAAATGGGTCATTAAGCCCTGAAATAAATTGGTTAGGGAGGTTATGGAATCTCTGTATTCATTTTTAAGAGCACATTAAGCAAACACCTGTTGAGATGGTCTAGATTGGTGGTCCCAGCCGAAGACCTGCCACATGGGTCAGAAGCCCTGCGTCCTAAGCCCCTCCTGAGTTGAAGCCAGAACAACTGGCTTTTTCAAGAAAGCATTTGCAAGTATTTTCTCATGTTGATTCCATTCTAGATGTGCATTTGCCCATGTGAATGGTTGTCAGAGACTTTTGTCTTAGCGGTAACCATAAAGCCAGCTGTGGTGCCCCCCTGTAGTGCCATATACATGACATGGTGTATTCAATTCTGCCAGCCCCTCATCCTCTCAGTTCCTTTTTATTTCACCAGCCATCTGCCCAGATTCTTCCTGCCCTTTCCTTGATTCCTTTTTCCTTACCACTTGGCCTGTTCCTGGATTATGTCAGATGGTTCTCACAAGCAGCTCCTCATTCTGGAGATTGAAAAGCTTCTGGGCTTGGGGTCTGTGGAGAAGGTTTCTTGGTACATGGTAGGGAAAGGATTCTGTTCCCACTACTTCCTAACCCAAAGGGCAAAGGGGGCCTCAGACCCTTTCTGGAGCGGTCTAGATTCAACAAATCTCTTAAGAAATTTAAATTCTACATGGTTTCCCTGGACTTCATCATCCCACCCCTGGATCCAGGGGACTGGTACACTGCTCTTGATTTAAAGGATGCTTACTTCCATGTCTCCATATTCCCAGGACGCAGACGGTTCTGGCACTTCACAGTGGCCAAACACCACTTCCAGTTCATGGCATTACCCTTTGGCCTATCCCCCAGGGTGTTCATAAAGTGCATAGCATCAGTGGTAGCTGGTCTCAAACATCAGTGGGTCCTGATCATTTTGTATCTTAACTATTGGTTTATCAAGGAAGATCTCGGGAGCTGGGCAAAGGAATCTTGATTGGTTGTATTCCTCCAACAGCGATCTTGGCCTGTTAAGAAACACAGAAGAGTCCAAGTTAAAGGTAGGCCAGGATGTTGTTTACTGGAGCAGTTCTCTGTGCCACTTTGTCCAGGGCCTTACTTCCTAAAGCATATTTTCAGGCCATGGCAGACTTAATCGCCCAGATAAAAGTGCACCTGCTCACCATGGCACACTGGAGTCTGGGACTGTTAAGCTACATGGCCGTAGTCACATATGTTGACAGCCATGCCTGACTTCATCTGAGGCCTCTGCAACTATGTCTGGCCTCGATTTACATTCCCAGCAGGCACCCCCTAACCGATCAGTCACAGTACAGAGCCATATCCTACTATTGCTGCTACAAGGAGTTCCTTTCATGCCCCATTCCCATGTCTCACCTTGGTCTCGGATGCTTCAGATCTAGACTGGGGAGCCCTCCTGAGCAAACTCAACACCAAAGGTGGTTGGTTGCAACTCAATCTGGCCCTTCACATCTATGTCAGGGAGCTCAAAATGTTTAATCTGGCCTTCCAGGCTTTGTTTCCACACCTGAAGGACAAGGTGGTGAAGATCCTGAAGGACAAGGTGGTGCAGATCCTATGGCCATGATAGATTACATCAGCAGGCAGGGCAACAGCAGGTCCTTAGCCTTTTGTCAGGAAGGGCTCAGCCTCTGGGACATTTATATGTGGCACAACAATCACTTGATGGCCGCCCAACAGCCAGTAACCAAAAATGTCCTAGTGGATCACATCAGCAAGACCTCATTTCGCCATGAATAGTCAGTCACCCCATCCAGAGGTGTTAGGCTTAATCTTCTGCAGGTGTGAGATCTCCCCAGGTAGACCTTTTTGCATCCCAGGAAGTGGGATATTCTGCTTTCTGCAGAGACAACGGATCACTCTCATATACCTTCCTGATACCATGGTCAGGAGTACTGATGTACTCCTTCCCATAGTGCCCTGGATCCAAGGGTCCTGCAAAAAGATAAGCAAGACAAAGGCATGGTCATCCTTGTGGCCTCAATGTTGCCTTGTCAATGCTGGTTTGGGGCATGCTCTTGAGTCTGTTCTCTTCTCTCCTGCTGCTACCTCTTTGGCTGGATCTGATACAGAACCTTGACAATCTGCTGTCGAACCTGGCAGCACTGCACGTGACAACCTGCCTGCTGTGTTGCTAAGTAGTGGTGAACAAGTGTTCTGCTGGCATCCAGCAAGTCCTGCTAGACAGCAGAAAGCTCTTCATTGGAGTTATCTATGTGGGTAAATGGAAGCAATTTACATGTTGGGTCATGAATCTTCATGTCCATGCAGAAGAAGCCCTACTGTAAAATATCCTAGACTATTTGCTGCACCTTAAGCTCCAGGGTCTATGGCTGTCTTTGGTCAAGGTGCACCCCACAGCCATTTTGGCATTCCATCTTCAGTTCCCTCCTGCTTTGCTCCTAGGTCTCCTTCCAAGTCACTACAGCTTCAGCTTGTTGGCTATCCAAAATCAAAGCATGAACATCTGAACTGCTTTACATAGTCTTCTATAAGGACAAGATCCGGCAGTGTTCACACCTAGCTCTTCTGCCAAAAGTCATTCCCAGTTCCATACTGGTCAAGACATATACTTGCTGATCCTTTGTCCAAAGCCTCACACAAAGGATGGAGAATTCAGGCTGCATACCCTGGATGTCAGGCAGGCATTGGCCTTCTTCGTAGATAGAACAAAGCAATTCCATGGTTGCAGACGGGATAAAAGTTATTTGTGATGGTTGCGAACAGGATGAAAGGTTGCCCAGTGTTTGCCCAAAGAATATCATTGTGGATCATGGCCCGCATCTGCTACTGTTAAGAGCTAGCGAAGCTGCCTCTCCCACTGTGGATAGAGATGACTTGCTCAATGAGGGTGCAGGCAGCCTTCCTCGCTCAGGTGCCGATCCAAGAAATCTGTTGGGGCATATTCTGATCACGCAGTCACACTTTTGCTTCACACTGTGCACTAACCAGCAAGCTCAAGATGATGCTGGCTTTGGCAGAGCAGTGGTCCTATCTCCAATCTTTGAACTCTGAGCCCACCTCCAAGGATTCTGCTTATGAGTCACCTAGAATGGAGTTGACATGAGCACGTACTTAAAGAAGAAAAAGTGGTTATCTACCTTTTGTATCTGTCATTCTTCAAGATATGTTGCTCATGTCCATTTAATTACTCACTCTCCTACCCCTCTGTTAGTGGTGTTGGCAAGAAAAACCAGAGGGGCCAACACCACCAACAGAGGGGTATATCAGTATACCAGTGGCACCTGATATACTGCAGTAAGAGTGCAGCATTCTGAGGGAACTAAAGCAAGCCCTACAGAGACCACCAAGGCAAACATTTCTGACAGCCCTGCACATGAGTGCCATGCACCTAGAATGGAATTGAAATGATCAATACATCTTGAAGAACAATAGTTATGAAAGGTAGGTAACCATTTTCCCCCTTGTAGAATGGAGCCCTTGGTAATTGCTGTGCTTGCTAAATGCTGGCTCTGTCTTTTACATGCAGAAAAACAGTTGTGGCACAGCTGGGCCATAGAGATTTTTTAGCATGTTGTGCAGGCCTCGGAAAGAAAAAAGGTTGAGAAACCCCTGGTCTAGATAATATTTAATCCTGTCTTGAGAATACGGGACTGAAACAGAACATCTCTTGAGATCCCTTCCAGTCCTATGATTTTTCCACCTTGGACACTGATTTTTTAATAGTAATGCAACATTTTACATTTGATATCTAGGGGGCTTTTTTAATTGTTATAGATGTTATCGCCTGCAGAGAACTATTTTAACAATTAATTGGCTTATGGAGCTGTGAGGTAAATGTGATTATTTTTCTGCAGGCAACCTTTGATTGCTGGCATGTATCTTATGATGTCTGTGAATACTGTTATACCACCAGGGGAGAAAGGTAAGAGAGAAACCTATAAAGTAATCTGTGTAATTTTAATCTTCTGACGTTCAATTGTCAAACCTGGAAAATAATTTCACAGACACTCTGAACTGTAAAATCATAGGTGAGTTTATTCCTAAAATAAATAAACAATTACCTATACTCTTCAATTTATATTGATGTTCCATCAGATTAGGTTGAGAGCCTAATAATATGGCGTGGAAGAATAATCATCACTGTAATATAATCTGAAAGTTGTTTTAGATTTTATTTTTACATAGCCAGTGGGCAACTATTACAGATATTTGTATCAGTTTAATTCTTACCCTTAACAAAACAAACATGTAAGTTACCAATAAAAAGTCTACTTCTTTGGGATAAAAAATAGGTGACTATTTATTTCTTTAAAAATGTAATAGAGGTTGGACTTCCCCTTTCTAGCGCTTCAGGACCTGACTGGTCCTGAATAAGGGAGTTTCCGGACTAAGGGAGGTCAGTTCCACCCCTTTGCTGATGGATTCTAAGCTCTCTTGGGATCAGTCAGCAGACCCAGCAGAGCTCCCCTCCCAGCCGCAGGGCTCCATTGCACTCCAACCCCTGGGCTTCCGGCAATGTGACCAACCCTGGGGCCAACAGTGCTCCCACTGTCAGAGCGCAAGTCCCAGGAACTCCCACAGGGCTGAAATTAGGAGCCATGGAATTGAAGCCCTGATTTTTTGCATCCCCAGTGGATCTGAAGCCTGAAGCAGCAGAGGTGAATTCTGGAGCCTCAAAACTTGAATCTTGTCACAGAGCAGAAGCACTGAGCACATGGCAGAGTTGAGAGAATACACAGTGTTACCCTCAAAATAACTATGATGAAAGAGCAGGGCAGTCCTGGGAAGATCCCTCCTCCCATTTCCTTTGCTCCCTGTTCTCAGCCAGATCGGAGTCAGGAAGCCAGAACTAGGTTATGCCAAACAGCTGCTGTTCTCTGGCTGGTACCATGGAGCAGGCATCCCCGGCTCATCTCCTGCAGGTGCCCTAGATTGAAGCTACTCATCAGTTCCCAAGCCTCCTTTGATCATACAGCCAGTAAGAGCCACTTGGGTGGGGAGACCTGGTTCTGTGGCTGGCAGAGCCCTTGAGGAACAGGAACCAGAAGCCCTCCCAGTATACTGCTACCTCTCTCCCTGCACCCTGAGCTACCCCTGTGTCTGCAGGCCACTCGCTACCCTTCTCCCTGCATCGTGAGCTACCCCTGTGCCAGCACACGACCCCTACTTCCTCTTCTCCCTGCACCTTGAACTGCACCCCTTAGTGCACACAGCCCTTAGCTACTCTGTACTCTGAGCTGTTGTCAGACTTTTTTTGAGCTGGGAGTTTTAACCTCTGTGTTATAATTTTTGGTTGCAGTGCCCTCGCCTTGCTCAGTTAGGCTGGTGGCCTTGTGAAGCGAATCAGGGGGTGGAGATGGCATTTCCTTCCGGGACTGTGCCAGGCAAAACTGGCTCAAGCCCCACTGGCTCCTGCCCACCCAAAATATAAGTCACAATATACCTATGCCTATCCTTTCCCCATCAACCCAGATCTCTAATTTTTCCCCTCCCTCAGTGTGCCCTTGGAGTTTTTATAACATGTTGTGACAGGCCTCAGAAAGAAAAAGTTTGAGAATCCCTGGTTTACAGAAGGACCCTGTAGAAGATCTGTCTGCTAGGCAGATCACGTATGCTATTTCCAAACTTGTATGTTTCAGTGAAGTACAGTAAAAATCACTTTCCTTAGTTGCATAAGGAGCATTTTCAGATGTTTTATTACTATTTGTTTTAACAGTGGTTGATGCAGATATCGCCTGCCATTATCAACAGTATCCAATGCACCTCTTTGCCTACAGAGTTCATACACACAGATTAGGTAAGAGTTTGTTATTGCTGTTATATCAAGTATTTGCCTCTGTTTTATAACTAATATAGCTAAAATGGCTTAAAAATCTAAAAATCTTATTACGTGATTATTTACACTTGAGTAGAAAATTTATATAATTGTTTAAAATATTTCTTCCTTTAATAAATCATGATATTAATTTAAGTAATACATGTTTAATAAAAATAGCAAATACAAAATGTTGATTTTTCCTAAACTGTTTATAGCTGACATTCATGCATTCATACATGTTTATTGTAGGTAAAGTGGTAAGTGGATACAGAGTGAGGAATGGTCAGTGGACTTTGATTGGTAGACAAAGTCCGCAGCTACCACAGGTTTGTTTGGTTTTTTTTTTTTCTTGTTTTGCTGCAATATTATGATGCAGACATCACAATGTAATACATTTGAACCACTGTACTCTGGGTGCCCCTAATCTAGAAACCCCCATGATACAGAGGAGGAAGTGTCTCTATGTGCTGCTGGTCCCCCTCTCCCTAGCTGAGAGAACAGCAGCACAGTGATGCATTTCCCCTGTGGCTTTTCCCCTGCCGCTCCTATAGCATCAGAGGGTGCGGTGGAGGGTGCAGAGCCACGTATGTCCCCAGAAGTGGGGTGCCAGGTGAGCACTTCCCTCAAATCCAGACCCTTCAGAGCCTTTCCTGGCCTGGCAAAACCTGTAATCCAGCATACTCTGTCTCCCAGGGTTACCAAATTAAAGAGGTTCAAGTGGGTTTTTTTTATTACACACAGTGATTGCTTTTGGCGATTATGACACTTCTGCCGCCATTCTTTCCTCATCCCGTGCTACTGGCAGGAAAGGAAATAAAAATGATAGAAAAAAGTTTCCCTTTTATCTCTTTACTTCTCTACTCAGTTACTTCTTCACAAAGGAGAAGAGCTCTGGCACTGACAGGCTGCTTTCTCAGCACTGCCTTGCACATATCTAGTAATACAGGGATTAATCTTTTGAGCAAGATTCATAATTAATTGTTTTATACCTTTGGCACATTTTTACCTTTTAAAACATTGTGAAGTTGTCTCAAAGAGTACAACAAACAAAACTACCAATTGTTTATTCACCAGTAAGCTAATACATTGTGTTCAAGTTTTTTGCTAATGAATGTCACTAGCATGATTTCTGCTGAGACCCCCATCATGAGAATCACTGAGAGATAGGTGCAGCACTTAAAGTCGTTTTAGTTTTTTGGGAGGTTTAATGTTCTGTTTGTTACTTTCATTAACACTGGTTTGTCATGATAGAATTATGTTAATTGTTTTGTAGATCACTTTTGAAGCATTTTAATTTGAAGCATTTAGTTAGGCTTGGTCCTGCTTTGGGCAGGGGACTGGACTCAGTAACCTCCTGGAGTCTCTTCCAGCCCTGGGATTCTAGGATTCTATGAATTTCTGACTCTTAACATTCTTTTGTGTGCATGTATTTTAATATAGAAAATGAAATTATATATATTAAAAATGTTTAGCAGATAAAATAAAAAAAGAGAGGACATCACTATTGAGAATGTTTACCGATTGTAATTGTACCATTTTCCTTGGATTCCGTTTCAGGCCTTCTATCCTGTGGAACACCCTGTAGACATTAGCTTTGGTGATACCTTAGCAGCTCGGTGTGTTTTCACTGGTGAAGGTAGAACTACAGAGACACACATAGGGTATGTTTTTATACCTGCTTTATTCAAAAAATACCTCTTTTGCCATTGTACTGCTGTATAGAACATGCATTCATATTTTCAGTACCCTCAAAGGTATCCTAACAAGCTGCTTCATTCTGTTGGATTTGTTTGGTTTGCTCCCAAGACTGTTAGGAATTTAAACATAGTCAGGAAAAGGCCTTTCTGGCTTACAAAATTGCCTGTACTTTGGCTAATAATTCTCCTTCGAGCCACATTGACAAGTATTAACCCATGCTAAATACCTGATTTAGTAGTATGTCTAGAAGGACTATTTCACAGGAGTACTTTTTCAAAAAATGCAAGTTAAAAATATTTTCTGTTATTTCACCTTCAAGATGATTTAAGGATAACATAGCACATGTTTAACTACACCTTATAAATGTTCTTCTCCCGGGAGTAATTATTACCTAAATTTATTATTTCAGTGTACAATTGAAATTGTAAATACCAAAAAGGAAAAATAGTGTTGCTGGATTTAAAAAAAAACTGAGTATTTCTTTCATATGTAAGCTGGCAGACAACAATACTCAATTTTTTTTCTGAACACATTTATAATTTATAGCTTTTCAGACTTGAGGGACCTTCCCCATCACCTTGCCCAAATCTTTGGCTCCCTTCCCTGTCCTGATCCTCCCCTCCCCCCGTGCACACCCTTGGTCCCGATCCCACCCTTTATGAACCCATTTCTAGCCCTGAGTCCTCCCCCGTTCCCGATCCCCCTCCTGCATTACCTTTACCCTCCCCTCCTCTCCCGATCCACCTTCCAGCCCTGAGCCCACCCCTCCTCCCGCCCCTACTGCGATACCTGCTACCCCACTACTGCCCCCATCCTACCCCCCCTTCTGCCCCCACTGCGATGTCTGCCCCCCCATAACCGCCCTCGCATCCCACTGTTATTGCCACCCCCGTGAGGGCTGCCTCGTTCCCACTATCTGCAGGCAGCCCTCTGGGGGTGGTATTAAAAAAAAACAAAAAACCCTTTTCAGTTGTGCTATTCAGCAGGAGGTAATGCCAGGGCTCTAAACTGTCCATTTTACTATGTATATATTTTATTATTAAAATAAACACAGTAGCCTTTCATTTTCGGATCCATTTTTTTAAGATTATTTCTTGCTTCATCCTGTGAGATACAGTAGGATAAGGGATATGTAGAGGTTGAGTCTTCCACTTCTAGAGTTAGATATTGCAGCTGTCTAATCCTGCAATGTGATGGGCACCACTCAGCACCCGTGACTTTAGCATAGATTTTGATGTTCAGCACTTGATATTCATATTTCTTTCAGTAAGTAGATAAAATACTTGTATGAGTAATGGAAACTGAAGGAAAAATGAGAGGGAATATGTTTTAAAATTGGTTTTACAAATACATTCAGATGTAAGATACAAACTGAAATGATGTTTAAAAGGAAATGTAAAAATTTCACAATGGGATAAAATGTTCCCCATGATAGAATAATCTGTAAAACTATTATTGAACATTAATATAGTTTTTAATGGTAGAGGATATCTTTTTGGGGGAAGATTTTTTTGTGTGTGTGTTAATGTCCTTTCAGCGAGTAAGAGTAATATGTATCTCACGCTAAGTTCTGCTAATTCCTTTATTTTAGGAATTGAAATTATTTCTCACTGTGTACATCTGTCCAAGCAGATATTGTAGCCATTCTATATAATTTCTTTGATATCGCATAGGAAAATTTGTAATTCAGAACGTTATTCAGTTCAAGAAAACGTTGGAATATTTCTTGTATGTGAAACCTAGAAATAAATATTGGGACACTAATGCTAAATATTTAATATACATAAACTTAAAAATTCATTATGTGGTTTGTACTTGGCATCCATTAAACTGGAGCAAAAACACATGCACATTAAGTAATTACACACACAGAAGGCAAAAACAGGAAGTAGTACAACTATAGTAATAAGTATTAAAAAATCCTAGATGAAAATCATATAATTAGATTCATAATTAACATTGCTGAATATTACATTGGTTATCTGGGAAGTTACTACTAATACAATTAAACAATTGTAAAGAATGTACATCTTCAAAATAAATGAAAATGTTGTGAAACTGAAAATAGACCACCTGTCTATTATAATAAATTAATCTTTGAGGGTATGTCTACACTACAAAGTTAATTCGAAATAACAACCGTTATTTCGAATTAACTTTAATAGCGTCTACACATACAAACTGCTATTTCGAAATAAATTCGAAATAGTGGAGTCCTTATTTCAAATTTGGTAAACCTCATTCTATGAGGAATAACACCAAATTCGAAATAGCTAATTCGAAATAAGTGCTGTGTAGACACTTATTTCAAATGAGGGGGCCTGCAGCCCTTCCCAGTTCCCCCTGGTGGCCACTCTGGGCACAACCAGGAAAACTCGTCTGCTCCTCCCCTCCCCCCAATCCCAGAGCCCTTAAAGGGGCAGACTCTGGTCACTGGGCACGTGCAAGAGCCATGCCTGCCAGCAGCCGCAGACCCTCATATGATGGCAGCTAGCTGTCCCATGCCCAGTCCCCCAGCACCCAGAGGCCGTAGACAGCGCATGCCCTCATGGACTAGTGCGGAGATCATGGACCTCATTGAGGTTTGGGGGGAGACCCCCCAACATCCGTGATCTCTGCACTAGGCGGAGGAACGCGGCCGTCTGCAGCCGCATAGCGGCCACCGTGGCCAGGAAAGGCCACAGGTGCACGCCAGGGCCACCAGGGGCAGCGCCGCAGCAGGGGCTGACACCTGCCCCTTCTTCTCCACCCTCGACCGACTCCTGGAGGGCGGGGCGGTCTGCGCCAGCCCGGGAGGCAGCGAGCCAGGACCGGAGGGCCCTGACCCAGGCGCACCAGAGGGGCCACCACCAGCTGTCCCGGCACCAAAGTCAGCAGGGTCGTCCAGGGAGGCCATACCGGGTAAGTGCCAGTACTGTCCCCTACCCGGGGGGGGGAGGCAAAGAGGGAGACCAGGGACCGTGGGCGGGGGCTCTGCCTCCCATGGATCACGCAGCCACCTGTGCACGTGCAAGCACGTGCCATGCCACCTTGGGCAGTTGGCTCCAGCTCCGTGACACCCAGGGGCTGTGGCCCAATAGGCACATGCGTGTGTGAAGAGACCTGACATGCTCCTGACCCAGGGCAGGACCCAGCAGGACGCTGTCCCTTCACTCGCCCCCTCTACACAGAGGCAGGGGACATCTCCCATTCCCCCCCTCCCCCCTGCCCCGGCCACACTATACACAGCACAGGGGCATGGGTGCGGTCTTGGGGCAGCTCCCAGGCACCGGGGAGAGCCAGACATCCTGAGTATGGCCTCTCTGCAAGCACATCAGCTCTGATGGTTCAGGGCACGGTCGCCCTCATGTCGCGGGGGGGGCTGGGCAGCACCCACTGCGTCCCCAGGGAGAACTGACCACTTCTCTTCTTTCTCTACAGCTGCACCAGCTGCTTGTGCAGGGCACATCACCTCGCCTGGGACATGCTCCCACACCCACGGCCTCAATAGGACCACCACCATGCGGCAGGGGTACCGGGACCAGCACCTGGGAGCTCTGTGAGCCCTGCACCACACCATCCAGGCCTGGATGCAGGAGGACCTGCAGCTCTGCTGGCAGCAGCTTGCTCAGGACCGAGCCATGAACTCAAACCTGCAGGCCTTGCTGCAGAGCATGCTGCCCCGTGCCGGTCCTGCACCTGCTGCCCCTCCCCTCCCCCCAACTACTGTTCCTTGTCCCACTCCTGACCCCCCTCTTACCTCTTCCTCCT
>JANRFK010004149.1:58162668-58173361 GCA_030068395.1 Apalone spinifera
GTTTTTTCTTGCGGGGGGGGGTTGTTTCTGTATGTATACATTTACAGTTAGCTATATTAAAATGTATATTATTTGCTTGTGCCCAGTTTACCAAGCAATCAAGATCATTCTGAATCAGTGCCCTGTCCTCTTCATTATTTACCATTGCCCCAGTGTTTGTGTCATCTGCAAACTTTCAGTAATAATTTTATATTTTATTTCAGGACATTAATAAAAGTATTAAATAGCATAGGGCCAGAGCTTTTACTAAAAACACAACTGTTTGATGATTTCCCATTTATTATTACATTTTGAGATCTATTTGTTATCCAGCTTTTAACCATGTTTGCCATGTTAATTTTACATCTTTCTAGTTTTTTTAATCAAAAAGTCACATGGTACCAAGTCAAATACTAGTATTATAATAAATTTAGTACTATTTATTTTAGTACTAAATGCTAAAAGTATTTAGTATTTATATTCTAAATACTTAGAATACAGAATTCTAAGAATATTATGTTAACACTATAATCTTTATCAACTGAACTTGTAATCTAATTTTAAAAGTTATTGAGTTAGTTTGCTACCGTTCATTTTCCATAAACCCAGGTTGGTTTGCATTATTTCCTTTAATTCTTTATTCAGCTGCTCTGTGATCTTGTCCCGAGATTGATATCACTTGAACAGGTCTATAGTTAGGAACGTAACATAGACCTCTCCCGCTTAACAGAGTAATCAATGGTAGTAGTAGACTGTCATCCTCTATTGGGCTAGCTACTAGCGTGAGATGTGATAGACATTTGAAATACAGTGTGTTTCAAAGCTATTTGCTCAGGGCAGTGCAATATTGACTCATAAATCCTGGGTTCTAAGGGCTGTGTACTTCACTGGTTAGACCCTGGTTTCCTCCAATCTGTCCTTGTCTCAGTCTCATCATCTCATCCCAGACCCCTCCTTCTCCCTAAGCATTCTAGTCAGGCTACATCCTTCTTTTCCTTGAAGCATAAGAACCAACAGGGAGAAAATTTGTTGGCCTATTTTAGCTGAAATATTCCAAAATACTTCAGTCTGAGGCACACTATCATTGAAGTTTGGAAAAAATAAAAACAAATGAAAGCTTAAAATGGATTGTGTCAGACAGCTTTAACTTGTAATCCTCACTTCCCATGCCTCCCGTGCAAGCCCTTTGTAACAATTTAGGAAATATTAAGTTATAATAATGATATAAATACCATTTTGCATCAGTGTTGTGTTCCCCAAACACACACATAATATGAACCCCAGCTCAAAATCTCAATGACAAACTGAACTGTCTTCCCGCTAATCTTTATGCACATGTCGATCGAGTAAGTAAAGATGTTAGAACCCTGTGATACCCTGCAAGAAAACATTCTTGGGCTGTACTCATATGTGCCCATAGCAAAACTATCCTGCATGCTATTGGAGATCGCTTTACTAAATCATGAATACATGAATTCATTACATCTGTACCTGTCCACTTGACAAAATTATATCTGGAAATCCCTCTGATAACTAATGGCTATGCAAGCCAAGCATGTGAATCAAAATCTCTGTATCAGTTCTTCTATTCATTAAAAGCTCTTTCATTCATAAAACTGAATATTTCTCAGAAGTCTGAATATTTGAATGTAAGATTTCAGTATATTAACTAAAACTTACTATTAGCAAATTATTTCCTAATTTCCTAAATAGTATCCAGTATATTACATTTTATTTCTTAGAAATATTGTTTAGACACTGTCAAGATATGTCAAGTGAACCAGAGTTCAGTTGAGTTGCACATCACCATTTTACTTATATTTTAAAAAGGAGGCAATTATACTGGCAGTTATCAGAGTTACACTGAGAAAGTGAATGATTTTTAAAAGCTTAAACGGAGCTTGCCAAGGCAGAAGCTGGTATCTGTGGTCCCCAAAGGACGCTAAATTTCCAAAGCATGGAGAAACCAATTCTCCTTTTGGAATATTTTTTTCTTGTCTCTTCCTCTCTGACTGGTGTCGTTATTGTTGCTATGGTGAATAAATGAATGCTTCATGATGCCACTGGAAAAGTTAGCATTGACGTCTTTTGCAAACGGTAATAGTCCACCCCCATTCCTTTTTTATGAGCGTAGTCTGTCTGGCTAATTGTGCAAGCTAATTAAAAAATGTTTCTCAATGTAAACTACCTTTTGTGAACCTCCCATTAAAAAAGCCTGCCTATTCAATTGTCAGGAATACTGAAGAATGTATCTACAAACATGCAGCTATAAATAAAGTGTATAGCAGCCTGTATGGCTTGAAGCAAAAATCAGGCCTATGTAACAATAGGCCATTTATTTAAATCATAATGTATTTTTTTTCTGAAAAGCTTGCTCTTCATAATGAGTGGATTTCTCTTGAAGTAATGTAGTAATACTGAATAGCCCACATCTTCCTGAAGCCCATGAGGAGTAGTTATTGTTGAATTGTATTTCGCATCATTCATACGATACAGGCTGCTTCCTCTCAGACACTTGTGATTAAGTTTTCTGAGGGAGCATAGTGGCCCTGCAGAACCTCAACAGGACCCTCCAGCAGAGGACGAAGGCAGAGGCTGAGTGGCGCACCAGGCTGCTGGACGAGCTGGTCCAGCAGCGCAATTCCATCTGTGCCACAATGTGGGAGGTCCTCCGCTTGCTTGACCCACTTCGTCAGATGCATGTAGTGGAAATTTCCAGAGGCAGGGTATAAATATGCAGGCCTGAATCAGGCTGGAGATGACAAGGTGGATCCAATCAGAGAGGATGAGGCCCACTTCTAGTAGCTGATCTGGAGGTGTGAATTCCAAGAGAAGAGAAGCTGCTTTTGTAGTTAGCTAGCCATTCCCAGTCTTTGTTTAATCCTGAGTTGATTGTGTCAAACTTGAAGATGAACTGTAGCTCAGCAGTTTCTCTTTGAAGTCTGGTCCTGAAGTTTTTTTGCTGCAGGATGGCGACCTTTAGATCTGCAGTTGTGTGTCCAGGGAGATTGAAGTGTTCCGCTACAGGTTTTTGTATATTGCCATTCCTAATATCTGATTTGTGTCCATTGATTCTTTTATGTAGGGACTGTCCAGTTTGGCCGATGTATATAGCAATGGGGAATTGTTGGCACATGATGGCATATATTACGTTAGTAGATGCGCAGGAGAATGAACCAGTGACAAACAGTATCTGTCGACAAAGCCTCTGTCGAAAAAGGTGTGCAGTCTAGACGTAGCCATTGAGACTGCAGTACCACCTTATCTATCTAGAAAGTGTCTTATTATGTAGCGAAACTGACTCTGGTGTTGCATTACACCCCTCATGTTTGGCAATAAATGGAAAAATTAGATTCTGAAAAAGATAAAGCATTGAATGCTAGGTACTGAAATTAAACATAAATTATTTGTGATGGTTTGTAAATAAGACTTAGCATCTAGGTTGAAAGAGACTGCAGCAAAGAATCTTTAAGGTGTGGAATAAGTGATTGATAATTGGTTAACTCCTTTCAACAAAACAAACTCACTGTGCTAAGAGAGACAAGGAGGGCAGGGAGAAGAGGAGCAGTCTGAACACCTTGCTAACTTAATGCCATTTTGTTTATATTCAAAACACAAACCAAACTATTCTCAAATGTTTTCTTGGATGGTTAAGGAATTTCTGCATTCTGCTATTCCACAGTGTAAACAGAAAGAGGCTTCATATATTAAAAAAGCTGTGGTAAATATTGTAATGGGAACTTCATTAAAAAAAAAAAAAAAACCCAGTGCAACTTTTTTATCGGTTGCTGGAAGACTAAAAGAAGTTTTTTCTTGCATTTGGTAGGATCTGTATGCACAGCTCACATTTTATTCTCTCTTAAAATACATTCTATATTGTTTTGCTTTAGGGGCACAGCCAGCGATGAAATGTGCAATTTCTACATTATGTATTATATGGAGGCCAAACATGCTGTATCATACATGACTTGTACGCAGAATATAAACCCAGATACGTTCAGAAACATTCCACAGGAGGCAAATATTCCTATTCCAGTCAAATCTGATATGATCATGATGACACATGGACATCATGAAGGTAAAAATAATAATGTCTAAGATCAGTTTTACTCTTAGCTTGCTATATAAGAGACATGCTTAACTATACAATTTGTTTATAAGGATTTTTTTTAAAGAATCTAGATTGTTTGAAATGCATAGGTCTTAGATGCATTGTTAGTAAATGCTGACTTGTTGGAAGAAGTGACTTGTGGAAGTTTGCTTTATTATTCTTCTGTTTACTTCTTCATTCAGGATTGCAATGTTTCCTTCCTCCCATAGCGCAGCCTTAGTTTTATCATTACATTGAGTGGCCTGTACAACTACTGTGTCCCTTAGTCTTCCCAAAATATCATATCCTATACTGCCGATAAAAGAAGTGTTTCATACTGTAATTTGCCTGTCCCATTTGCTGTGGGTTACAATACATCACGTCCATGATATTTTTAGCTATTGCTGGCTTGACATAAGAGAAGATTGTGCCACTCAGTTGAGCTTCCTCATATATTACTCCCACCCTAAACTGTCTGTCAGGCGTTCATTAATGAGGATGTGTTGTCTGCTGAGTTAGAACATTGACTAGAAGCTGGGTATCCTAAATTTTGTTTCAAGCTACCAGTTCATTGTAGTCTGAAATCCATTGAACTCAGTAAGAGTCTTAACTGGAAAGCAACTTTAACGTATCTCTGACATACACATTTTTAAAATTGAGGTAATGAAAATCTACCTCCGAAGGTTTTTGTGAAACTTAATTTTTGTAAAACACATTTGTCTTATGATCTCAAAGTAATATATTGTAATGTCACTGGTTCTTCCTGCTTTAATTTTAGAATAATTATAGTGGTCAGTTGTACTAAACTTAATATATTATATATTTTAATAATCTCATGCACATGTTTCATTTACTGTACTGTGCTTTATCTATTTTCCTTGAGCAATAGAAACATATAGAAAGCAAATCTAGAGTTCATTAAAAAATTATAGGAAAATATTAAATTCAGTCCACATACAAAGAAGTTATTGGTATATTCTTAACCTTCTTCAGAAACAAAGAAAACAGATGATAGTTCTTCACTGAAGCAGCCAAAAAGAGAAGAGGAAGAGGTTTTAGATCAGGGTATGTATAATGAACTCTAGCAATATCCAAAAAAGGATTTATTAACTTAAATCAGCAGTAAAGTATATCCTGATTATGGTATGAATTAAAGTTCATATTGTATATTTCCTTTTATCATCTAAACTGTATTGCATTCTTTACAACTATGTTGCTGTGCTTTATATAATGAATAATTCAAGAGGAATTGGTCAATTACCGGTCTCCAGCCTTGCAGGTAAAATTCATTAGTGCAATTTAATCTCATTAGATTTCCCTGTTCCTGGTTTAATTTGCTAACGCCATTCTAATTTATCTGTCTATTCAGGGTGCCATAGCATGGGTTCAAAAGAGGGGTGATTGTCCTACAGAATGATAATTCAATAATTGTTCTGTTATATTTTTATATCTTTAATATGAACATATATATTAAATTAACACAATCTGTATTTGATATACTTTTAGAAAACCATTTTAATAAAATCAGGAAAATTAAAACTTAAAATTGAATTAAAAATGGCATAGCAATCTGACACTTTGTAGAATAATACAGAAAGAAGACCTTTGTGTTGATGCAATATGTAATGAGTTAAGCATAGTGTATAAGGCTTAATACTGATATACTTCGTACAGCTGCTATCAATCTTTCCCTTTTGTAATACTTCTCAGTAAATATTGCATCACATTAGATACTACGTCACATCAGACATTGAGAGAAATATTACAATTTGCCAGTATTTTTGGTTCATTTGGACCAGATATAATACCAGGGCACCTGTTAAGAATATTGATTTGATATTGCATTTTTCCCAAGGAGACACTATGATGTCAGTGAAGTTTGATGTATTTTTCTTGAACTTAGCTGGTCTTTACATCTTGGAAGTGCACATTAAAGATGTAAGTGGAACTGCTAGATTCTTGTAAAGAGTTAAGTGTGTCAGTTACAGCAAATTGTAACCTCATATTAAAGGATGGGATTTTTCAAAACTGCTCTCAGAATTAGCCTTTCTGGTGTCATTGAAGACAATGGTTAAAATTCCCTTTGACTTCATTGGACACAGAGTTAGGAAATTGCTGACAACTTTTGAGTATCTTATCCAAAATGATGAATGTACCACATGCACAAAAAACACTTTTTGTAAAATTAAATACTTCAGATCACTAAAAGTAACAATTAAACAAAAAATTGGAATTCATAAAATCATAAATTTTAGAGCAGCTTGACTAAAAGTACTTTAAATTACTAAATCCTGTTTTTACAAGTCCATATTTAAAACACATCTTAAAGTATGTATACAGTGGAGCTGGCCTCGTAATTTCCACTTCAAGGAAAAATCCCTACAATAAGTCTGATGAAGCTTGTGTGCTAAATATCAGAACAGCCAGAGTGGCATGAGACACAAGATGGATTGACCACCCAAGTGTGTACATATATAGGGCTTCCGATGAGATCATACCCTGGGCAGCTTAATCATTCTCCCACTTGCACTGCTGCAGGTTCACTCGTATTTTTAAAACACAAGTTCTGTTAGCCAGCATGGATATTTCTACCCAAACTGAAAATTACATTTCTAGCTCCAGAGCAGATGCATCATTAGTCTACTCTAGATGTATATTTCTATAAAGTAGTAAATTCAGACTGATCGTGCTTATTTGATGTTCCAGTGCAATGCTAAATAAACAAGTCGTCATATAAACTCAAAGTAAATCTTGGTAGGTGAAGTGACTTATATCTTGATCATGGCTATGTTAGCAATTAATACTGTAATATTTGGGAAGGTTGTTTTGTTTTCTGTTTGTTTGATAGCATTCATTAATGTTAAAAAAAAATAAATGTGTTCTGAAAGAGGGTGTTTGAAATACTTCCAGTTGTTTTCAAAGGACAATCTCTGCAATGCAGTCTTGTTTGCTATGAGACTATTATTTGGTGTGCACATCTTCATCTAATGTGTTTCTATGGAAACCAGATCTCGGTTGTCTTGTCCATTTGAAGTTAGTTGTGTTTTAAGAGATCAAACCCGTTGAAAAGTCTAGAAAAAGGAATGTTGTATTCTTAAATGTTGATTGGGCCCCAGTTTTCCACCATCATAGATTCATTGACTTCAGCAGAGTTATTCCATTTTACACGGGTGCAATGAAGGGAGAATCAGACCCACTCATTTTGCTTTTTAGCTAAGATTTTTCCTCTTACTCATAGCTGTTGAGTATTGGTACAAATAATTTGTTTCTTTGTATTTGTCAGTTAGTGCTCCAGTCAGGCACACAGAAATTATACAAAGATTAGTGCTAAAACGGGAGAAAGAATTCCGTGTTTCTTTGCAGTTCAAATGGAGACATCTGTGGACGCACAAGCACACCAACAGCTGACCACTCCCTGTAGGGGCCGTGTGCTTCTGGAGGAAGGAGGAGACTTTGAGCACTCACTCCTCCACTCAGGCCTGAGGGCAAGGGAGCACGCAAAGTCTCTCACCCCCTACCTTCCCTTGTCGAGTGTGCAGTGCCTAGAGGGAACCACAAGCCGTTCATAGCAGCTGGCGATTCCTTCTGGTGCCGTGTGCCCCTAATGGGGGGAGGAGACTTTGTGTGCTCCCCCGCTCCCAGGCCAATCAGGGCCTGGGGTTAGGGAAGCACGCAAAGTCTCCCACCTTGCACCCTGCAGAGGCACACAGTGCCTAGGGGGGATCACCAGCCATTTTGAACAGCTAACAGTTCCTCTCTGGTGCTGTGTGCCCTAGTGGGGGAGGAGACTTTGCATGCTTCCCCATTCCCAGGTCTTGATTGGCCTGGGGGCAGGGGAACAGCAGGATGGCCATGGGCTGGATCCAATAGCTTGGCCTGCAGACCCTGTCTTGCCCATGCTGTTGATAGTGCAGTTATCCCCAGTGGCCACTCTCAGTATTGCATTGCTCCTCTATGTCCTCCCTCCCTTTCATCTGAAGAATTGGGTTGTACCATGAAAGCTCATGATACCATCTACATGTTTTGTTCGTCTTTAAGGTGCTGCTAGACTATTCATTGTTTTTTAAGGTTTTCCAGTTACAAATTGACTTGGCTACCCCTTGATGAAGCTCTCTTTCAGTGTTATGAAAAACACTCCCATTCCTGGCACTTCCTATTGATCTGACATAAACAACCCTAACATTGCTTTAAGTTAAGATAAGAGGAAGCTGCATACCAAATTTGGTGGTGCTAGCTCTTACCATTTAGGAGCAGTTTTTGAAAGACAGACTCACAGACAGATGCACATTGCAAAAATACAGTAGACTTCTGGTAATCTGGAACCTTTGGGACCTAGATGGTGCCAGATTATCGGATATGACGGAGTATCAGGAGGTACTATAGACTGGTTACTTACACACACACACACACACACACACACACACACACACACACACACACACACAGAGTATATACTGTATATAAAGTGTTTTTAATCCTTTTTATTGTAGCACAAGCACTGTCCAGCGTCACACAATGCCAGTGACAGACTGACTCGGACCTGTCCGGTTTTGTGCGGTTCAGCTGCTGCCGCTGCTGCCTTGTGACTTGTATTTTGCCGAAGCTCACTCACTAGGCTCTTGCTATTTTGATGCTGGACTATTGGGAGTGCCGTACAATTGGATACTGGACTATTGAAGTTTTACTGTATATAGATAATGTGTATATAAAACTGTACTGAATATTCTGATTCAGACATGCTCAGAGACATGAGTGCTTTCTGCTGTTACTAAACCAAAGATAATACTATATCCTTTACCAATCATAGGAGAAAGTCAAAGCAAATAATTATTACTCAGATTTTTTTTGTCTACAGTAACTTAGACAAATTAGTACATGTATAGCACTGAGAACGCTATTATCTGTTCATAACATTCACCATACTGTCTATTAAGCATCTTTTCTCCCCTCGTGGGAAAAGGCCTTAATGTGTTTCATTCTGTTTGTTCAAAATCGTCCCTGTTGTAGTCTTTGTGGCACAGTATAATCAATCTTTCAGCTCAAAGGTTAACACAAACTGCTGTATTCCCAGGACAGAAAGGATATGACAAAAATACAATTTGTAGAAGGAAAACACTGTATGACCTCTGGTAGTGAAAGGTCTTCCAACACCTTCTGTGAAAAAAAATAATTTAACAAGTGCTTTATGCTAACTAAAATGAATTACTATTGATGTCTTTAATCATACAAAAAGGGGGAACTTAAGTCCGGAATAGTTGTAATCATTTTTACTAAAAGAATAGGAATATAGGTATGAAATTTATGTTCTCTTACAAGTTTCTTTAATATATTAGCTGTCATATCATGGATACTCCAGTGACTACATAATTGACCAAAGTCATTTTAATAGCACTAGTTTCCTTCATAAGTTTATTTAATTAGCATTTTATTAGGTGTTTATGTATTTCACATAATAAAAACATAAGAATGACCTTACCATGTCAGACCGATGGTCCAACTAGCCAAATATCCTGTCTTCTGATAGTGGTGAGAGCCAGATACTTCAGAAGGAATGAACAGAACATTTTATCCATCTCCTGTTGTCCAGTTTCATCTTTTGGCAACCAGATGCTTAAGGACACCCAAGTATGTGGGTTCATCCCTGATGTTCTTTGCTAACAGTTTCATAGTTATATTTTTTTGTCTTTGCAACTTCCCATGGCAATGAGTTCTACAGATTGTCTGTACTGTGTGTGAAGAAATTTCCTTAGTTTGATTTTAAACTTGCCGTCTATTTAATTTCATTGGCTTCTGGTTCTTATGTTCTGTGAAGGGATAAATAATATTTCCATATTCACGTTCTAGATATCCACGATTTACGATTTTATAGACCTCTTTCATATCCTCTTTTAATCCTTTCATTTCAAAGCAGAACAGTACCAGTCTTTTAAATCTCTCATCAGATGGAAGTTGTCCCATACCCTTATCATTTTTGTTGCTCCCCAGTATAATTTTTTCAGTTCTAATATATCTTTTTTGAGATGGGGCAACCAGAACTGAATGCAGTATTCAAAGTGTGAGGCCACTATGCATTTTATAGTGGCATGATAAACCTACTTATCATTTATTTCTTTCCTAATTGTTCTTAACTTTTGGTGAGCTCTTCTGATTGCCACTGTCCATTGAGCAGATGTTTTCAAAGAAATAGCCACAATGACTCAAAGATCTCTTGCTTAAATGGTAAAGGCTAATTTAGACCCCACTATTTTACATGTATGTTTGGTATTTTATTTTCCAGTGTGCATTACTTTGCGCTTATCAATATTGACTTTCATCTGCCATCTTGTTGCAGTCACCCAGTTTTGTGACATCCCTTTGTAACTCTTCACAGTAAGTTTTGGGCTTAATTTTTCTGAGTAATCTACAAACTTTGCCACCTCACAGTTTACCCCATTTTTCAGATAATTTCTGACTATGTTGATCAGCATTGATCTCAGTACAGATCTTTGGGGGACCCTGCTATTTACCCGTCTCCAATGTGAAAACTGACCATCTTCCTATTCTTTGTTTCTTATCTTTTAATCAGTAACCCAGGGGTTCTCAAACTTTGTAATACCGTGACCCCCTAAAATTCTAAATGAATTT
>JANRFK010004149.1:58173461-58204643 GCA_030068395.1 Apalone spinifera
CCCCCCCCCCCCCTTTAAGTTGCTCATGACCCCCTTGGGGGTCGCGACCCACAGTTTGAGAAATGCTGCAGTAACTGATACTTAGAGAACCTTTCTTTTTATCCCATGACTGCTTGCTTTAAGTGGATATAGTTAACTTGAGTTTCACAAAGCTTTGGTAAGGTCCCTCACCAAAAGGTCTTAAGCAATCAACCTAGTCCATGTTTTATGTCCTCTCTATGAATTGTAATAGATTAGTGAGGTGTGAGTTCCCTTTACAAAAGGCATGTTTATTTTTCCTCAACATATTGTGTTCATCTATGTGTCTGATAATTCTGTTCTTTATTATGGTGTCAGTTAGTTTGCGTGGTAAAGAAGTTAGGCTTACTGGCCTGTAATTGCCAGGATTGCCTAAGGAGTCTTTTATAAAGATCAGTATTACATTAGCTATCCTCCAGTCATCTAGTACTGAGACTGATTTAAGCAATAGATTACATACCGCAGTTAATAGTTCTGAAATTTCAGATTACTTTGGTGAATACCATCTGATCCTGGTTACTTACTACTGTTTATAATTTATCATTTTTTCCGAAACCACCTCTCTTGATGTCTCAGTCTAAGACAGTTCCCCAGATTTGTCGCCTAAAAAGAATGGCTAAGGTATGGGAAGCTCCAGTCTTCTTCACTGAAGACTAATGCAGAGAATTCATTTAGTGTCTTCACAATGGCCTTGTCTTCCTTGCATGCTTGTTAGGACCTTGAGTATCCAATGGCCCAATTGATTGTCAGATTTCCTGCCTCTGCTATACTTTAAAAAATGGTTTCTTACCTAGTTGGTCTTCAAATGCATTGTTTTTGGCCTGACTAATTATACATTTACACTTTATTTGCCAGTGTTTATATTCCTTTCTATTTCAGTTAGTAGGATTTGACTTTCAATTGTTAAGATACCAATTTTTGTCTAACTGCCTCTTACTCTGTTGCCACAATGGTATTTTTTTTTTGGACCTCTTACTGCTCTTTTTTTTATGGGGAAGATGGGGTACATATAGTTTGAGTCACTATTATGGTACAGTATGGTTTCCATGCAGCTTGCAGGCATTTCAGTCTTGTGACTGTTCCTTTTAATTTCCATTTAAGTCAGCTCCTCATCTTTGTGTTCTTCTTTTTCAAGTTAAATGTTTCTGTGGGGAATTTAATTACATTATGGTTGTTATTACTGATTGGTTCAGTTAAATTCACCTCTTGGATCTGACCCTGTGTGCCACATAGGACTAAATCAAGAATTGTCTCTTCCCTTATGGATTCCAGGATCCCAAGAAGCAATCATTAATGATGTCTGGAAATTTTATCTCTGAATCCCATCCTGAGGTGACATGTTCAGAGTTAATATGAAGATAGTTGAAATCCCCAATTATTATTGGGGTTTCTGTTTTTGTAACTTACCTAACCTTACTAAGTATTTCACGGTCACCAGCCCTATTCTGATCAGGTGATTAGTAGTCTATACCCGCTAATTCTGTTGTTATTTAAGTATGGAATTTCAGACCATAGAGATTCCATGGCACTGTTTGAGTCATTTAAAATATATTCAACTTTATGCTTTCTTACCCATATAGTGGCTTCTCTGCCATCGGCATAAGCTACTTTGTCATTCCTATATATTTTGTATCCTGGTAGACCTGTTGATTATCATCAGTCCATCAAGTTTCTGTGTTGCCTATTATATCAATATCCTTATTTAATACCAGGCACTCATGTTCACCCATCTTAGTATTTGGACTTCTAGGATTTATATACAAGCATTTTTTGATGTAACTAAATGGATCTCTTTTTCATTTGACTGTTTTCCTTCAGTTCCTACCAGTACTTTATCAACTTCTAGTCTCTTCTTTTTGCTAGGTCATACATTATCCTCTTTAATAAATCCTTCCTTAATGGATGACTCTGTCCAGATCTTGTATTCCTCTGTACCCCGTCGGCTTCCCCAGCCCTTAGCTTCAAAAAACAAGGCATCACTTATTTATTGAACTTGTCTATCAACTCCAATCCTGAGTAATCTGGAAAGCTGCTGAATGACAGTTACAGAATGTGTTTCCTAACAATGGAATAGGCAGATAGAGGTGAAAGTTTATCAAACTGACATAGCTTTGGTTATACATTCAAAGCTCATGATTTGAGGCAGTCTCTGTAGTAATGCAAAGTGCTCTCATTTTGTGTCCATCAGATTTAATCACAAAGGGGAAAAGTTTATTTTGAAACAGTGTGTAGTGAAGGAAGAAAAATAAAAAATGAGGAAATATTTAACCCAGAAGTCCAGTATGGATGTCAAAATAATGTTGTTAAAAATATGTCACTGGAAAAAGATATTATGAATTGTTAATTGATTCACAATAAATAAACCAGAGACATTGAGGGAAACCATGCATCCACAAAGTGATCCGGCTAACCCAAACTTCTCCTCATTGTTGTGTTAGCCTGACAATAATATGTCAATCACAAAACTAATTAAGTAAGCAATTTCAAACATTAAGTAAGCAAGAGATGTCCTCATATTGCTAAATAGACAGTCTTTTTTTGTGAAGTCCTCATGCTTGACGGTCTTGACAAACATATTCAAGAGAACAAATATAGATAAGTTTCCTATGTTCAAAAAGAACATTCTTCAACTGTTTCAACAGAGATCTTTTCAGGAAGAATGCAGGGAAAGGCTCCCTACATATGGTCATTCAAACCCTCATCCATCCTTGTTTAGTTATGCTATGACTGCTCCACAGGCCCACTAAAGGCCTATTGAACTGGCTGTTTTTGGTGACAAGCATGATAATTGAAATGCTAGCAACCTGTGGTTGGCATTTCAATTTACTGATCCACGAAGATCTCCCCATATAATACCACTCCTGCCTTTCTCTTTCCTCCAAAAAACCTGTAACCTCTCTGACACAGATTCTTCTACTCAACCCTTTTTTCTTTCTCAAAGAGATGCTTTTTCCCCTTGGACTCTGACCAACCTTTTCCCAGCCCTCTTAAATGATTTTTGCTTACTTGACTGGCTTTTTTGCAGCATCTCCTAAGATCACCTGGCTATGCCTCGAGGATTCTATCCCAGTCACTACTAGATGTTTGCTCTGATGTTAAGTCTTTCTCTTTCATACTTAGATCCACAGAACCTCATATTGATTCCATGCAACAGGCCTTCATGCTGTTAGTACCTTTGGAGGTATAAGTAGTACTGTTAGTCACTGACAAGAAGGGGATGTGTCACCGTCTCTGAAGATGGAGACAGTTTCTGTTCTATGTCCATTGCATGTGTCCATTCCCCTGGAGCCTCAATAGGTGTAAGTATAAGGGTACTGTTAGCTCCTTACTAAAACTCAGTGGGAGTTTTTGGTTGGACAGCTCCCAGTACCAAAAGGGGAAGGGTCCATGAGGCCAACGCTCCAGGTCAGCCTGATTGACAGGTTGGACAGATCAATGAGGGAATTAGAATGTCAGGTCCCATCCTCCGTGTGAGCTGGGATTTTCTGGGTCTCTAAGTAAAAGGGGGAGAGAGCTAAGAAGAACAGCAAGGAGAGCAAGCTGTGCTGAGGAGCAGACCTTCAGTGACAGAGCCAGAGGCCCACACAGCGCAGACCCTGTGCTAAAAAGCAGACCTACAGTGACCAGAGTCAAAGGGGTCAGAGAAGTAATTCAAGGAGCTGGAGGCTGGCAAAGCAGCATAGTCTAGAACTGGGTGTGATGAGCAGCTAGGACCAGCAAAGGGGGGGAAAAAGAGGCTCTGGGCAGGGAGACACCACCAGCCAAGAGGCCATGCAGGCCAGACTTGGAGAGGGATTGTAACTTCAGCTGGAAGAGGGGTCCTGCCACCTAGAGCCTGAGTCATGTGGTCACTGCCAGAGCAAGCGTGTCCAACCTACACGCAGTACAGCCAGGGCCTGAGAGAGAGCCCTGGGACCTATAAGGAACAGACTGTGGACTGTCCTTACACTCTGCAAACTGCTGTTTGTGATGTCCCCGTACTACAGAGCGGGGCTATGTGTTCTCATTTAACCTTTCTCATTTTTTCCTTATGCTTTTCTTTTTAATCAGTTGTTGTTTAATAAATTGTATTCGCTTTGAACTGTATGTAATTATCACTGGGTCAAGAAAGAATCCAGTGTGAAGAGAGCACCCCGCAGTGGGATACCTTAGCCCCTGCCCTAAGTGACTACAAGGTCGGGGATTAAGGCCCAGAAAACCTGGGCCCAGCCTTGTTGGGATTTCGAGGACTCTGCTACTCAGAAGAGTGGAAGGGGAGCCCTCAGGGTCAGGGACCACTTTGGGTAAAAGAAGTAGGAGCAGGAACTCAGATCTTTTTTCTGGTCCATTTTGTTAACCCAAAAATAGTCTCACTGGAGACTACCCAGGGATACATTAGTGTAGGTTTATTTCCATTAGGTAAAACTACAGAGGAGAAAGCAGCCACCAAAGGTTTAAACTAAAGAAGATAGAACTCTCTCTCTCTCACACACACACACAGACAAGCAAGCAAGCACACACCCCTCCATTCATTCACTCACTCATTCACACCCATTCATTCCTGCCCTTAGGCACTCACACACTTACACAGACATATAGGTTGCAGAAGGAGCCAAGGCTTGTGGATTCTGGAGGGTCTGTCTGCTCATCATGGCTGGGAAAGCTGGTCAGGAGAGAGAGACACTGGAGAGGAGCTTCTCAGGAGCAGGGGAAGGAAAAAGAGAGATTCTCACATATGCTCCTTCTCTTTTTATAGTGTCTGAATGGCTCCTGTGACTCATTCACCTTGTCATCAGGGAGCATGCCCAGACTTCCCTTTATCCAGCAGAGAGCATGCCCAGATTTCCCTTTATTCAGCAGGGAGCATGCCCCTACTGTGATGACTCATCGCCATGTGGTCCATTGTTCCAAGCCTTCTTCAAACACACTCACACTCCATTTACTCAGGGGAGAATGCAGCTTAGGGAAAGTTGCAAGCAAGGTGGCTGCATGTTACAAAGATTACAAAGTTGCAGTTTACAGTAAATTTGAGCGTGACACAGATTACAGAGGTTGACAAGGATCACAATAAGTTGCAGTTTAAAACCTTAGACCTTTCAGTTTGGTGTAACTTTAGAAAATCCATGTATATAAATCTAGTGAGCTCAGGCGGAGGCTTTTTTATGCAACACATTTCACCAGGGTAGTATAGAAGCCAGGAAAGTTCTCCACAATAGCTGGACCATTCGCCCGCTTACATAAGTAAACTTGCTCCAGGTCAGCGTTTCTCAACCTTTTTCTTTCTGAGGCCATAACATGCTATAGAAACTCCACAGCCCACCTGTTCCCCAACTGTTTTTCTGCATATAAAAGCCAGAGCTGGCATTAGGGAATAGAAAACAGGGCAGTTGTCCAGGACTCCGCACCATGGGGGCTCTATGAAGCTAAGCTATTAAGGCTTCAGCTTGAAGCCTGGGTTCTAGGACTTGGGGCAGAAGGACTTTGGAATTCTGCCCTTACCCTCAGTGAGTTTATTGCCAGCTGTTCTTGGTGGACCCCCTGAAATCTGCTCCTGGGCACCCAGGAAGCCTCTAACCCCTGACTTAGAACTGATGCCTCAAGCAATCCCTACTGCAGAGCAGAAACCAAAAGAAAACTGCTCAAATCTGACTCAGAATTATTAGGAGTGACGGCGTTTTCTTTTAGTCAGAAATAAAGCCCTTCTTTCTGTTTGCCTGAGATTTTAGCAACTTGAGCCCTTTTCACCTTCACAGAGTACAATATGATGGACACAAATGTTTGGGGTAGTGGGTTTATGAATCTGTGTTTGGACAAGTTTGTTGAATTTAGCAGCAGGCTGCTATTTAGAATGGGTTTTTCTGCGGCATTCTAGCATAGATAGCATAACAAATTTTATTCAGGTCTAATTTGCTTTGTTCATTTTGCTGAAATTGGCCCTTTTACTTCAGCTATCATTATCTGACAGAAGTTTTCACCTGGGATATTCTTTTTCAAAGGCGAGCGATTAGAAGCCTAGTTGAAATCATTGAACCAGGACTGTTTATAAACATGACAGAATCTCTTTGGTTTTTTTTTTAAAGACTTAATTTTCCCCATACCAGGTTAATGATGATGAATTATCCATGAACAAGTGAAGCTTAGTAATCTTTCTGACTTCTTACTACTTAATATAAAACTTTTTAAATATGTATATGCTACTATAAAGGTAATTTAAAATTAAATAATGAATTCCTTAATCATAGTTCATCTCTTCATTTGGTGTATATAAAGGGCTCCTCACTATGTATTTACCACAAATTACAAGTGGCCCTGATCCAAAAAAGGTTCCCCACTCCTGGTTTACAGGATTAAACATGAATCAGGCTGGTTAAAACCACTTCAGACTGGTCTAATTTTGGCAGGAAAATCTACATTTTACACTTAGAATAATTTTTTTTTTCTGTGTTCTTGATCCAACATTATAGAGCTTGCTGGAGGCATGATAGATTATGAGACCGCATGCTGACATGTTACAGTACTATAGATAAAATTGCTTCCTGTTTGCTTGGGAAGTGATTTTTAGGAAAGAGTCTTCTGAAATAATGGATTGAAGAATGCTACTATGTCTAGTTAAAAGTTGTCTGTAAATATATCTTGGAGCTAGGGAGTCTGCTTTCTGCAGCACGTTATGTTGAAATTATATTGCAGATTAGGTTTTCTTTCTTGTAGCTTGGGGCAACAATACTTTTCAAAAAAGATGTTTTGAAATGTATGCCTGTTATCATTGACTTCAGAAATGATGAAATTGACAAGGCTACAAAATTCTCATCTTTCTTTTATAAATCTGCAGTTCTTTTGCTTTTAAATCCAGCAGAGTGCTCTGTAAATATTTTTATTGAAATTCTTGTTGAAATATGGATGCATTCTTTTATTCCCAAGAAACTCTTTAGAGAGGTGATGTGCTCTTTTTTGGTTCTGAAATGTCAGGAAGAAATTGGCATTATTATGTAAATTAAAGATTATAAAGGGTTGATATCTCTTCATTGCCACAGGCTCTTCATTCAGATTGATGAAAGAGAGAAAACAGTTCACTTGCACTAGCCATACCAATGACTGTATGAATACTTTCTTTGGTTAAACTGTATAAGACTTTATAATCTTTTATAATCTCCTTCCTCCCCCTCACCCCATCTTTTCTCTTTTTTGTACAGGTGATTTCTATTCTCTCATTTCCAAGCTGCTAGGAGAAAGGGAAGATGTTGTTCATGTGCATAAGTATAATCCTACCGAAAAGGCAGAATCAGATCTTGTAGCTGAGATTGCAAATGTAGTGCAAAAGAAGGATCTTGGCTGGTTTGATGGCAGAGAGGTTACAAATCACGATGAAAGGGCCAATACTAGTCTCGCCAGAGACAGGATTCACAAATTTCACAGACTAGAATCCACCCTGAGGCCACCAGAAAACAGGCATTTCTCTTTACAGCGTGGTGAGGGAAGTTGGGAAAAAGAACATACAGAAGGTGGGTTAGGGGTTCATTTTAAGTAATGTACTACAAAGTAAGAGCTGTGATCCACATTAGCAAAATCTGAAGGGAATATAAGTTGATGCTTGAAATAATTTCACAAAAATATCAAATTATTAAAATTTTGACATATCTTGGTGATTACATAAATCATAAACTATTCCCTTCCATTATTATAAAAAGAGTCTATAATCTGCTGAAAATTTGAGTTAAAATAATCAGATACAAATAGTTCATTTTGGGGGCTGTTAAACTGAAACACTGAGAGTTGAACAAACTGGTTAATTTGGCATTCTGCTAAATTGAAGTAAACGCACATTGGATATAATAGTGAATTCAGGTGTTTATTTTTCCGTTTATGCAACTAGCTTCATTTGTAATGACTAATAGTGAGGGTAATCTTTTCATCCTTGTTGACTCTTTCAACTGACTTGACTGGTCACACATCAAGATTTTACAAGCTTTATTGCTTTTCGTTCCCTTCCCCTAAATGAGGAAGTAGTTATTATTGAGGAGTACTCCAGAAAGTCAATATTTATTTCTGTATTTCAAACCAGGATTAGCGACTCTAACTCATGGATTAAAACACGTTCCCTTCAGGTTTCTATGACAGCAAAAGCCATAAAAGCTTATTTGTTTTACTTGTGTTGTGGTCTCTGTGATATTGATTGTGTTTAGTCTTGCTAATGTGGAAAGGCAAATATAACAGCATGTGAAGAGTATCTCTTAAAAGTATCTGCTGTGTATGTGTGGCAGCCATTTGTGTGTGTCAGAGCTGTAGCAGCACTGGCTGCCTGTATGTTGCAAACAGCCAGCTTGCTGTTTCAAAATACATTTTCCTTACCAACATAAATTATTCATCATCCATTTGTTTTTTATGTACAGTTTAAAATATTAGCATGTAATGACTTCTGCTCACATGCACTTCAAATGCAATATAATAATCACTAACTATAAGATTTAGAATTTAATAGAAAACCCAAGAAGTGGACTTCTAACATTGGGTGTTGCTATTTGCTTTAAATAAAATACAGCCACAGTTATTGGCCAGAAAGGCAGGGAGGAAAGGATGAGGAATATTCATTACTATGGCCTGATTTTCTTTTCCTGTATACAAGTCTAATAAATCAGGAATATTACTATTAAAGACAGTGAAGTTCAACTACTAGCACACAGAAAATCAAGCCCTATGACCAAGAAGTACATATTTTCCTGCAAAATTAATTCTCTAGGTCCAGAAGGTTAAGAAATATGATTTTGAAAAGAAAAATATTTGGGTAAGTTCCTTTCTGTTTTAACTGATTGAGTGGGTGAATGTCAGTTAACTGAATAAAATCCTGATTTGCTGCACCATTTGCTGCAGACTATTCATTGTTTTTTTAAGTATTTTCAGTTCCAGACTAACATGGCTACCCTTCTGAAACTTTTGTACCATTTGGTGTGAATCCTGATTACAGAAAGAAGCAGCAGCTTGTTTTCATTAGTGGTGTGGTGTCAGTATTTTTGTTTGCAAAGGAGTTGGTTGCAAATTTTTGAAACAAGAAAGGCAAAATTGAAAATTTTTCTTTAAATATTTTAAAATCAAAGTTTATTTTCCCTTTTTAATCTGTACAGCACTGCTTATTCACAGAAATTCTAAACAACAAGGAAGTTATCAGCGCCACCTTTTGGCAAAAAAATGATTATAATGAAGTGGAAAATCTTCAGTCAGTTACTCTCTAGAAGGGAAAATATGCACACTAACATATGTGTGGGTTCTTCTGTTTGGAAAAAACTACTAGATATGTTGAATGCAAAATTAATATAATTGTTTTACTTATGTAGATTTTATTAAATAATAATGGTACCATCCTGTTCTATGGCTGCAAATGAAGATAGGAAAAATAAAACAATCTCAAATTTTACATTCTTAGTTGCCAGTTCCTGTTGTCAAGTATGTGATTCTTAAAGTTGAAACTCCTAAGGTTTCCTAGAACTAGATTCACTTTCTATTTAAGTTTCTAATTTCAGTTATATTTTACTTTTGCTTTTTTTCAATATCTATATCTTAACATTTTTCTTACCTAAATTGCCTGTATTGGTAAATAACTTCCATGTGTGTATTTGTATACGTATGTATGTGTATATACCCACATACCATTACATTCATCTTCAACTAGTATACCTATGAGTTCTGCACATCAGGATGCTCAGGCAACCCTGCATTCTCTTACACTAGGGAATTATTTTAAATTAACTCCCCTTATTTCGAAAGAACAAGGTGAGCACCCACCATACCAAGCCTGTTGTTTCGAAATAATTGGCTTGTTATTTCAAAATAACTCCTGCTTGTGAAGAGGAATTATTTCGAAATAGTTATTTCAGGAGTTATTATTCTGAAATAAATAACTTGGTAGTGTAGACATAGCCTCAGAGATTTAAGTTAGCAGTATCTGCAGGTCTGCGCCTGTGCTCTGGACATCCTTGTGTGCTGCTACAAGGGAATGAAGGGAGGGGGCAGACCCACTGCCATTCCAGCCTTCTTATCCCTATATGGGCTCCCCTCACCATTAGTACCAAAACCATGGCACCAGTTAAGATAACCATACCAAAAATCCATTAGGAAAACAACCTAGAATGGCCTTTGAAATTAAGACTCCAAACCCAGCTGAAGTAGTCACCGGGTACAGTTTTTTGGATCCAGGCCTGAAGGGTACCTCCATTGCACTTTGGTAGCCATGTTATAGCAACTCCTGGGGTCCCTATGCAGAGTAACTAGAACCAGCCAAGCTCTTATTCTATGAGAACCACTGAATTTCAGAAGAGCATGAATCACCATTATGGAGTGATAACAAGAAACTCTCCACAAGTATTAACTAACCTCCCAGAGCTGCTTACCCTCTTACCATGCCACCTTCAATGATACTTGTGCTCTGGTACAGACATGGTCACCAGTCCCTGTAGAGTCATTACCCAACCCACCATTAACCTTCATTACCAGTACAATGACAAGACATTCTTTGGGCCTCAATACTGACTCTAGTACTGGTACCAACACCATGTGTCCGTTTGATAGGTATGATGATGGCCTCTCCAATTCTGACATGTCTAATCAAGATTCCTCCACATTATAGTCTCCTGGAGGAGGAAACTCCCAGCAGAAGATTAACCCATCAACCCTGGCAAGGACGGCCTTGGGTCCTACCCTCTTCTTTTATGCCCCGGCACCGAGAGCTTATTGCAGCACCTTATGACAACCACCTTTACAAGGTCCCATCTCATAAGACATGTCTAGAGCAATATCAGCCACCCGTGGTTTCTCTTTCTGCTAGGCTTTCTAATCGGCATAACGGCTTTGCACAAAAGGGTTTTTCTTGTGCAAGATGGGGCAGTGTAGACAGCCCCGTCTTGCGCAAGAGCCTGTTCCGCAAAAATGGCGGATCATTAGCTATGCAAATGAGGCTCAGCGATATACTAATGCTAAGCCTCATTTGCATAGCTTTGGCGCAAAACCGCGCCAGTGTAGACACAGCCAAAGTGTCTCCCCAGGCCTGACTCAATGCTCTTTGAGAAGCCAAGCAGCAGATACTGTTTCATAGACCTGATTGTCTTGTTTTACAAGTGACTTTCAATTTTTATATGATGGAAAATGAGACTTGGATTTTAAAAACACTTATCTAAACAATCAGTAGTTATACAAAAATATCCTTACTGCGTTTATGTTGACAAATAAACAGGATGGCCACAAGACCATCCAGTATTGTTCATTCCATTGCTTCACAGCTGAAAGGCATAACTCAGATTTCTTCATGGATTATGATCAGGAATTCAGGCCTGGGACACACAACAGAAATATTTCGAGCTTATTGCAAGTAGTATGATGGTTCATACGGAAAACTCCTCAATCTCTATGGTATTTACATTATAAAATGAAAATGTTACATCATTTTTTTTTAAATAAGTATAGTATGTATGAAGCCATTGGAAGATTGTAAATCAGAATGATTAACTGAGATTATAGCTGCTGCTACTAATGGCTTTGGTAATCTATTACACTGTAAATCCATCCTGGATTGGGATGGACAAAAGATGGTTGAATTTTAGGTCTTGGGACACAAAGCTTATTAGATACATTTCTAAAGTATTTTATTTTGGCCAAGCAGTCCCTGAATTCACTTAATTTCATTGCTAAAAGAACAAGGTGGAACAGCCCCCTCAAAAAAATTCTTCAGTACTGAAATAATTTTGTTACTGTGGTGCAGTGGGCTCAGCACAGCCCAGACAGGCTGGAGCAGCCCGTGACTTGACAGGCTAGAGCAGCCCCCTGCCATGAGTAACCAGTTGAACACTTCGTTTAACCAGTTAACCACCTACCTGAGATTTTACATGTCTACTTCCTAGCTTTGTTTTTTTTTCTTTTTGGTTGGGATATGATGATAAATGGTTTCACGGATAAGGAGATGGATTCATATTAGTAGAATGGCTCTCTTATTATGTTACTATGCTTTTGACATACATTATGAAAATCATAGCTGGGTTATGTAAAAGTTAACTGATATATATGTCCTCAGAAATAAAATGGGTCATGAGATAAATGAGGACAGATCTTCCCTACCCCACCCCACTTTTTAGATCTTTTAAGATACTACTTAATATTAATGTGTAGCTTTTTTTGTTAATAAATTACTTGGGACTATGTAATTTGTGATCTCAGGATATGCAGGCTCTGCATAAGAAAGGAGGTGGTTGACTCCTGAAAGTGGACGAATAAATCCAGCAATCTATTTAAAGTTTGTTTGGACCACATCATTGTTTATTCTTTTGTGTTGCTTCCTTCCTCCCTGTGTTTTTATAGAACATTCTTGTTTTGAAAAATATGATAGGCTCGCCCTGTTTCTTTTCAGTCACCTACTTTTGATACTATTCTAAATTGGAAATGATTAAAATAATTTTACATGTTGGACCTGACTGGTCCTGAACTAGAGAATTTGCCAGACCAGAGAAGGTCTGCCAACAGCCTTCAAGTCCACACTGCTTGCAGGCTTCCCCAGCAGGCACCCTGCCTCGCTCTCCCCCCAGCCCCCAAACTGGCTGGGTTGCTTGCCCAGCTGCTGCCAGTTCCCTGAGCAGCACACGTTCTGGCTTTTGCTGTGGTGCTCTGGCCCCGCTTGCCATGGGCTGCCGCTGGGCTCCAGTTCCAGTTCCCCCTCTCCAGGGGGCTGCTGCAGGGCTCTGGCCCTGTACTCCTGGGGGCTGCCAAGGGACTTCAGTCCCATGCTGCCACAGGACTCTGGTCCCAGCCCCACACTCCAGGGGGCTCTGGACCCAGGCTTCTGGGGATTGTCAGAAGACTCCAGCCCCACACTGCCAGACTATCGGGGGCTCTGGCCCCAGCCCTGCACTGCTGTGGGGGCTCCAGCCCCAGTCCTGCGCTGCCTCCAGCTGAGTACCAACGCTGTTTTCCCCAGTCCCAGCTGTCCCTCCTGCTCTTAGGCTCCTGGGCTCTCTGGTCCAGGAGCATCCGTGGTCCTATTGGACCACGGATGTTGCTGGACCAGAGAAGGCTGATTTCCAGAGGTACAACCTATAATAAAATGTAACTAGTTTATAAATAATACAATTGTGTGTAAATTAAACATGCTGATTATTTGAGATAGGTTCATATACAATTGATGATAAAACAATATGCTATTATTAGCAGTATGCTAAGATGGAGAAGAGAAAATCAAAGACAGGGTCTCAATTTTTCTGCCATTTTTCATAGCTCAGATGCCACTGCTTGTGCATGATATACATTTATCATAAGAAAATTACTGGTTGGAATCAAATGGCAACACATTTAATAGAAATAATGCATGCAAGGAAATGTGTATGTTCTATCATAAAGCAGTTAATTTTCTACCAATTTCATATTGTTATATAAATACACTGCATTTAATTTATTTTTAGATTTCCACATAGAAGAGGCTGTGGACTGGCCTGGAGTAAACCTCAAACTAGGCCAGGTTTCTGGATTGGCTCTGGACACTAAAAATAACCTGGTTATCTTTCACAGGGGTGATCACGTGTGGGATGAAAAGTAAGTGGATGTTCTGTCGAGTACAGGTTGAACCTCTCTAGTTCAGCACTCTCTGGTCTGGCAACATCCATGGTCCGGCATCATTTTAGTTAGCTTGATGTCCAATTATCATGGGTGTGGACAAGTTTCCCACAGTCTCATAAAGTTTGTTTATAGCCACCAGCCCTGGCTCTCAGTGTTCTGTACTGTTATTTAGCTTTAATTTACCCCTAAATGTCTTCTAAGATCCCCGAAAGCAGTGAAAGTGTTGATAATGCTGCTAGACAATATTGACTTCCCGTGGTTTGGTTCCGCACCAGTCAGGTCTCGAGGGTGCTGAACTAGAGGGATTTTAGTCTGTGGTATATTTAAATAATTGACTCTGCTATTTATTGAACATATTTTCTTTGGGCAGAGAGTGGACATAGAATGTTCCTACAAATTATAGTTAGATATGGGGAGGGTGAATGGTTTCATGTAATAAAAGAGTACCCACAAAACTGCTAGATTTTTAGAACAGTAATAAGTTAGTGTGTCATGTGCTTCCCCAAAACAAATTTTGATCCACTAATTCGATAAAAACTTCACTGTGTTTTTGTGTTCCATAAAACGTATGGCTCTAAAAATTGTGATTTCTTCACTGTTTGGGGTTTAAGGGAGAAATAAAATGTGATCCCAAAAGTTATAGCAACTTATTTGTAACAAAATATCTGAGAAATTTAAAAAATTAGATGTGAGCTACTATTTTGGTGTTACAGACCATAAATTTAGTTCCTCCTGCTACACTGCAAGATGTAGTCAGTACACTGGATAGACTTTTTCCAAGTGCCTGAATGACTGACTTTCAGTAGGAGTGGTGCGCATGAGTTACTTAAGTGGTTTTGAAAATGCCACCCACTATCTTTCAAGCCAAATTCTACTGCTGAATGAATATTTTTTTATATGGAGCTGATGTTGAAATCAGTGTATATGTGCAGCTGAGAATAGAATGTAGCCTGTAGAAATATGCATTTTATTGTTGATGGCATTGATAGTGTGCATAAAACGTAAACAAA
This sequence comes from Apalone spinifera, assembly GCA_030068395.1. Classification (NCBI taxonomy): domain Eukaryota; kingdom Metazoa; phylum Chordata; order Testudines; family Trionychidae; genus Apalone; species Apalone spinifera. The sequence continues at coordinate 58,188,053 of JANRFK010004149.1, forward strand.
ATGATTACATTCTAAAACATTCAGTAAAAAGAAAAAAATGCAGCATCTCTACTAGGGAGGTTGTGGAATCTCCATCTCTGGAGATATTTAAGCACGGTTATATAGACATTTATCAGGGATGGTCTAGACGGTACTTGGTCCTGCCATGAGGGCAGGGGATTGGACTTGATAACCCCTTGAGGTCCCTTCCAGTTCTAGTGTTCTATGATTCTAAACATGGCTTACCGTATCTTACGAGTGACCTGTTCTACATATAGGTATACATAAACATGACACTAAACAGTATATTTGTTTCAACTTTTTGATGAAATTTACTTTTTTCATAATTAATAGTCTCTCTAAAAGATTGTACTACTTTGATAGATTATTTTACAGCCTTCTTTGCTTAAGAGAGCTGTCTCCTGTCCCTGTAATGAAAACAGTACATTTAATTACAGCTTTTAGCCAATTGACTACTATGATGGATAAGAAATACATCTTTTAAGTCTCTTGTGTAGTATATCAAAGTGATCTTTCTATCTGAAGTTTATATAGACTGTGATTTGAAAGGGCAACACATACGTAGGTTGTGTTATTCAGGCTTCAACTGAGAGCTTATATTGAATTGATTTTTTTTATCTCCCTTCCCACACATGCACATAAATGCTTGTTTTTGTGTGATTGAAGAAAGAGTTGAATAAAAAACATTTCAAAATAATTGGCAGTTATTGTTACTGTGTGACTCCTATCATCATTTGTCTTTTCTGAAATTTGTGTTTTGAGAGTTTGGCAATTACGATACATAGACCCCAAGTCCAAAATCCACAACTGGAAAATGAGCCTAGCAATAGTGTCTGGTATATGTACAGAACAACTTTAAAATTCCTTTCCAGCTTCTGAAAACATGTTTCTCTTGGAAAATAATTTCTGCCACAGGTAGCATATTTTTAAATATTATATTGGATGCTGCTCATTCTAAGTGTGGTCAGCCTTAACCCTGAAGATAGCTGAGGGAACTGGTTAGGAAATAATGCAGTTTAGATGCGCCTGGAAGGGGAATCATGGAGAAGCAAAGCAGGAAAACACACACAATTCAATATTAATCTTAACCAAGTTAATGTTTATGATTTGCTGCTAATATGCAAAGCCATTAGTTGAATATAATATCCTTCATCAAATCATAAATTTGATGAATTCTGGGCCTTGAGGTTCAATTCCTTTTTACTGAGGGAATATTTCACCAGCATACTACATGAAAGAAGCAAACAAAAATGTGCAGTGCTTTAGGCATTGCGCAAATGTTTCCAATGTATTATTAATACATAGTCTCCTCAGACAGCTAAATGCATCTGAGAGAGGTCTGTATGGTTTATAAGGCAAGCTCTGTATGCTTTAGAACACTAAACTAGGCAGTTTAATATTGTTGAACAAAGGGTAACCCCTATAATCCAGGGTGAGTTTATAAATTGTTCTGTTCCTTTTGTGAATCTGAGGTGATTTTACACTTTTTTCTTAAATGAATCAAACATCCTGTCACACAATCACTGCAGATCAGCTTTTCCTGTTTTATAAACTATGTGCTATTCAAAGTGAAAAGATTAGAGCTGTTCAGCCAATTTTATTGAGTGATTTTACAGTTTTATAATAAAAATGCAGTCTGGTTATATGATTTCTAAAATATGTAATACAGGATTTAAATCAGATTTTTTGAACTGTAAGTCTCTTGTGATCCGAAAGCCTCTCAAAGTGGCATTCCTAATTAGCAAAGGCTAGAAATATTAATTTAGAATGCTGAGCCCAGTGTTACAACTATGAAGGATTCTAATCCGAAAGTGACTTCTGGAGCTATGTGTTCTAGGACAGTAGAAATCAGGTTCTCTGCAAAAATGGCTTGTCTGTTTTCTGATGGAGTAGATACCAGATTCATCATAATATTAGGGCTTGTTTGTACAATCATTGTAGCAAATTAGCACCCCTTCAATTGTATCCTAAACTAGCTACGGCTTATGGACCCTGTTACTGAGCATTAAAAGTTTCCTACTGCACTTTAATCTGTTCCTGTTTTAAAGAAGGGGTAGATCAAAATACACGAGAGATATTGTGAAGCATGGCAGCAGGGTCTAATTCAGGTATTCAGTGTAAAAAAGACTGTTGTCAAACCATACCAAAAGAAAAACAGAAAATAGAGTATTTGGATTTAATTAGGCCTCAACTTTATTAGTAGATGTCTGGGACTATGCAGCAGATAACAGTGTATAGCGCAGGTAACCTCCTGTTTATTCTGTAATTAACAGAACCTTACCTTGCCAGGACTTTACCATCCACCCTCCCCCCATGTAGGAGGAGTAAGGTGGGCTTGACTCCCTACCATTGCAACCAGAGGAGCCTCAAACCTCATAGCATTCTGTCCCTTTAACCAGCACCTCCTTTTTAAGTCCTTTGCAGACCATTTGTTGGTCAGCGGAAGCCTTCTCTATAGAGTACCTGCCCTGAATATCCTCCTCACACTTACCAAATAAGTTGCAACATATGGCCTAGACATACCTTTTGCACTCACCATAATAAGTCTTCCCTGGCCCCCACGGTGGAGTAGGTTAAAAAAAACCCTCACTGCACTGAAACCAATATGCTGGTGAGGGGAAAAAATCATTTCCAGACCCCCTAAAAAAAAACAAAAAACGGGTAACTGGTACAGTACTGACAGCAGGCTCAAACTCTACCTGATCATCACACCTCGGGGGGAGGGAGAGTGTGTGCTGCTGTGCTTTTTGTGGAGAGAAAGGGATTTGAAGCACTAGCACTTGCATTTTTAAAGTCTTCCACCGTTACATTCCCGGGGTAAGTCAGCACTGAGAAGCTGACCACATCCACATTTTGCAGCAGTTTCTGACCCTGCTTCTCTCCACCACCACCACCACCCCTGCCACAAAGCACCACTGACTTCCTCTGGCAATCCTGGACATTGTCCCTGTTTTCCCTCCTTCCCCCAACCAATTTCATTACAGGGTGGTCAGTGTGGGAAGAGCTGTACATTCCAGTTTGCCACCAACTAAGTGTTCATATAGACAAGTCCTTAGCATTGCCCAGTAGTAGATTTTTTTCATTAGCATTATCAGCACCATTGCTAGCAAGGAGGTTGGATTGTAATTATGGAAATACATGAAGGATGGACTTAGAGCTAACAGCATAATATGGAGGACTCCAGATATACTCTGATCTTAGGTCAGAATGCTTACTGGAAAAATCATTCTATTGAGAGTAAGCAAAGCATTTACTAGCGTGATATTAAAGTGTTATCCCTCGTGGGTTAGATTTTAGACCTAATTTAGTCTGCATGGTCAGTATTTCTGTTCCCCCTCAATAATTTCAACAAAAGAAAGTCAAACTTGTGTGGTTCCATGATCACACACAAGGAGGTATAATATATTAGGCCTGAGCTTTTTTTTTAAGGAACACAAAGTTCATTTGTCAGATGCGGAGGCTAATAACTAGCTGAATGGCTTTAACAAATGGATTAGGCAGGAAACAGCCACCAGGCAGTGTGAATGGGGATGCAGCCATGGTAAGTGCTGAAGCCAGCTGTGTCCAATGCCGATAAGGATAAAAAGGAACAGTTCCCAGAGGCAAAGAAGAGCCAGGATTGTACTGCTCATCATTTAGAGCCGGGGTGGGGAACCTCAGGCCTGGGGGCCAGATGTAGCCCCCAAGGTTGCCTGAATCCGGCCCCTGAGACTCAGGACTCCAGCCCCCCTACCATCCCACCACAGGGCAGGAACACATAAAATCTACTAACCTGGGCCCTCCTAGGCTCTGGTGTGCGAGGGGAATGTGGGGAGTGTCTTTCTCCTTCTCAGTCAGGGCCCACATGAATGAGGGTTTGGGGGGGTTCTTTGTTTATTTGTTTTGCTGTTTGTTTTTTGCTTCTCACCTGCGTGTGGCCCCTGACTGATTTTTCTGAGCGTCAGCAGTCCCCAACCCAAAAAGATTCCCCACCCCTGCTTTAGAGTATGGCATAAAAGGGGAGTTGATGTCTTTGTGTACTGAGATGCTTTCTTAGGAACCTCTACCCCACTGATGCAGGAGAGATAGGGAGAATTCATAAGTCAGCAGAGTCCTAGATTGTATGGTGGGCATTCGGAGCATCACATTGGACTTGGTTAAATTCCTGACAAGAGAGAATAGAGGACAGTACTAATAATGCCCCTCCCAGTGTTTTCCTGCATCTTGATCAATGTCTTACTAGTAAGTGCCCTGCATCCATATGCAGGATTCTAGAACCTACATTTAGGATGAAAGAAAAGAGTCTTCTAGAAACTGCCTTCCTGTTTATCATGATTGATAAGAAAAAGAAGGGATTTATTGGTGTTTTAAAAAAAAAGATCTAGATGATGATTATGATATAACAAGTAGTGTCAGGTCATTGCATGATATACATTTTAATGACATGGGAATATAACCCTAAACATTTTCTATTTGTGGTTTGTGCATAAACTAAATAAACAAATCAACCAACTAATCAATAGATGTGAGACACATCTGAGTAGTCTATCACCTTCCCAAATAGAAAACTGCACTGATAACTTACCCATAACATTAAATATTTATACTGTAATGTATATAGTATTAATAGTTTTATTCACAGCCATGACTGAAGCTTTGTAAAGTTCCTTCCTGTTCACCAAAATGTATTGATCTAAATTAGATTGAACTTGATAGGTACTAAGAAACAGCTTTTTTAAAAAAGTAGCAGTAATTCAAGTATGTTATATGTTTAAAGATTTTAGTCAGAAATTAAATTACTTTTTCTACTCCTAAATAGATTAAAATTTTGATGTGAAGAATTTCACTTTTATACACGTAAGTGCTTAGCTTCCATCAATTCAGAGCACTTATTGAAATCAATTTATTAACAGAAGTACATATGCTAATACTTTATTCTTTGTTAAGCACATGGAATTTGATATCTTAAAGTGACTCATACCATGTCTCCTGTGGATTTAAGAATTTTAATCTCCCTAAATTTTGAGTTAAAGTTAAAATGTTCTTGAATTTAATTTCTGTACACTTAAAATTGTTTTGGGGATGCAGTTGTAGAAAAGGGGATATGTACATAAAATGTCATGCTTTACAACCAAACATTTTCTGAAAACTAGAAAAAGAAAGTAAAATGTAGGTGTTACTGTAATAAGCACCAGCAAGAGTGTTAAAGTGCACAGGAAATTTATATAAATGAACATAGTTGAACAATTCAGTTTTAAGTCTTTCTTGACAACTATCTACATGATTAATCTAAGAGGCATAAAACAACAAAACTATTCTTTGTCACTGCAAAGAAAATAAATTAGGTTGAAATTTGCTTTTTTTAACACTGATTGAAAATACAGAATTGTCTTGGGTCTGTCTGTCATTTTGATTACATACATTCACTGTCAATGGGTGTGATATCTGGGAGAAGTTATGTCACCCAAAAAAGACTTCAGTGATAATTCAGGAGTGTAAAAAGATAAACAAAACCCTACAGAATTTAAATGGTTTTCCCTATTAGTCCATGAATTCTGCTGTAAATTATGTATCTTTGTTACTGAATGGAAACTTCTAACATACTCACTTTGTATTTCAATATATCTGAATAGCTCATTTGACAGTAGCTTTGTTTATCAACAAAGAGGACTTGGACCAATTGAACAGAACACAATTCTTGTAATAGACCCAAGTAATGCAGAGGTACTTGATTCCACAGGCAAAAATCTGTAAGTCGTATTTTCTTTTATTAATAATACTTTTATATTTTGCGTATTATATTTCATCCTGAAGAGTTTAATCAGTATATTCATTTATTCAGAAACTTTTGTCATGTTTTATCTCTTTCACTTTTGGGTTCATTTGTAAAAAAAAAAATTAAAAATCAGTCAGCATTGCCAACAACTGACAGCACATGAAACCCAAATTCGCTATTGCTACCCTCAGCTCACTAACAATGAATACCCTTTATCTACTGACCCAAATTAATAAAAACTCATATGGAACAGATATATTTGGCATAGAATTGTAAAGGGTGCCCTTCTTGGCAAGAGGGATTGAATGTGAGGACCAGGGCTGAGGACCCTTAACCAAGAAAGTCCAGCTGCCCATGACTTTAACCCAGTGTGCTGACAACAAGAGCATTCCAGCTGACTGCAGCAGTGGGATATAGTGGTATCTCAGTATCTTAGATAGCAGTAGGAGCATGGGTCATGGTAGATGATAAGCATAATCTTGAATTGCTCTTGGAAGAGAATTAGATATTAAGGCTACGTCTACACTGCAGCGCTATTTTGGGATACTAGAGGTGTCCTGAAATAGCTATTCCGCATCTTTTGACTGTGCCTGTTGTTTCATAATATAACAGGCTTGCTATTCCGACGTCCCTGTAAACCTCATTCCACGAGGAGTAGGAGATGTTTCAAAATACCAATTTATTTCAAAATAAATGCTATGTAGACAGCACCAAATTTCAAAATAAGCAATTTCGAAATGACTCGAAATAAGCTACACAATTTGCATAGCTCAAATTGTGTAGCTTATTCCGAGCAAAGGGTGTAGTATAGATGCACGCTAATGTAGATAATAGACCAGTCATGGATCATAAGTATCTGCCATATCACTTTCTTTTTTTAAACACAGTTCTTTTAAATTTATGTTTGTAGATTTTATTTACCGCATGGCTTGAGTATAGATAAAGATGGTAACTACTGGGTCACTGATGTAGCTCTCCATCAGGTATGTGTAATGCTTTTCTAGAAGGACTGTATGTGATTTCATTACTTTGAATTGAATTAGTTTGTATATTTTGCTAAAAGTTTGGTAAAATTATTAAGTTCTGACTATTCAGATACATACTAAAGCAGGGGTGGGCAATAATTTTTGAAGGGGAGGCCACTTCACAAATTTCGGAAGTGGCTGCGGGGTCTTGGGCAGAAGTGGTGGAGTTGAGAACTACCCTGCTGTGAGCTTTGCTTAGTCTGAGGTCCCTGCCCCCTGACTTCTGGCCAATGGAAGGGACCTGGAGCAGATGGGAGGGTGCTGGGGGCTAGCCTCCTCCCAGAGTTGTCTGGGGTGGAGGCTTAGAATTCTCATAACATGACTGGCAGCTTCTGGCCCCACTGCTAACCTGTTGCCTGGCAGCTGCCTGGCAGGCACAAGCCCTTTGAATAGAAGCAATTGAAAGGGCTCGCGCCTACCGGGCAGCTCCCTGACAATGGGCCAGTGGGACTGAGAACTGCGAGCCGTTTCAAATGCTTCTGTTTAAAGGGTTTGCACCTGCCAGGTGGCTGCCAGGCAATGCAGCTGCCTCAATAAGCACAAGCTCTTTCAATAGAAGCAGTTAAAAGAGCTCGTTCATCTCTGACTCTCAGGCAATCCACTCGGGCAGGGGTAAGCAACCTTTCAGAAATGGAGTGCAGAGATTTGACTTACTCGCCTCTATGTACCAGTGATACTTTTTAAAGTCAATAATAGTCCTACTTACAGTAGCTTCATTAATAAATAAATAAAGATGCAGATCTTACCTTTTAGTCCAGGGGTCGGCAACCTTTCAGAAGTGGCGTACCGAGATTAAACTTATTCTCAGATCTGTGTGCCGGGAGAAGGAGGGGAGAGGGGAAGCAAGGGCAGGCTGGGTACAGTGACCTTATTTTCTGAGCCAGCTGCAGCTAGTGAAAATGGTTTAATTTAAATTATTAAACAGATTAAACATTTTAACTTTCTCATGTTTATCAAACTTCATTTTAAATAAAGTAAAATATTATGTATAACACAAAAGGTTTCATTGTTTTCTTTATTTCTGGCAGGGGTGGGAAACCTTTTTTGGGTCGGGGGTCACTGACCCACAGAAAAATCAGTTGGGTACCACACCAGTGAGAAGCAAAAGAACTTCTCCAGAAACCCCAGCGCTCATTGATGTGGCCCCCAATTGAGACACCTCACTCCTCTGGTGCCCTGGCCTCACGGGGTGAAGGGAAGGGGAGGACTGAGGTTCAGGGCTTCCCATAAACATTTACTTTTCTGGGGTTCCAGAGTTAGTGGATTTTATGAACCTTCTTAGGCTCTGGGGTAGGGACAAAAATGAGGGGTATAGTGCATGAGACAGGGCCTGCTGACAAGTAGGATAGGGATGGGGTGCAGGATCTGAGATGGAGATGGGGTGCAGAAGCAGTATGAGAGTAGGGTGTCTGGCCAGGGAGAGGGAGCAGGAGCAAGAGAGGATGCAGTGTGTGGCCAGGAGAGAGGGTGTAGGAGCAACATGGATGAAGGAGCAGGGTGGGGTGTCTGGCCAGGAGAGAGGATGCAGGAACAAGGGAGGGTGTTGAAGCAAGCTGGGGGTGCTGAATCTTGGTGGGAGGAGGGAAGTGAGGGGATTGGGATGGGGAGGGACTAGGCAGTAGGGGGGACCTAATCTGGCTGTCCCGGAGGGAGGCCTCTTTACGAGGCTGTTTGCTGCTTTGATTGACGCAGTCTGGGCCACCCCAGAGACCCGGCTGCCACAGTGGTCTGGGGCCAGTCCTGGAGGCTGGAGGCCCCACTGCCACAGCCACAAGATCCAGGGCCAACCCCGCTGGCTGGAGGTGTGCTGCTGCTGTGGCCACTCGGCCCCAGACTGTGTGGCCACAGCATCAGCACCTCCAGTCTCCGGGGTTGGCCCCGAACCTCGTGGCTGCAGCAGTGGCGCCTCCAGGACTGGCCCCAGACCATGTGGCCATGGCAGCAGTACCTCCAGTCCCACCTGAGGCACCACTGAGGAGCCTCAGTCCCAATACTGCCTCCTCCCACCGCAGCCTAACTTGCTGCAGGGAGGAGGAAGCACTCTCTAGCAGCTGCACAGGGGAGATGGGGCAGGGCTGAGCTCCCTATTGCATGCTGCTGAAAATCAGCTTGTGTGCCATAGGTTGCCAGCCCCTGCACTAGAGGGTGGAGCCTGGAACTTTCTCACAAGCCGGATCCAGCCCACTGAGAGGCTTTTGCCCACCCCTGCACTAAAGCCTTGGGTATATGGTGAAATTCAATGGAGAAGCTTTAGCAGATTAAGCTATTCTGGAATAATTTCTTGCATGGACACACTATCATGGAATAAAAGTGACTTAATTCTAAGATAATTATTTTTCTATTGCAGAATAACTTACACTGGTCAGTTTCCCCATATAGACAAGCATTAAATGTTCAGCTAACTCATTGGCTGAAATAGCTGATGTCTATATTTTATGTAGGTTTTTTTTTTCCAGGATCAACACTATTGCATTCTTAATTATGGATTTCTTCATTGGACAATATGCATATAATAATCCTAATAAAATAAATGTGCATGTAAAATGTCCTTTATAGAGAGTAAATGTACATACGTTCCCTAAATAATCACAATGACAATGGGCTAGCTATCATGTGACACTCTCTGTAACTTGAAATCTCTTATGTTTTCCATTGACTACAATAGGTATTCAAATTGAGAGTACATGATAAAGAACCTTTATTGATTCTGGGAAGGTCTTTGCAACCAGGCAGTGACAAAAATCACTTCTGTCAACCAACCGATGTGGCTGTGGATCCAGTCACAGGCAAGATTTATGTGTCTGATGGCTACTGTAACAGCCGAATTGTTGTGTTCTCTCCAAACGGAATGTTCATCATGCAGTGGGGAGAAGGTACTGATTAAAGTTCTTGATGTTTAACTAGCTACTGAGACCTCTGTGATCGTGAACTATTAAATGTAGCATATGTGAGATTCTTTACTATCATTATTTACTACTTCTTCATGTTAGAGTAATGCTCTTGGACCCTGATTGAATATCAGGGCATTGTTATCTCTTGAATGCCATCATACGTAATTCTACACACTGACATGTTGATTTTTTTTTAATATGCTTTCTTTTAAAAAGCAGAAAGAAAATATTTTTGTACACTTCCAGCACAATTATGCACATGAATTTATTATGTTATCAATAAAATACCTCTATTTGCATAAACATAGTTTTTAAAAATGCTTGAATAAGAACTTAAGATTCTGAGGGGTTGTAATTTCTAGTTATGCATTGACCTAGTTCTTTCAATTCCTGAAAATAATTGAATATGTTTAACTCAAGAAATTATAAATGGAACTTTGTTCTTTGCCAAGCATTTATAGTGAAATAGATAAATTCAGTATAAACATCTATTGATATTTATATCGGGGTGGGGATCCTAAGACCCGGGGGCTGGATGCACCTCCCTCCCCCCGCATCTTGCCTGGATCTGGCTTCTGGGACTCTGGACTTCTCCCCAACATTGGGGAGCCCACAAAATCTACTAGTCTGGGCCCCCCTAGGCTTTGGTGTGTGAAGAGAATGTGGGGAGTGTCTTTATCCTCCTTGGTCAGGGACCACACAAGTGAGGGTTAGGGAGGATTTTTCTGTGGGTCAGTAGCCCCCTGACCCCAAAAAAGTTCCCCACCCCGATTTATGGTGATGTAAATTGATAACTCCATTTATTTTATCAATATTAAAATTCTGGTGAATATGAGAATCATGTGTGTTCTTTCCCCCACAGTTATATCGCACAATTTAGAATAATGTTGTTTCTATCCAAAGATGATTATTTCAGATTGTGAATTTGTGGGATATTTTCTTTTACAGAGTCTTCAGTAGGCAAAGCCAAACCTGGTCAGTTCCAAATCCCTCACAGCTTAACACTGATACCCGAGTTTGGTCAGCTGTGTGTAGCTGACAGAGAAAATGGACGAATTCAGTGTTTTAGGTCAGAAACTGGAGAATTCACAAGAGAAATCAAACACAAATTGTTTGGAAGAGAATTATTTGCAGTTTCATATACTCAAGGTAATAGCTTTTTCACATTTTTTGCATTTTAAAATATATACTTAATCTCTTCGATATCACAACATACAATATGATTTCATTAAGAGATACTATCAAATATTTTAGGTTAAAATTTTGTTCAGTTTCAAAATTATCATAGTTTTGAGGGGGCATTATTTTGCAACTGTTTAATTTTGGACAAAAGCTTCTATTCCAGTTCTGAGAAACTATAATGAAATTAGCCCCCTTAAATGTAATACCAAGAAATAGACAGTGTTGTTTGCACTTTTTTACCTTAGGGATTGCACAGTCCATTAGAGAAACATCAGAAAAGATTTTCAAAACAGCAGGAAGATAAATTGCTAGATTTCTTAGAGAACAATAATAAAAATCGGAGAATAAACAATTGCACGATGGATGTTCCTGTTCTTAAATATCAAAGCTTAAAAAGAGTCATTCACTTTGATGTCTTGTGCTTCACCTATATTCTGGGGCCTGGAAACTCAAAAGTAAAAAGTAGGCATTAGTACTTTCTAAGGCTTTTAAACAGCTTCACATTCTAAATCAGGTTTGAAATCTGTATTAGTCGCTCCTATTTATGCACATGTTGCTTGTTTTGTATGAGGAAAGAGAGATGTATCTGGGAATGAAAGGAGTAAAATGTGCAGTAAAAGAAGATGACAGTGATTAGAGCAAAATAACTGGAGAAGGAAGTAGACAACAGGAGGAAAAATAAAAGAGTGCAGGGAATAGGAAGATAATAAACCAAAAGGAGGAAAGAATCCCCCATACTTAAAACAACACTGTTTGTCAGTCACTAGCAGAAAATACTGCTTCCTGAAGAGATTTGGAAGTGCCAAAGTTCTAGATAAGTGCTGCAGAAACCAAACTGATCATAAATGTGTTTCTGTTCATGTTGGACACAACTGGAAGCAAGAACACTAAATGGCATGGTGATTTGAGAGGATCTTCTATGCTCTCAAGTGAGCATATAGTAACCAACCTGCCATCACAGCACCTTTTGAAGTAACCAGTTAGCCATTTTGCTAGACTAGCACTCCATCTCTCATCATTAGGAGTAGGGTGAGGGGTCCATTCAATGCAAAAAGTGCCTCTGGTGAAGTCGCTAGGTTAGGTCTTTACTAGGGGGCAAAGTTAAGCTAAGATAACCAATTCCAGCTATGTGAATAGTATATCTCAATGTTTCTTAGCCAGTGGTACGAGTACCTTTAGGGGTACTTGAGAGACGTCTTGGGGTGGGTACGTCAACACAAATGAAATTTGGAGAAAACTGAATTTTTGTGTTAAGTTTTACAGTGTTTTATTATTTTGGTACTTTTTACACTCAAAAATTTCATCACCCACCCAGCTCCGATTAAGTTGTTTAAACAAATGTGTTGCAACGGTAGAAACAAAATTTGTGTGTCTGAAAACTGTAGATACTGGGGAGTACTTATAATTTTTTTAAAGGGGTACTTCATAAAAAAAGGTTGAGAAACACTGGTGTAGCTAGGATCGATACACTTTAGTTTAAATTTCCACAGCATCCTCACTGCAGGGGATCAACGGGAGCACCCATTGGCTGCAGATCCCCATTCCCTCCAATGAGAGCTGCAATAAGCAGTGCGGCCTGGGACATTGCTTTTTTTTGCAGCTTCCATTGGCTGGGAATGGCGTTCCTTGTCCAATGGGAACTACAAGCAGCTGTACCTGTGGATGCACAGGTAAATAAAACTCCAGTGGCCTGCCAGGTCCTAACCCTAGCAAACCGTGTCCAGCCCACAAGTCAATTATTGCACACCCTGGAAAAGAGGGTGATCTTATAAATGTTGTGGTTGATATCAAAATGTGGGGTTGGAACTGTTTTGGAGGATAGGATTGGAATTCAAAATGATCTGGAAAAATGATAAATAGGATGAAATTCTTTAAGGACAAATACTAAATACTCCACCTAGGAAATAATAATCCGTTACACAGATATAAAATGGGAAATCACTGCCTCGGAAGTAATATTGTGAAAAGGAATCTGAAAGTTATAGAGAAACACAGCTATATATGAGTCATCCATGTGACAGTGTTGGGGGAAAAAAGCAAACATTGTTCTATGATGCATTAGCAAGAGTGTTGTAAACAAGGCACAAGAAGTAGTGCTTCCACTCTACTCTTTGCTGATTAGGCCTCAGCTGGAGTATTGTTTCTAGTTCTAGGCATTATATTTGAGGAAAGATATGAACAAATTGGAGAAGGTCCAGAGAAGAGTAACAAAAATGATTAAAAGTTTAGAAAATAAGACTAGTGAGGAAAGATTGAAATAAATTTTTTGCTTAGTATGGAAAAGATAAGAAGAGAGGGGGGCATAACAATTTTCAAGTATCTAAAAGACTGTAGTGAGGAGGCAGGTGAAAAATTAGTATCCTTAATATCTAAGGATGGGACAAAAAGAAATGGGTTTAAACTTCAGGGAAGGAGATTTACATTGGATATTAGGAAAATCTTCCGAATTGTGAGGGTGGATTACCACTGGAATAAATTGCCTAAGGATGTTGTGGAATCTCCATCATTGGAGATTAAGAGAAGGTTAGATAAACAACTGTCAGGGATGGTCTATGTGGTGCTTGGTCCTGAACTGGAAAGGATGGGACTCAATAACCTGTAGAAATCCCTTCCAATTCTGTGCTCACACACAGATGCCCTAACTCTGAATAGGGTGCCAGTTGGTGTATTTTATTGTGAGGGTCTAGAGCAATGTTTTCCAAATGGGAAACTAAGGGTTCCGCAAAAACATTTTACTCCCCCCGCCCCCTGTAGAGCCTGTAGGCAGCTCCCATTGGAGCTTTGCCAGCGGGGGTGGGCTTCTGGGGGCATGCGGTTCTAGTCGCTCCACCACCCACTACAGATGCCCCACCACCGCGCACTACATAGCTCCCTCCTCACCCCTCAGGACTGCCCCGGTCCCACGGGGCCTCTGGTGCCACGCAGCTTCCTCCTCCTCCTCCTCCTCGTGTGCAGGCGGCGGCTTGTTACAGCAGCCACTGCTGTTGGGAGGGGAGGAGTGGCTAGGTCTAAGGTGCCGAGTAGCCAGTCCCGGACCTCACCGTTTTTAAACTGTTTGTTTTTAAACTGTTCATTTCTGTTAGATTTCAAATTTCTAGGGAATTAATATGCTTTTTTTTAATCTTTTTCCCTTACTCTGTTCATTTTGAATCTGAGAGTGTCCAAATAAACCCTCTAAAAGGGTTTTCCTGTTTCATCCCATTGGATTGCACAGCCTCCAACTCTCCTCAATTTAATTTAAATAAACATTTTGGTGTATCTGGAACACTTGTTCTTCCATGGTTGGTTCTGATCAGGCTGTCACTAGGGGAGCACAGGGCCAGGGCCAGCCCCCCTTCCAGTCCTCAGGTGCAGAACCAAGTGCAACCTGCCCACTTCAGTGCTCACTGGGGAGGCTTCTTTGAGCCATCCTATGGAGGGGATGACACGGCTTCTGAATCTGTCTTCATTTATGCTATTTTGTACATAGAAGAAAATAATCTGTACTAAAGAATGCATGTTTATTGTTATAGGTGGTCTGCTCTTTGCAGTTAATGGAATGCCACATTCTGGAGACATAGAACCATTGCAAGGGTTTGTGATGAACTTTTCCACTGGAGAAATAATTGACACTTTCATTCCTGTTAGAAAGGTACAGTATTGCACAATGTTTGGTGCATTTAGTACATGGGTACACTGATGTCTATGTAGCATATACTTCATACAAACTTTAACATTTAGCAGGATGATTCATGGGTTTGAGGCTACTGAATTAAACTGTACTTACAATAATTTTTCTTCATATACCCTAAAATGCCATTTGTACACTGTAGATCAGGTGAAACCCCAGAACACATGAAGTTTCAATACAACTGTGCCTGACATAAATTGCTGTGTGAATATTGCCATTCAGAGAAGAAAATAAGTGATTTTTGTCCATATTGAGCCATGCCTTTCGAGTTACTCGTAGTTTAAAGGAAGTAGAGGTTCAGAATTGTTCTTATTTGTATACAGTAATAATATCCTAAAATAAAAAGGAATAGTGCTCCTGTCTGCGTTATACATTTATATAATGTGACTACATGTCATCTTTGCAAAAGAATAGAACTGTGGGATTACAGATTTTCACTGTAGCAATGTTGTCATTTAAAATTATTTTTAAATATGCTGAAACTTCACATGGTCTGTCGTAAATCAAAGAAGGTGTGTCAGAAGTTGCCAGTATTGTGTGTCTCATATCCTGTTTAAATGTGTAAGAGTTGTAAATGTGTAACTGCTGAAACTTTAACATGGAGGGAGTCAGCTCTCTCCCTCCTCCCCCCCCCCGCATTGCTGCCTCTGTACCTGCAGGGGCAGGCGGGAGCCGGGACTCACGGGGACACTGCTTTTAAACTCAGGCTCATCAGTTAACCATTTAATCGTGTATACTAACACAGTCCTAGTTCTCAGTGTTCTTAAGTTGCCATGTGTGCATGTACAATTCTATAAATGAAACAGACATTCATATTTTTGCATAAACTTGTTTAGGAAGATTCTACACTGTAATTTATACTGTTTAGTTTTTGTGTCACTTGTGTTTCCGGGCAGAGAAAGGCCTTATAAGATTGTGTAGATGTGCTTGTGTTTTGAGAGGGAGCATATCTTGATAATCAGGACAAAGTTCTGAGCTGACTTCCTTAATTATATCTGCAAACTTTTCATGCACACTTAATGAGGATTGTTGAAAATGTGATTCTTCTTCCCAGGAGGTAGATGAATGGAAGCCATTTAATCTCCGAGTCAATATTTCTTCATAAAATACTTTTCAGGTTCTTAAAATAAAAACAAGTAAAGCATTCATCTGCACCCTTTCTCCTAGGAAGTGACAAATAATCTAAAACCATTTGCCATGGGGGAGGGAGATCTTATATTTATTAGTAATTTGACAGCATAACTCAAATGCTTATAGTTAATATGTATATTGTTCCTTCTGCATCATTCTCCACTCTGTTCCAGAGATTGAGGATAATTGTCCCATATCAGTTAATGGTCACATATATTTAATGTGGCTTTTTTTCCTCTGTGTATAACAGGTCATTATTGGGATTCTCAGGTTAAAGACATATTGATCAGTTCTAAAGAAATAGGTCACTTTTCAGAACTAAATGGGACCAGTTCACCCTTTCATTCAGGCTTTCTTGCTGAAAATGAAAAGTCTTGATGTGACTGTTGGTTCCTTGTTGCTGAACAGGAAGCTGATTGTAACTAGGAAGTATCATAGAACCATAGAGCTGGAAGAGACCTCAGAAGGTCATCAAGTCCAGCCCCCTGCTCTAGGCAGGACCAATCCCAACTAAATCAACCCAGCCAGGGCTTGGTCAAGCCGAGACTTAAACACCTCTAGGGATGGAGACTCCACTACTTTTTAGGTAATCCATTCCAGTGCTTCACTACCCTCCTAGTGAAATAATTTTTCCTAATATCCAACCTGGACCTCTCCCACCACAACTTGAGACCATTGCTCCTTGTTCTGCCATCTGTCACTACTGAGAACAGCCTCTCTCCATCCTCTTTGGAACCTCCCTTCAGGAAGTTGAAGGCTGCTATCAAATCCCCCCTCACTCTTCACTTTTGCAGACTAAACAGACCCAACTCCCTCAGCCTCTCCTCATAAGTCATATGCTCCAGCCCCCCTAATCATTTTGGTTGCCCTCTGCTGTACCCTTTCCAATGCGTCCACATCCTTTTTGTAGTGGGGGGCTCAGAACTGGACACAATAC
>JANRFK010004149.1:58210736-58230122 GCA_030068395.1 Apalone spinifera
CCCATATGAAGAGAGGTTAAAGCTACTGGGACTTTTCAGTTTAGAAAAGAGGAGTCTGAGGGGCGATATGATAGAGGTATATAAAATCATAAGTGGTGTGGAGAGGGCAGATAAAGAAAAGTTATTTATTAGTTCCCATAATAGAAGACCTAGAGGACACCAAATGAAGTTAATGGGTAGCAGGTTTAAAACTAATAAAAGAAAGTTCTTCACACAGCGTGTAGTCAACCTGTGGAACTCCTTGCCAGAGGAGGCTGTGAAGGCTAGGACTATAACAGAGTTTAAAGAGAAGCTAGATAATTTCATGGAGGTTGGGTCCATAAAAGGCTATTAGCCAGGGGATAGAAATGGTGTCCCTGGCCTCTGTTTGTCAGAGGCTGGAGAAGGATGGCAGGAGACAAATCGCTTGATCATTGCCTTCGGTACACCCTCTCTGGGGCACCTGGTGCTGGCCACTGTTGGCAGACAGGCTACTGGACTAGATGGACCTTTGGTCTGACCCAGTACGGTCGTTCTTATGTTCTTATGTTAAGAGAATGTAGGGACTTAAAGTAGGCAGGTAAAGAAATGTTTACAGCACAAGGTTGAAAGGGGGTAAGATAATGATTTAAGGTAGACGAAGAGGAATTATTTTAAAATAATAACAGCCTGTCACACAAGTCTCTTATACGGAAGAGGTAATTTCCCCTGAAGAAGAATTGTCTGTGGTGATCGAGGGATCTTAATGGACTGTAGTAATTCTGGTTTTACTTATTTTTCTTAAAATTCAGAGAGCCAGACTATAGACATGAATGGAAATATGCAAAAAAGCATCAAAATCACCAAATGTAAACATATTAGTAAAAGTGGACTGCCTATACCACAGGATAATACTAGCATCCTTCTCTCTCATCAGTCTAACCCAAAACACTCAGGAGGAAAATCTAGGGTTTATAGTACATCTGGAAGTCCAACAAATCCAGGCTCTGGCAGATGAGGGTCAAAAGCTCATAGGAGCACTGAGGCTCTTTTGGGAAATGTACCCTGCTAGCTGCCACCTCTCATTTAATTTCTAGATTAGAATACTTCAGCAGTATCACATAGACTCAGAGGTAGCCTTTCAAGTAACTGCCTGCTATACAACCTAGAGGTTGTAGGTTAAAACCAATAGTTTCCAGGGAGGAAAATAAATTAATAGGCAGAAAATGTTACACCTGGAGGAATTCTCTGCCAAAAATTCCATTCTGTGCACAATATTTTAAAATTCTAAATATTCTATTTCTCAAAACACAACACAATATAATCATGCCAATTTCAATTACTTTGGAATTTCAAAATAGCTGTCAGCAAGTATGTCTGTAATATTACAGACAAAAAAAAGATTTGGGATTTTAAAAGATTTGACAAATATATTTCTTTCTAGCCATAATACAGAACTTTGAGGAAATTATTTAAACTATAATGCATAATTTCACACGTACTTCGGAAGCAGTGCAAATAGGGGAGAAGGAGAAAAGAAGTCTGAGAGTGAACCGAAGGTGGAGTTGTGTGGGAGAAGTATGGAACAGATTTGACAATGAGGAGAAGGGATTATAGAAAATTGGGGAGCCTCCACCAGGCATGCCCTGGCTGACCTCTCCTATTTCAGGCACATCTGCCTTCCATCTCCATATGTCCCTGCACCCTTCTATCCCCATCCCAATGTGTCTCTTCAACCCTCCTTTCCATAATACCTGGGGGTTTCCTGAACTCAAAGCTCTTGGTAACTTCACTCTTTGCAAGGTGGTGGCAGGAAGTAAATCAGTGGGGATAACCAATGGATAACTGATGCAAGCAGACAAAGTTGCTTTCACTCACAACTTCTACTTTATTTAGTCTCCAATACGTACACATGTCTGCAGCAGGTTAGTAGAGAACACCAAGTTAACTCAAGTTTAATGTTTACCCAAGGTCTCAAGTGGGTATTTGTAGACTTCCAGGGTGTGTCTAGACTACAGGGTTTTGTCGACAAAAGTGGATTTTTGTCGACAAAGTTATACCTGCGTCTACACTACTGCCTAGTTCTGTTGACATAACGTCAACAGAACTCGGCAGTTTTGTCAACGGCAGTAAGCCTAATTCTACGAGGAATAACGCCTTTTGTTGACAGAGTTCCTTTGCGTCTACACTGTCATGTCGACAAAGTGGCTTGCTTTGTTGACAGAACTGGATGTAGTCTAGACGCTCTTTGTCATCTGTCGACAAAGCCTCCGTCGACAAAAGCCTGTAGTCTAGACGAACCCCCAGTGTCCAGTTTTCCATCTGCAAGGGAATTGAAGAGGAGTCCCAAAATGACCGAAGTATCCCAAGTATTCCAGTGTCCACTGAGTTCAGACCTCTTCCCCTTTTTTACCCAATTTGTTAGTATTATATTTGCGATCAGTGAACCAACTGTATTTCACATAGCAATAGTTAGCTAACTTAGTTAACTGAATGCTTCAGCAAAAATTCAAGTCAGGAGGGCACAGGGTCATACTTACTTCTCATTGTCACTCACTCCTCCTCCTGGTCTGTTAGTTGTGCTAAGGCAGTGGTCACCAACCAGTAGATCGGGATCTACTGGTAGATCTTGGAGCCTCTGACAGGTGATCCTCACTAGTCTGGCCAAGAGGCTATCAAGTGCTGGCTTTTCAGCTGCTCCTTCCCCTCACTGCAGCTCATCTCCTGCCCTTTGCCTTGGAGCTGCCTCCCCCCAGGAGCCTCCTGCTTTCTGGGTAGGGAAGGGGGAGGAGGGTGCTGATGTCAGAATGCTGCCTCTCCTACTCTGTATCCTTTCTCCACAGAACAGAGAGGGAACACAACAGGACTTGGGATGGAGTTTGCTGGCTACTTTAGAGGTGGGCCAGGGCCAGGGCAGGGGTGAGCCTCCTTTAGCCCCATTGCACCACCAACAGTGCACAGCTGGAGTCCATATCCCAAACTCCTCCCCAATCGTGAACCCCCTCTTACACCACCGGCCTTGTCCTAGCCCCGAGCATCTCTGCATCCAGATGCCATCCCAGAGCCTGCACCTAGAACCCTCCTCCTACATCCCAACTGCCTGTCCCAAGAGCAGCGCAGAGCCCCTCTCACACTCCAGATCCCTTAGTCCAAGACCAGAGCCTGCACCCCAACCCTCTGCCCCAGCCTGATGAAAGTGAGTGAGGATGGACAAGAGAGGGAGAATGGAGCAGGGCCGGGCCTTGGTGAAGGGGTGGGAAGGAGGCGGGGCAAGGGTATTTATATTTGAGGTAGATCTTGGATTGCACTTAAATTCAGAAAGTGATTTCATGCTTAAAAAGGGTGGAGACCACTGTGCTAAGGATTCAGCAGCTGCCTTTCCAGTTGCTTTCAGCAATGAGCGTAACAATTAGTATGCCAACTGTGAGAAGTGGTCTAGGCATATTACTGGACTGTAAGCTGCCAAAAAACTCCCCCTAAAAATGGTGTGTGTCTTGCTGTTTGGGGGTGGCAGGAAGCACTACATGTGGAAATGAGGCCATACAGGGAAAACATTGGGAACTGCTGCTTTAAACTCAAGCCAGCTGGCCTGTGCTATGGGTTGAAGTTTAAGTGCTGCTGATTCTCCAGCTAGTAAAGCAGTGGGCATTGGTTGCTCAGTGCTGTTAATACAATCACTCTGTGTAACTCACCATTCAACAGTTTTCACCTGACTAAGGCTAATTCAAGTGTAGATAACTCATGCAAATGCCCCAGTGAAGACAAGCCCTAACAAGTTTCAGTGGCTCATTTTAGATTGGAGAGTTTCATACTGGTACTTGGTAATCATTGACTGTAACATCTCCATATAAAAGATGAAGGAGACTCTCTTCTGCATTACAGAACTCTCTGGACTTTCCTGGACTCCTCAGCCAATACTTTGGCTACCACTGGTAGAAAATACTGAACTGTACATAGTGTTATTGGAATTCATCCAAAACATGACCAACAATACAAATTTACTAGCAATACACACACATAAGATTTCACAGCTGAAATTGTACATTTTGGGGATCATATTATCAAGCTCCTGTCTGGGTATGGCACATGTTCCTCCTTGATAACTATAGCCTACTAGCAGCATCAACTTCCTGCCATTCATCCTCTACTAAATTGTTCTCCTTGATTTCTGGTGATAGGACAAGAAGTGGGCTTAAATTGCAGCAAGTGAGGTTTAGTAAGGAAAAACTTCCTAACTGTCAGGGTGGCTAAACACTGGAATAATTTGCCTAGAGAGGTTGTGGAATTTTCATCACTGGAGATATTTAAGAGCAGATTGGACTGACATCTATCAGGGATGATCTAGATCAGGGCTACTCAACTTTGGAAGCCCCGGGGGCCACAGTGGTACTCACAGCACATGCCAACGGCTGCAACTTAAGTATGGTTGCATATACATACAAATATATGTGCAAATAGTTTATTTCACACTGACGGCCATGAATACAAAGATTAAGGCGAGACTACACAACACACAGGCCCCATTTAAGTCAGTTCTGCTAATATTAATAAAATGCAATATTTACCCAATTTAACAGCACTTTTAATATGAGCAATGGCAGCCCAGGAATTTAACTACTAAAATGCATATCAACAGAAGACCATTATATTGACTACTTTTTGGTTTTGGCTCCCACAACGCAAACCCAAATTGCGCCACGGTCCACAAACAAGCAGGCTGCGGGCTGCATGTGGTCTGTGGGCTGCATGTTGAATAGTCCTGATCTAGATGGTGCTTGGTCCTACTGTGAGGGCAGGGGAATGAACTTGATTATCTTTCAAGGTCCCTTCTAGTTCTAGTGTTCTATGATTCAGGATTTTCTCATCATTCAAATATTAGGAGCAACTCTCCCTGACATTTCTCCCATCTTCATCCTCAGACCCCCAAATATTAAAGAACTACAGTGCACACTGTAATATTATCAGACTTTTAGATACTGGTATCTCCAACACCACCTCCTGCATGGTTCTTGAGATGACACGAGCAATTGTTAAGAAATCATGTGAGAATGTTATTTTATAGCTTTAATGGTGGTATTCATTACTGAAAATTACAGCTGTATTTTTATGTTCTTTTCAAATATGTTGCTTGAAATGTTAAAACTATCAGTGTAAATTCTCTTCTTTCTTTAAAGAAGCAGAGACAGTTTTAGAAGCCAGACTGAAAAACAAACCTGTTTCAACAGAGTCTCAAAAGAAATGGGAAAAACATCACGTGGTCGAGCAAGCCAGCCCTGGAATTTCCTTCATTCTTATTACAACGCTTCTAATTATTCCTGTTGTTGTCCTGTTGGCAATTGCTGTACTTATTCGGTGGCGTAAGACAAGGGTCTATGGAGGTAACTATGAATAACTCTTCAATTAAAGAACAACAGACTTCATCCACAAATGACTGCATCTGCAAATACAGGTTGGACATCTCTGGTCCAGCACCCTCAAGCCCTGACCGGTTCTGAATGAGGGAATTTTCCAAACCACAGGAGGTCCCCTGCTACCATTTCCCCAGACCACTTTTCCTCCCTGCTGCTAGCCTCCTCCTCCTCCCTGCCAGGCTGCCAGGCTGCTGCAGCCCTGGCAGCCTGGACTATCTCACCCCCATTATCACCCCCATGATAATGCCATGGCAGCTCACATGGCATTATCAGAGCTGCCATGTCCCTGACCCCGCTACCAGGGCTGCCGCATCTCCAGCCCCGGCCCTGCTATTGGGGTTGCCACATCTCGGGCCCCAGCCTTCCTACCGCCGCTGCCACGTCCCTGGCCCTGTTGTTGTGGCTGCCATAGCCTCTGCTGCGTTACTGGGGCTCCAGCACTGCTCTCAGCCCCAGCATCTCCGGGCTTCAAGCTGCCAGCTCTCTTGCTCCTGGGGCTCCCAGACAGGATTCCCTGGTTCAGGAACACCTACATTATTGTATCTCAATATACCACTTTTTCAGTATTTCCTTCTAAATTTTCCTTTTAGTTGCTATCAGAGTAAAGCTGGTTCTGAAAACTCAGAGCCTTCTGATTTTAATTATTTTGATATATATAAAAGTCAATGTATAACTTTTCACATTGGGAGCTCTTGAAATAATTCTTTCTTCAGAATAAGTGCAGCTTCTTAAAAAATGTGACAGATAAATATATAAACAATATTACAGGATTTCCCTGTAATAAACAAATTGCAGACAATTGTGAGGTGTACATAAATGGAAGTTTACTTATTATCATGTTCATTTTCTGAGTCAGACATATGTTTCCATTATGTATATGCCTTCATCCCTTTGAAATTCAGCTGTGACCTCCCTAATGTGTAGTCATAGTGCTTAAAATAAGAAGTTGTTCCTAGTTCATACTGTAGTAACTTATCATAACACATTTTACTTTTTTCGAAATAACAATTAAGTGTTAATTTTTCAGGTTGTCTGTATGGAGGAAAAAAAAAAAGATAAAACAAGTAAAAAATACCTGAATCGTACAAATAACATAGTTCCACCACTGTTAGAAACCAAATGAAGAAATATTAAACACGGAGGCTACGTCTACACTGGCATGATTTTCCGGAAATGCTTAAAATGGAACAGTTTTCCGTTATAAGTATTTCCGGAAAAAGAGCGTCTACAGTGGCAGGATGCTTTTCCGGAAAAGCCTTTTTTCCAGAAAAACGTCTGTGGCCAATGTAGACGTGCTTTTCCAGAAAAAAGCCCCGATCTTCATTTTTGCGATCGGGGCTTTTTTGCGGAAAACACTAATGTGCTGTCTACACTGGCCCTTTTCCGGAACAGTTTTCCGGAAAAAGGACTTTTGCCCAAGCGGGAGCAGCATAGTTTTTCCGGAAAAGCAGCTGATTTCTTACAGTAGATCGTCAGTGCTTTTCCGGAAATTCAAGGGGCCAGTGTAGACAGCTCGCAGCTTATTCCGGAAAAGCGGCTGATTTTCCGGAATAAGTGGCCCAGTGTAGACACAGCCACAATGTGATGAGCATAATTCAGCAATCTAATACCATTAACTAATTAAAATCCTCATACAAAATTCATAAAGTTTCAAATGCAGTGATAATGGGGTAGAAAGTCTTGTTTGCAAATCTTTAGCCTTGAAAAGTAATACTGCATGAGTGGTATATTTTTGAGGGTTAATATTGAATATGCTATGAGATCATAGAAATCACATGGGGATAAGACCTCTTCAGTCTACTTGTCCCTCTCCCAGCATGGAGAGTTGTTCCTTACAGTGCATTTTTACTGTATTTTTACAATGGTTAAAAAAAATTACTTTTGCAAATTCATAAATGCTCATTTATGAATTATACAAAGTAGTGTATAGAAAAAACCTACTTGCTTGAGGTTTTTTGTTTTCCTTTGGATTTGCAATGGGGGAATCACTATCATTTCCAATAGCTCGACATGGCGAAGTCAGTGGATGTGATATACCTTGACTTTAGCAAAGCTTTTGATACGGTCCCCCACAATATTCTTGCCAGCAAGTTAAGGAAGTATGGATTGGATAAACAGACTGTAAGGTGGATAGAAAGCTGGCTAGACTGTTGGGCCCAATGGGTAGTGATCAACGGCTCGATGTCAGGTTGACAGTCGGTTTCAAGTGGGGTGCCCAAAGGATCAGTTCTAAGGCTGGTTTTGTTCAACATCTTTATTAATGACCTGGATAAGGGGATGGATTGCACCCTCAGCAAGTTTGTGGATTACACTAAAATAAGGGGAGAGTTAGATACATTGGAGGACAGGGATAGGGTCCAGAGTAACCTAGACAGATGAGAGGATTGGGCCAAAAGAAATCTGATGAGGTTCAACAAGAACAAGTGCAGAGTCCAGCACTTGGGACAGAAGAATCCCATGCATTGTTACAGCCTGGGGACTGACTGGCTAAATAGCAGTTCGACAGAAAAGTCCCTGGGGGTTACAGTGGATGAGAAGAAGCTGGATATGAGTCAACAGTGTGCCCTTGTAGCCAAGAAGGCAAATGGAATATGAGGTTGCATTAGGAGCAGCATTGCCAGCAGATCTAGAGAAGTGATTATTCCCCTTTATTCCACACTGGTGAGGCCATACCTGGAGTATTGTGTCCAGTTCTGGGCCTCCCACTACAGAAAGGATGTGGACGCATTGGAGAGGATCCAGCGAAGGGCAACCAAAATGATTAGGGGACTGGAGCACATAACCGATGAGGAGAGGTTGAGAGATTTGGGCTTATTTAGTCTGCAGAAGAGAAGTGAGGAGGGACGGTCCAAAGACGATGGAGAGAGGCTGTTCTCAGGAGGGGCGGATGGCAGAACAAGGAGTAATGGTCTCAAGTTACAGTGGGGGAGGTCTAGGTTGGATATTAGGAAAAACTATTTCACTAGGAGGGTGGTGAAGTACTGGAATGGGTTACCTAGGGAGGTGGTGAAATCTCCATCACTAGAGGTTTTTAAGTCTCGGCTTGACAAAACCCTGACTGGGATGATTTAGTTAGGGTTGGTTCTGCTTTGGGCAGGGGGCTGGACTCAGTGACCTCCTGAGGTCTCATCCATCCCTAGGATTCTATTCTAAGAAATGTGTAGATCATTGAAGTATGTGCCATGGGTCTAGAGTGTTTTAAGAGCAGATTGAACCACTTGCATGTCCAATTGAGAACAGAAGTATAGTACTGCTCGGCGTGTCTTGCTACAACTTACAGTATTCTAGAATATAATTGTCCAGACAGTAAAATAGAAGAAACTCTTCTTCTCCAGCGATAGTCTTCACATTTCATTAACCTGCAGCAGAGAAAGTAGTTCTCAGATCTTTGAGACTTTAATAATTTTTAATGGCTGGAATGACATATAGAAAGAATGGCATAAATTGAAAATAACAGTATAACATTTTTCCCATTCAATCATAGACATGAAACTGGACAATATTATTTTTTCCTTCAACTGTTGATCAGCCTAGTTCAGCATCCAAAAATGCATCCATTTCAGAATAGGGTCATTGATGCATATTTTGAAATACGCTTTATCTTTCCAGCTGATGCTGAACACAAACTTGAATCAAGTTCAGGAAGAATATTGGGCAGACTTCAAGGTAAGTAAAATACAAGATATCTTTGACTTTTAAGAGTCCAATAACATAGATTGTATTCAGATAAGTCAACACAGAAACATGTTTGAGAGCAAGTGCTTAATATTTAATACACTATTATTGGGAGTGGGATTTTTCAAGAGGTGAAGTGGGAAAGGCTCTGCTTTTCAGCTTTGCTTTTACTATAAATGTATACAATGCCTTTCTCCTATCACCATTTATCTGTCCACTTAAGATATCTGCCATTCCTGCTGAGAAGTGGTAGCTGTCATAGTAAGTTATACCAGTTTCTGTTAGAGAATGAAATGACAGGCTGCCTCTGGAACTACTATGTTCAAACTGGTAGGGACATAAAAAATGCTGTTCAGACAATTGTTATAGCTGAATCCTAATGGACATTCTAAAAAACTTTGGTTTTGTGTCCCTACTTTCCCAAAACAGTTCATGTGCTGAACTTCTTTGCGGCTTGGTGGAAGATGATTTTCATAGAATCATAGAATACTTAGAAATGGAGGGAACCTTGAGAAGTCATCAAGTTCTGTCCCTTGCACTCCTGGCAAGGACCAGGACCAAGCAGCATCTGGATCATCGTTAACAGATGTCTGTCTAACCTGTTCTGTAAAATCTCCAATGATGGAGATTCCACAATCTCCCTAGGCAATTTATTCCAGTGCTTAACCATCCTGACAGGAAGTTTTTCCTCATGTCCAGCCTAAACCTCCCATTCTGTAATTTAAGCTCTTTGCTTCTTGTCCTATCATAAGACGTAAAGGAGAATAATTTTTCTCCCTCTTTGTATCATGTTTTTAGGTACTTGAAAGCTGTTATCCTGTCCTCTCTGTCTTCTCTTTTCCAGATTAAACAAACCCAGTTCTTTTAGGCTATGTCTGGGACTACGCTGAAGATATGATTTGCATATCTTGTTCCACTTTCAAAAGTGAGATCGGAGCTTTCAAAAGTGAAAATAGTTGGGGCACGTTTTTTTCGGCAACCTCCCTCCCCTTTTTCAAAAAGCCACTCTTCCTCAAAAAATGAGGTTTACACGGCTTTCCAAAAAAGGGGGGGTTGCCGAAAAAAGCATGTCCTGATTACTTTCACTTTCAAAAGCTCTGCTTTCAAAAGTGAGATCGGAAGAAGATAAGCAAATTCCCACGGAATTTGCATGTCCTCTTTAGAAACTTCAGCGTAGTCTAGACAAGCCCTCAATCTTCCTTCACAGATCATGTTTTCTATACCTTGAATCATTTTTGTTCCTCTTCTCTGGACCTTCTCCATCTCTTTCCTATAATGTGGTGCCCAGAACTGGACGCAATAATACAGTTGAAACCTAATCAGCACAGAGTGGAGTAGAAGATTTGCTTCTCGTGTCTTGCTTGCAACATTCCTGTTAATACATCCTAGAATGATGTTTACTTTTTTGCAACAGTGTCACACTGTTAACTCATGTTTAGTTTGTGGGACCAGTATGACTCCTTTCTGCAGTACTACTTCTAAACAGTCATTTCCTATTTTGTCTGTGTGTAAAGGGATGTAAAAGCCTGTTGAATCAGTTAACCAATTAAACATTAGAATAATCGATTAAGTGTACCAGGCAGGGGACCGTTCCAGCCTGGCTGGAGCAGCCCACAGGGCTGCCGACTGTCAGCACATGCAGGGGTCCCAGATCCACTAGCTCCACAGGGCTGCCAGCCTGTGTGGGACTGCTACCTCCCAGCCCTCAGCACAGTGGGCCCAGTGGGGCTGGAGTAGCCCTCTACCCTTAGAGG
Source organism: Apalone spinifera (assembly GCA_030068395.1). Taxonomy (NCBI): domain Eukaryota; kingdom Metazoa; phylum Chordata; order Testudines; family Trionychidae; genus Apalone; species Apalone spinifera. The sequence continues at coordinate 58,221,535 of JANRFK010004149.1, forward strand.
GCCACAGGTGGGAGGCTGCTTCTGGGTGCCTGCTAACTGTTACCCAGTAAGTATCACCCGGTAAGAGTGATGTTTACTGGGAAACCAGTTCACCAGTTACCTGTTCACATCCCTGGTGTGCTCCTTCTTAAGAGGAATACTTAGCATTTGTCCTTTATTGAATAACATTGTATTTACTGCAAGCCATTTCTCCAGTTTCCCAGAACATTTTGAATTATAATTCTGTCCTCCAAAGCATTTGCCATCCCTCCCTGATTGGTATCATCCACAAACTTTATAAGCATACTCTCTATGCCATTATCTAAATCAGTGTTTCCCAATTAGTGCTCTGTGGAACCATAGGAACTTGATCGCTCCTTTGCTCCTCCCTCCCCCCCCAAGCCGGTCTTAGGGGCAGGAAGTCCAGGCAGTTGCCTGGGGCCGCCATTTTCAAGGGGCCGTTGGCTGCCACGGTCTTAGGAGCGGGCCGGATTTTTTTTTTCTTGACAGTTTTTCCACTTTTGGGGGGAGGGGCTCAACCACTTCCCCCCAGTAGGTTTTTTTTAAAGGTTTGTGGCCAAATAAAATTGGGAAACACTAATCTAAATCATTGATAAAGATATTGCATGGAACCATAAAGTGGTTCTCTGCAGAACCCCACTTGTTGCGCCTTTCCAGCATGACTGTGAACCATTAATAATTACTCTCTGAGAATGGTTATTCAACCAGTTATGCACCCACCTTATAGTAGTCCCATCTAGGTTGTATTTCTGTAGTTTATTTATACGTCTAGTGTCAGATGTTTTATTAAAATCTAGATATACCACATCTACGACTTCCCCCTTATCCACAAGGCTTGTTATCCTACCAAAGAAAGCAATCAGGTTGGTTTGACATTATTTGTTCTTGATAACTCCATGCTAACTGTTATTTATCATTGTATTATCTTCCAGATGTTTGAAAATGGATTCCTTAATTATTTGCTCCATTATGTTTCTTGATCTGTGGTTTCCTGAGTTGTCCTTATTTCCCTTTTTATACATGGACGCTATATTTGCCCTTTCGTAGTCGTCTGAATTCTCTCCCATCTTTTCAAAGATGATAGATAATCTCTCAGATACCTCCTCTGTTAACTTCATATATAGTCTATGATGCATTTCACTAGGTCCTGACAGACATCTAACTTTTTTAAGTAATTTTTAACTTGTTATTTTCCAATTTTAATTTCTGAACCTACCTCCTTTTCTCCAGCATTCACTGTGTTAGGCATCTGATCACCACCATCCTTCATGAAAACCTAAACAAGTCATTAAGTGTCTCTGCTATTTTAATATCTTCTGTTACTGTTTTTTCCTCTTCATTGAGCAATGCACCTACCCTGTCATTGGTCTTCCTCTTGCTTCTAATATATTTGTAGAATGTTTTTTTGTTACCCTTTATGTCTCTCGCTAGATTGAGCTCGCTTTGTGCCTTCTCTGTTCTAATTTTGCTCCTACATATTACATCATTCAAGATCTCTTGCCATACTTCCTATCCTTTTTTATGCAGTGAAATAGTGTGCTCTTGTGCCCTTAATAAAGTCCCTTTGCAAAACAGCCAGCTGTCTTCAACTGTTTTTCCTCTTAGTCTTGCTTCCCATGGCACCTTATGTACCAGTTCCCTAAGTTTGTTAGTCTCCCTTCTTGAAATCCACTATCTTTATTTTTCTGTACTTCTTCCTACTAGGGATGTCCCTGGTTAGCTGTTAAGATCACCCTTGCCAGTTGATGCTTACTGGTAGCTGTTGGCCTGATATGGGCGGGAGCTGTTGCAGCCTGGCCATGCCCACTGTGCCATGGGTAGGGAGCCATTCCAGCCCAGCCAAGTCCACCATGCAGTGGGTGTGGAGCAACTCATGGCACAATGCATTGGGCCCAGCTGAAACAGCTCCCCGCCCTTCCACAGCACAGCATGATGGCCCTGGCCTGGCCCGGCCCAAACAGCCACACCTACGGTGGACCCAGCCTGGGTGGAGCAGCCCGCAGTGTGCCCAGACAGGCTGGAGCAGCTCCCCATCCTCCCACAGCATAGAATGGTTGTCCCAGCCTGCCACAGGATTCCACTTATGCAGTTAACCAACTAAATGTTACATTTAATCAGTTAATTGATTAAATGGCATTTTATATTCCTCCTTAGAATCATGAACTCTGTTATTTCATGATCACATTTACCCATCCTGCCACTTTCAAATTCTCAGCCAATCCCTTCCTATTTGTTAGAATCAAATCACGAACAGTCTCCCCTTAGAAGCTTTATTCACCTTCTGAAATAAAAAAGATTGTCTTCAGTATATTCCAAGAACCTGTTGGATTATCTGTGCCTTGCTTTGTGTTACTTTCCCAATACATTTTCTTGATAGTTGCAGTCTCCCATCACCATCAAGTCCTGTACTTAGTTAATTGTTTAAAAAAAACCTCCTCCACCTTTTTTTCCTTGTTAGGTGGTCTGCAATAAACCCCCCTACCATGACATCACTCTTGGTTTTTTTACCCCTTTTAACCTTACCCAGAGACTCTCAACAAGTCTGTCTCCTATGTCCATCTCAGTCCAGATGTGTATATTTTTAATATATAAGGCAAAGCCTCCCCTTTTTTCCCTGCCTGTCCTTCCCGAGCAAGCTATACCCTTATATACCAATATTCCAGTCATGTATATTATCCCACCAAGTCTGTGTGGTACCAATTATGTTGTGTTTATTTACTAGCACTTCAAGTTCTTCCTGCTTATTCCCCATACTTCTTGCATTAGCACACAGACAACTAAGATACAGATTTGATTTTGCCCCTTTTGGGAAAAAAGTTATTGAAGTGGATAATGATTCAGTAATGGAAAGTTTACCTCTGGTATTTCCTTTCCACAGGAAAAGGTAGTGGAGGCCTTAACCTTGGGAATTTCTTTGGAAGCCGCAAAGGCTACAGTCGGAAAGGGTTTGACCGACTTAGTACTGAAGGGAGCGATCAAGAAAAAGATGAAGATGATGGTACAGACTCAGAAGAAGAGTATTCAGCTCCTCCACCTCCAGCAGTGTCATCTTCATCCTGAAACCAGCCTTTGATTTCTACATTGAACGATTCTACCAAGAACACCAGATTCCTTTTCCCTTTCGCACGTTTAAGATTTTGTGTATTTAATTGTAAACTGTACTAGTCTGCGTGGGGCTGTACACTGGGATTTTTGGTTTTAGTTTGGTTTTAGTTTGGTTTGTTTGCTTTTTTTTTTTTTAAGTGGAGGAGTGTGTGGAAGTTTCATATCAGTGCCGTTGTCTTTATGTGAACATCTTAATAAAGAAAACAATCCTCTTTTAATGGCAGTACTGATTTAAAATAGTAGTATTTTCTCATTTTAGTTTTGGGACCTTTTCTGTATTTGTAAATAAGTCCCATGATCTGCTTTAGCACAATATTTTCCTCATAACATTTTAGTTGTCAATTTCTTTCTTTCGTGCCTTTCCTGTTCAATATCCTTAAACTATTGCAGTACAGAAAAAATACAGTGCCACAAGAAAACAAAGCTGCTAAATCTTCTTCTATTTTTTTAAATCACTAACATAATATTGCATTGAGAGAGAGAAAAAAAAGTCTATTTAATTCTTTTTTTCTTCTTCCTTAGTTGGTGTGTTTCTGAAATGTCTTATTTTTAGATAGTATTACTGTTAGAATACTATTTTCAGAGGCTGAATGTAATTTGTGTAATAAAGTGTTCGCAGAGCATTAGCTGTCAGAGTGTACTTTGGAATTTTTGCATATTTGAAGGGGTTTTTTTGTATGCGACTTTTGTAACAACTACACAGACCACTTCATACAGAGAAAAAAGTGCTATTTTGTATGAGTTGGAAGATATTTTGTTATGTAGCAGGTTTAAAGGGAAAAAAAATCAAGCCTAATAACTTACATACATGTATAAAATCAAACAAACATTTAAAGAAGAATCTTGCCTGTATATAAAAAATGTAGGGTATTTATTTTAATAAAACATGATCAGAGCTAAGAAGAAACCTGTGTCTCAGATTGCATATGCAAAATAATTAGTTTAGGCAACTAATTAGTTTACTTATATAACTGATGCTCTAATTTCTCTAAATTTCCTCTCCCATTCATACAATATAGTGTTCATTTCTGCAATATGACTCACTCTTTTATGCATGCTAAAGACCTGCTAGATAATTATGCTGAATGCATGCGTCATCTAAAGTGACTCATGTGTGTGACGTTGTCATGATTAGTCAGTCTCCTTTGAGGATCAGAGGCATAGATTAATCATTTTATTTAAAATATACACATGCAGGCTAAGAGTACAGAGCAAAAAATCACTATGGGGCCTATGAAATAATTGTCATTACATGCACTATAACAAGCAGTAACTAGTGCTTAAGGAGATTTCTTGGGGACAAATATACCATATTGCTGGAACACAGACTGATTCCTCCCTAACTAGATAAGGCCTTTTACCTCTTTTCTGAGAAGAAGGATAAAAAACTTAATTACCTTTGTTTTTTCTAAGAAGACTAATGAGAACTCTTCAGGTATAAACTCCCAAAATGCAACAGGTATTCAAGCCATTATAATGCTGATGCCATAGCTTTGTGTAAGTAGTGGGGTTTTTTTCCCCCTAACAATGTGACTCTGTCTCATACGTGGGGTTCTGAAGAGTATTTGTATTCTTTTGGGTGAAACATTATTATAGCTGTGCCATTTGCTCCCCCCTTAAATCTGAATATAAGCAAAAACAATGAGAATTCAAATAGAAAGAAATCTTTTTAAAAAGTACCTCATAACCACTGAGGGTACCTAATTAGGTGCATGAACGTTACCTGGCTTATGATGTAAGAGTTGAACCTCTCTAGTCTGGCAACATCTGTGGTCCAGCTTAATTTTAGTTAGATGGATATGCACTTATCATGCTTGTTGCAAAGTTTCTTGCAGTCCCATAAACTTTGTTTACAGTTGCCAGTGTTTTGGTCTGCTGTTAGCTCTAAATTACCCCTAAATATCTTCTAAGAGCCCAGAAATCAGTAGAAGTGTTGGTAATGCCTCTAAGCGTAAGCATGGTTTTTATGCTCTATCTACTTACTTCCTTTTGCCAATACAATAAAAATGTGTAACAACACTAACACTTTATTTTGAAGAAAGCTTATAAGCCTTGGCTTGGCATAGGTTTGTTTAAGGTGTATCAGAACAGTCATACATGATTAAGCAGCATTGCAAGTATTGTTCTATTTATTCACCTCGGTGAAATAGAGACCCACTTGCTACACTACTGACTTCCCACAGTTCAGCAAATTATCTGGTTAAGCACCAGTCATGTCCTGGGGGTGCTAGACTAGATAGGTTCAACCTGTAATAACATTAGTGGACAAGACATGGTGTGTTCTATTTAATAATGATTGCACCTGAGCACATGCACTTTTACAATGATGCTGGTCTAAGCCTGCCTCTTTTTCTGATATTTAGATTTAGCAATTGTGAGCTCACAGTGGTGCAAGCCACCCCCAAAATGATTGAGATCAGGCATACTATGGCTCCAGCCAGTCTTGCATTGCTAGTTCTCGATGAGGACACACACACAAAGAGGTGGGTTGTGACAACAGCTGTGCTGCCTAGGGGAGACACTGCAGTTCCACAGCTTTTCCTATTCAAGGCTGTACTTTAATAACATGGTCTAGCCTTAAATGAGTAGAGATTCAATAAAAGGAACTCCTTTTTCTTTAAGTCATGGTAAAATGAAATGGAAATGTCATGCAGGAAAACAGAGGAAAGTATTTTTTGCACAATTCTGTTTAATAAACCAGCAGACCCTGAATAACCATCTGTTATCTACTGGAAGAAGAATATTAGTTATTTGATGTGAAAGTAAAATTGGCTTATATAGGATGTGCCCTTTTATCTCAATGACAACAGATGTCCACCAGTTAACAGATACTGCTTTTTTTTTTGTAATAAGCACTAGAGGAAATGCCAATTTCAAGCCTTCAAAAATCATGAGACTGACCATATGGTGTAATTAAAAAATGGTCTTATGGATTCACTTTTTCAGAGCTTTTATCAGCCACTGTAAGGGTGACACATAATTAAAAAGCTCAAAAATCTCATATAATCAAATTGTTCTCTGAGCTGGGGCTTTATGAAAAATACCAAATATTTTGAGAGTTGGGAACACTAAATAGGGAAAGGTGTTGTCTAAAGAACTGCAATGATCCTCTCCCATTAGCTAATGGTGCCATAAACTTCACATAAGGCAGGGTAGGAGCCTGCTATTTGTTCCTTACTTGTGTTAGGAAGCTCAGAGAAGTGGACCCTCTGAATATAGGTGGTGCACAATGAGCAAACCAGGAGCTACTTGTAGGTTGCTGGTAGAAGAGCCGACAGACCAACCAGCACGAGTCTGAAATGTGCACCCTGACCTAACCACCGCTAAGTCACCTTAAGGTTTCTCAAACAAAATTACCATCCCAGTTAAGCAGCTGTCTTTTCTATCAAGTACCATTAGGTGTAAATTGGTTCCCTAGGAGGCATCTTGATTAAGAAGAGTTTTCCAATTAAGCAGTGCAGTGTAGTAGTTAATGAGGATTTATAGATCAATGCAGCAAATTGCAACACTTTCTTGCTCTCCACTAAGCCAGATTTATTTGCATCCTTTTAGAGAACTTTGTTTAGTTCTGTAGTATGGTTCCTGGCACTTTTGCACAGGGACATAAACTCATGATGGATGGGTAGAGTTGTTAGGTACATGACATGAGGAGCCTGCAAATTTCTGTTGCCTTAACCCTGAAATTCAAATGTATAAGAAGTGTTGCATTAATAACAGTTTATTTACCCTAATGTGCTAGCAACATATCAACATAAAATGCCTTGGGTAAAAAAACTAGGTAAGGTTAGTGCTGGATTAAATCAAACATTCAGAGACACAGTGACATTGTTTTTTTAAATGTGCTTTTCTTATTGAAAGAATGTCCTATGACGTACTGCACAATTGTTCTGGTCTCTTGCTGCGTGTGTAATGGATGACTCATATCACAGGAAAAAGGAGAGCGGCTGTTTTTTCTGAATCTAGACATGGGATGCCTAAATCATCTTTGCCCCACTAGTCAAATTCTGGCTCTGCTCTTCAGGGTGGTTGCACTCCTGTGACAGATGCTACAAATAAAAGCATGTGTCACATAGGGATGTAATAGTGTAGTCGATTAACTGATAAGCAAAAGCTTATAGTTAATGCTGTAGATTACATGCATTCCCTGTCTCTAACCAGTAAATATTTTAGCAGGCTGGCAGGCAGCCTGGCTCAGTCCTGGCTTGCAATGGGTCCAGGAGCTCAGATCTCTCTTCCCCCCTCCTTTCCCCAGGGAGGGGCTGCTGCCACCCCAATCAGAGGCAGCAGGACAGAACAACAGGCAGCCAGTCCGCAAGGGAGCTGGTTTTTAAACTGGCTCCCCTTACAAATCATCTGCCTGGCACCCCATGTTGCTGCCTCTGATTTTGAGGCAGCAGCGTGGAGTGACAGGGAGTTCCTCAGGAGTGAGGCCGGAACACACTGGATGATGGCCCCACCCCCAGGGACTATAGAATAGTTGAGTAACCAATAAGAATTCATGAGGTTACTCAACTATTCAATTTAACATCCCTAGTGTGAAATGCCTGTGTTGTTTAGAACATGTTTGCTGTTTAAAATAGCAACATATAGCTCGCACAGCACAGTTTTAACATGCCATCATTTTATTTTTATATTGAACACTCTTATTCTATAATGAATATAGATAACTTTATTCATCGTGAATTATCATAAAGCATTCTCTAAAATATTCAACAGCTGCATACATGGGGTTGCTCAAGACTGTTCTGTGATACAGTCCCACTATCATTCCTGTGTAACACTGAGATTCATCTGTCAATTGAACATCATGGGGTGCCCAAGAGGAATTCACTATCATAGAGGAAGGGTTTGCATTCTGCAGAGATCTCTGCTATTTGGCCCTGCAAAACCTGCAACTCAACTCCTTTCTGCTTTTGAAGTGTGCTGTCAGAGAACCTAACCAACCTAGATGACTTGTTTGAAGAAAACAATAGGTGAGAACAAGGTGTACAATGAAGAAAACAATAGGTGAGAACAAGGTGAAATTATTGGTACATAGATTTTAAGGAATGCACATACCTCTTAAATGTCCCTCACTTCAATTACATTCCACAGAGCTTTGGTATTCGCTCACCTTTATTCTTAATACCAGAAACAAAACAGCATGAAACTGAGGTTCTAGAAAGAGCCATCTAATTAAAATAATCCCATGACATTTAAAGTTTGCTGCTTGAGTAGATTATGCTCCTCGCTTGGGTCCTACATGTAAAATGGAGAAAGTTCAGAGGGCTTCATAACACATCTTTTATTTATACAATCACTGTAACCAAGACACATATGGATAGCAATGTGGTTTCAAGTGTGCATTTTAAAAGTACATGTGCACTGTGCTGATGAAATGGCCAAACATACGGGCTGTGTCTAGACTGGCAAGTTTTTCTGCAAAATCAGCGCAAAAACTTGCCGGCTGTCTACACTGGCCGCTTGAATTTCCGCAAAAGCAC
>JANRFK010004149.1:58230222-58251149 GCA_030068395.1 Apalone spinifera
CCGTTAAAAGCATTTTCGGAAAATCATGCCAGTCTAGATGTAGCCATAGTGTTTGTTTCAATGTTAAGTAATGGTGGGTATTACATAAACCAACTGCTACATAATTTTCAGATTGCTTTATATTGTATCTTCCACGTATAGTGGAACGGGTTCCTCAAAACTAAGCTTTATGGGTACTATCAAAAACAAACAATACTAATGTTAATAATGTCCCGTTTCTGTTTCCACCCTAGTGTTTTTCAAAACCTGTCTTGTACAGTGTTCATAAACCCTTTCAACTGCCCATTTGAAGGAGCCATCTTCTGGATGAGTGAATGAAAATCAGCAATCTGCATCCTTGTGCACCAGCAACACACTATCTTTTCCCCACATGAGGACTCCCACTGAATCTAGCTGGGCTCTCTGAGTCCTTGACTTAGCTCTCTCCAGCATCAAATCCACTGGAGCTACAGATTTGGGAAGGAGAGGGAGATGAGGGGCACTCTTTTTTCTTTCTCATTTCTGCATGCTCATGGGTTCTTCAGATACCCATCAGAACCATTCCCTACATGTTCTCACCCCACCTCTCCTGTAATGTGTACCCTGTTTTTTCATTTTGGAAAGCTGCATTGGTTTAGCACTCTACAGAGCACAGTTTCAGCTATCAGAGAAATTTGGTGATATGTCTGAATGGTCAAACTGGGTTTTCATTGACTGGAAGATTTGTTTTATGTTCTGAGATTAAGTTGTCAGATACTGAACTGGCTTTTTTTTTTTTTTTTGTGGTGATTGACTTGTAGATTATGGCATAAAACCAGACAAAGAAAAATTAAACTCCTTCCATTTCTTGTCAAAAATATGGTTTAGATGGGAATTGTGCAAATGGTTTCTTTCTTTGTTTACCCGCTTGTTTCTAATGGTTACTATTCTTTTCATCCAGATCTATTGCCTTAAGGAGTTCCTTGCTTTGCAATGGAGTTCTTATTTAAAGTACTGCAGGGAGTGACTGCCACCTGGTGGCAAAGTCTGTAAGGAAGCAATGCAACCACATTTTTCATACACACACAATTTCCAAAATTACAACAAAAGTGTGTTAGGATTGCACAGTCAAACACTCAGAGTTAGGCAATGCCAGAATGATGGTTGACTTTAAATTCAGCAAGGTAGCGTCTGGATTATGATACAGTCACTCCTGACTTGATCAAGTACTATTCTTTCTCACAGGGCTTCTCATTCGCGTTTTATACATGAGGAACTGAAGACTTGAGGATTATGGCAAAATTGTCAAAAGTGTCTATTAATTTTGGACACTTGAAAAGCTGAGGCCTCTAGCATTGTGTGGTACTTTTTATGTTCAAAGCACAGTTCCTACTGAGTTGCAGTGGTTTTGTGAGAGCTAAGCATTGCTGCAAATCTGATCCTCAGGCCATCAAGTCAGGTACCCAGAAAAGAAGATACACCCACTTCATGACCACCTGAGGAGAGCTTTGTGTAAATGGTTTGTCCAGTATCACATAAGCCCTTTGTAGCAGAGACAGAGGTAGAATCCTGTTCCCCAGGGCAGCATTCAACTAAATTAACCATGAGACCCTTCTTTGTCTTCCTGTAATCCCCTCCCTCATTCCCTGCACATCTGGAGGTGCATCTTGCCATTGGTTTTGACAGAAGTCGCTGCCGCCGCCACCCATGCCTGCTCTGCCTCTGGAAGACCATAATACTGCTGACCTGACTGCCTCCACTTACCCTCGCTGGGACTGTTGCTACAGAGAATCTTTTACCTGATTGTGGATGCACATATGACTTGCTTGCTCCCCCACCTCAATTTGTACTGAACCAATGGGCTGCCTTCTTCTACTTGCCCACTAGCCCTGCTTAGAATTGCCAACAGCTGGACTAGCCATGAGGCTCCTGGAATCAGGCTCAATCTCCCGGAAGCCACTGAAATAAAATTGGGAGATTTTAGGCCTCTAAAAATCCAGTGGCACAATAGAGCTCAATAGGCACCTACTGGCATGGTTCCTAGAACTGACTGGCATGTGTGGGGGGTAGGACCTGTGGGCACAGGCAGCATGCAGATTTTCCTGGCTGTGCCTTCATCTAGGGACTACAGAAACTATTAGCTGCTTCTGAGAACCACCAAAGGTAAGTGCTCACCCTGAGTCTGCACTCCTCATCCTCTCCTGCTCCCCAGCCCTGAGACTCTTTCCACACCTCAATTCCCTCCCAGAACCCACACCCCAAACGCCTGCCCCCAAACCTCCTCCCACACCCAGATCCCCACCTCCAGCCCTGAGCTCCCTCCAGCATGCTAACTCCCTCCCAGAGGCTGCCCCCTACCATCTTCCCCAGCCCTGATGCCCTCCTGAACCCAAACTTCCTCTGAGCGCCTGCACTCCACAGGCTCCCAACCCCTGACCCAAAGCTCAGCCTGGAAACCCCTCCCACATTCCAAACCTCTCTACTTCACCCCGCATCCTGCACACCATCTCCCTTTCCCAGGCTGGTGAAAGTGAGTAAGGGTGGGAGAGAGCAAGTGAGGAGGGAGAGGAGATGGAATGAGCTGGAGACAGAGCTTTGGGGGAGGGTGTTTGGTTTGTGTGATTAGAGGTTCTCTTGTGGTTTGTAACACTTCATGCTTTGAATGGCCCCCTTCTTGCAGTTTGCTGCTTCCCCTCTCCCCCCCCCAGTTTGCTAACTGCCTCACCACTTGGCTGCTTGTTACTTGCTTTCTCCTCTTTATTATTATTCTCTGTCTCTCCTGTCCTGACTACCACCACTCCCTTTACTATCTGCTATCTGCCCCACCGAGCGTGCCCCTTTCATGGTTGGTACTTCTCCCCTTCACAGCCCAGTTCCACCTTTCTGTTGTTTGTTCCCTGTTTCCTCTGCCTCACCCAGCCCCGCTTGCCCCATGCATCTGGGCTTTCCCTGCACCATTTTGTTTCAGCTCCTTTTCACTGGACCTGCTCATCCTTACAGCTGCTACTAACCCAGTGCCCCACCTTGCTTTATTTCATTAACCCCTTCCACGGCACTGGCTGCTACTGCAGTGGCCCACCATTGTCTGTGGTCCCCCATATTCTCCCCAACCCTCCCAGTAGCCCTGGGGGAGCTCACTCCTCACTCCCCAGAGTGTACACCCAAGTGGCCATGGCCCTGCCTATCACCTCATCACAATATGCCACAGCCCCTCTTCCTGCTTCTGCCTTCACCTCCTCAACCACCAGCAGCAGCCAGGTCTCTTTCCCCATCCTGAGGGGAGGAACATCATCTATTGCCTCCTGATGGCCACCTTGTTCCACCTCAAAACTTGTGTGTGGATGTTGGCATGAGTGGTGAGTCCCTTAGCTATTGTAGTAGCCTCCAAAACATATGGGAAGACATATGGGGCTGCTGTGCACTTGGAGCCACTGCTTTACAGTGTGGTGCAGGGCCAGGGCATGAGTAAGCCTGCCATGGCTCTGCTGCTCCATCCCTGGTTGCCTGCATCTGTGCAGGAGATGGTGGAAAAAGGCATCTTGGTGGGAGGCTTTGTGTTGCCACGCACAAAGCCCCATGGGAGCTGACAGCATCCCTGGGGCTCTGGGCAAGGTGGGGGGAGGCGGCGCCGCACTCCTGGAAGGGGCAGGACCTTGGATGGAAGGGGCAGAGCTGTGTAGCAAGCTCTCTACGCTGCCTGGAGCATGGCATTTTCCTTCCCCCTCCCCCCACAGCCCTCAGGGTGGCAGCAGCAGCCAGGAGCCCTGGGCTGCTACCCTGGGGCTTGGCCATTGAGAACTGTTCAGCAAGCTGGGCCTTTTCAGCCAGCCTTTTCAGCGACTCTCTGCCCCTTAGTGTGGGGTAGATACGCCCCCCGTCACAGTGTGTAATAAAATATAAAAAAGTCACATAGGAAAAAGCGAGAACAGACGGGTGAATATTTCCACCAAGAATAAGAGACAAAGCTAATTGTTCATACCTCCAGATGGAGGTATTTGTATATTAGGTTCCCTCCTGAATCACTCTTTTCCCTTGATGGAAATTTCCTTCTGACACTGTTCATTGTTCTGTTTAGAAATGTCTAAAAGATAATGTCTTTTAAAAAAATTCTACCTTAGCTCAGAAGTTCTTTTAGTATGCTGTGTAGCAACAGTATCTCTATTTCTCTGGAGACATGGTTAAATTCTTCCTCATCATTTTTGGCCTTATAATTTAAAACCATTCCTGTTATCAGAGTCCTATACTATAATAGCATTTCCTTAGACTGGATTTTGAGCAAAATATAGAAGTCAACTTGAGCCAGTAGATTGTGATGGTTGCTAATGTGCTGCCTTCCTCTGTTACCAGGGCCTGCTGAGCTTCTAGAGTTATCTTATTTTTAGCTAGTCCAATAATTGCCTGCCCCAGCTCCCAAAAGAGAAAAATGCCATATGCCATTACCTATTTTTGAAATACCAGGAGAAGCTACTATGATAAGTTTATTATGCTAGATCATTAAAATAAGTGCATGTGTCACAACAGGTCATGGATCTTGGCTATAAGTAAAAAATAAGGAATTAATCAGTCCTGAAGGATGACATTTCCAAAAGCTGCCTATTATGAAGAGCTCACCACGATGCATCACAACCTCCTCCACTGTGGAGTATTAAGTCTATTGCAATAAGCTAACTATCCATATATTATCTGTACTTAGTAAACAGTTAAGCATGGTATATTTATAACCACCCTGTAGCAGGAGATATGAAAAAAGTCAAGAAGTCATTATTCTATTACTGGGTCCTTTTTTTTAAACACACACCTAGGCTATGTCTACACTGCTGGCTTTTGCCTGCAAAGAATATGCTAATGAAATGCTCATTGGCAACTTCTCATGCTTCATTTGCATAATCTCTGCCTGAGGCTTTTTGTGCAAGAGGTTTTTGCACAAAAACTAGCAGTGTAGACGGGTCCATTTTGCGCAAAAAAAACCCTTTTGTGCACGATCTGTATACCTCCTTTTTTGAGACATAAGGCTCTTGTGCAAAAGGGGGTTTCAGTGCAAAACAGATCCATCTACACTGCTTGTTTTTGCGCAAAAAGGCTCAGGCAGAGATGATGCAAATGAACCACAAGAAGTTGCTAATGAGTACTTCAGTGTAGACATAGCTCTACTGTTGAACAAAACACTCTTGCTATGGCATAGTCAATTTTCATAATTGATTTCAACTAAGAATGCATATGTAAATAGGGAACTCACCAACCCCTATCTCTCTCTCTGAATTCCCTGAACATATTTGCTCCATCTTCCCCTCTAGTTATAAAAACCACAATGTGTCACAAAATGTCCTTGAAAAAATTGAATTGGGAAGGTGAGTTTCCAATTGTCCCGTTGTAAATTAAATGCATGTGAAGATGACTGAGTGGGCAATCAGTCTTTGTGAAACAGCGAGTCTAAGTTTTCTCCTGGAAGACAGAATGCAATGAGTGTCAGGGACTGTAGAATAGGTTTCTATAATGTGTATGAAGTATATGACACTTCTTTGAGTATGGCCAGTTGCTAATCCTACCTATAGACTTTCTTCCAATTTTGCTCCTGGTTGTTTTACCACATAGTAAATTTGAACAAGAAATTTCCAATTCCTTTTGCCAATTTGCTTAAAACAACTAAACCTCTTCCTAACTATATATCTCTAGAGAGGGGCCTAGTTAGCTGAGCTGAAGAGCTAATGTGTAGCTGCCAATCTGCACTTATCAGGAAATACAAAGTGTTAGCATCATATTCTATTCATACCTTTTAGTGCACTCACCCCGTTACTTTCCTGTCCAATGCATAATCAGTTTGGTGCTCTCTACTTTGGGCACTGTAACTATAAAAGCACTCATTAATAATTTGTATTCTATCAGAGGCAGCAGCATGGGGTGGAAGGTGGAACTGGTCTGCTGGGGAGCCAGTTTTTAAACTGGCTTCCCATGCAGACTGACTCACGCCCGCTGCCCTGCACTGCTGCCTCTCGTACAGAGGCAGCAGCCCGTCTGCAGGGGGCCCGAGCTTCCACAGGGCAAGCCCACGCCTGCCGCAGACCGAGATTGCTCTGCAGCAGCCTTCCCTGCCTCCCCATTCCACGCTACTGCCTCTCTCAGCATGGGGGGAGGAGGCAGGTGGAGCCATGCATGTGTGGAGCCAGCTTAAAAGCTCCTGAGTGCCCCCACACACCTCTGTTGGAGGAAGTAGCGCAGGGGGCAGGTAGCTCTATAGGCTCTGATACGTTCAGGCAGACGGCTTGAACACTGGCTTCCTGTGTGTACTGGCTCCCCACCTCCATCCCGCCCCTGCCGCCTCTCTATCAGAGGTAGCATAGCAGGGGTGGGGGAAGCAGACAGTTTCATGGGATCCGATGCTCATGCGGAGCACCTCATGGGCACCGGCTCCCGCCACCTGTTCCCTCTGATACAAAGTCAGCAAGGGTGGCGGGAATGTGAGTTGTCAACAGATTAACCGAGGAGCCCAGGGTTCTTGGTTAATCATGTAGTCATCTACACATTGACATTCCTAGTGTAGACCAGGCCTTAGTATCTGGTGAAAAACATCCAGGCCAGATGGGGAATAAAGGAGACATCTTCCTAGTTCTCTGTCTGATCTTATTGCTAAAGCCAGAATGCACTTTATGCTATGGACACGAGGTTATAGGAGCTGACTCTGCTAGGCTGACCACAGATGGGTGAAACTCCACCTGGGGAAATAATACAGGCAGCTGACAATGGTGGCAGCTGGCCCTCTACTTCAAAATAGAAGTCCTGTAAAAAGTAGTATCATAACTCCAGATTATATGAAAATCCACAAAAGGACAGAATGAAGGTGGTTATTTCCTATTTTAGGTCTTGGCTTTTTAATATTAATAATGATGGTTTTGTAAATCAAATTTTCTACTTTTTTTTTTTAAAGCAGATTTAAGACAGAGCCAAAGAAATTGCACCATACACCACTATTTTCTACACAGTAGTAGGATGTTGGCAGTCAGGATTACTGGACTCTATTCTTGGTTCTGGGAGGGGAGTGTAAACCAGTGGTTAAAGAGGAGGTCCGTGATGATAGATTTCTTTCTATGTATTTGTCCATGAGTGATATAGTCCTTGGTCTCAAAAGTGCTTGGTAAAGTGGGTATGTAGGAGCAGCCTTATTTTACAGACCGCATAGCCAATGACCTAGGTTTGACACATTCTTTCAATTTAGCAGAACTGAATTCTTCCAAGTGCAGGACCAAATTTTCAGGAGGATACTTACAGCAGTTTCTGAGAGTTAAGCCTCTTTACAGGCATTTTAAGTTGGCCACCCAGATTCACTATCAACATTTGAAAATCTTGGTCCCAGGTTCCTTTCCTAGCTGTGCCATCAGGAAGTGGGAGGGCCGATGGAAAATTTTCCATCAAAATTGTTTATCGGTGGCAAATTAGATTTGATAGAAATAAATGTCACAAGTGTTGTCTGCTTGCTGCAGATGTTTCTACTTTTTGTTCAAAAACTGATCACCTAAAAAGGCTTGGGCCACAACCCCAAAATTCTGATCCTGACTCATGCCTCCATTTACATCTGTGGACCAGGCTAGCCAAGTTTCTAGTGATATACCACAGTAGCTAGACAACTGAGGAGATATGGGGTAGCCAGGGAGCCCACCCCAAAAGAGAAGAATGGGGACATACATACCCGACATAACATGCCCTTTGGGAATATTTCCAAAATGAAGATTTGGGTATTCAGCTGAAATTCTGTGGTTTACAATTTTTACCAAAAAAAAAAAAAAAATTCTCTATGGAAAAAAATTTGAAGCTAACTTTTAATCAAAAATTTCCCTCAGAGAGAAGAAAAATTTTCCAACCAGCTCCCTTGCTACATCTTCTAGTACTATTATCACAAGTGCATGTTAAGGGTACATCTACACAGTAGGGCTAAAGCCGAAATAAGCTATGCAATTTGAGTTACATCAATTTCGTAGCTCAAGTCAAAATAGCTCATTTCAGCTTTTGGTGCTGTCTACACAGCAGGAAGTCTAAGAGAGCACTCTTCCTCTGACTTCACTTACTCCTCGTACAATGAGGGTCACAGGAATCAGAGTAAGAAATTCTCCAGCTTGACCTTATTTTGACATTATGTTGAAATAACTGCTTGTAGTGTAGATGCGGACTGTGTTATTTAGGAATAATACCAGTTATTCCAAAATAACACTGCTATCTAGACATAGCCTAAGAGGAAAACCACTAGAAGTATGAAGTCTTGGTCAACCACATGAGTCATCACGAAGAGCAGAAAAGTGAGTAAACCAGTCAGTGAAAGAGGTAACACTAGAGATCTCAGCACTGGGCTCCTTCTCCTAAGTTAAGGGGTGGTAATTATCCACTTTCATGGTTGCTGGGTCTGGCCCTATAGTGTTGCTTTGTAGTTCTGGGCTGCTGCAAAGTGCACTACAGCAAGCACAAAAGCACCACAGCTCCTGTGCATGCACACAGGGTGATTTCCCCTCCTCCCAGCTCACAACTCATCTTGGCAAATTTTCAGAAAAAGAGAAAGTAAGATGTGTGGATTTCAGTAATAGCAAGGCCCCTTCCTAGGTTTAGAACAAGGTTTTTTTTTTTTTTTTTTTTATGAACAGAAAAATGGTAACGGAGACTCCAGACCAATTTAGGCTATATGATCAGTGAATCACAAAATACATTTACCAAGGACTGTCCCCAGATGGTAAATCACATTAGTGCCAAAACCTGTGGGGTGTTCTTGTTTTTTTTTATTGTACCACCAATGATGGACACAGACTAAGAATTCAATCACGCAGTCCTAAGCACTGAGGCAGACCAGTGGGTGTGGTGCTCATGCTACAAGCAGGATGCTTCACGTAGAGATTTGCTGCTTTAAAGATGATATAGAGATGAGCAGAGGTACTTAATTTGGGGGTTTCTGTAGCAATGCAGCCTCAATATCTCTGACTTTATTCCAAAATAACAAAGTCTGCAAGCAGTTATTTCGGCATAATGTTGAAATATTGTAGAGGACTTCTTACTCTGATTCCTGTAACCCTCATTGTATGAGGAGTAAGGGAAGTCGGAAGAAGAGTGCTCTCTGACTTCCTGCTGTGAAGACAATGCCAAAAGCTGAAATAAGCTACGCAATTGACATAAATTGCGTAGCTTATTTTGGCTTTAGCCCTGCTGTGTAGACATACCCTTTAACAGACTCTGCAAGGGAAAGAAAGCTTTTAGAGTGTTTTGATAGGCTTGGATTAAACTGGTGAAATTCTACCCATGACAATGTAGAGTGTTTCTCATGCAGAACAATTCTTGCACCATGCTTTGGCAGCTGTGCTGCTTCACGGAGTAACATAGTCTTGTGCCAGCAATGAAAAACAGAAGCTATGAAAGGCAGAACTCACAACTTCCCCCAAAGAACTGGTATGAACTACTTTGCCTTCCTGGAGCTAGAGCAGACTTTGGTCATTCAGCTTACAGTCCTGGAATTCTCAGAGCTCTTGAACCACCCACAAGACTAGTGAAGTGGCCATAAAATGGAATGTTGTGCCATACTTTTGTGGTTAAGGACTAATGCAGGCAGGTAAGACCACAGTGTAAATATATAAACATATTACAGATTACAGTCCTATTGTATAGTGGTGAAATGTGCTTTTACTCAACTATTCCCATATTTCTTGTAAAACAAACATGTTAGTGCATATATACAAACTAATTACCAGACACATACTATTATTCGCAAACATATACAGTTGTAAATACAAGTATCTTAACATTTCAATATTTAAAATTTGGCTAAGGAATTTAAAGCTACTGAAGCCCTTTTGATTCCACCAGAGAAGTTTAGGACCATTTCTTCTAATGAAACATTGTAGGGTTTTATTTACTTTAAGTATCCTCTAGTTTGGTTTGAAGAGTCCAACAGGTTGAAGACCATTGTTCTTGATTTGAGTTAGCTGACAGAATGCTATGATCATCAGTAAACTCTGAATGACTTTTACTGTCTGAGGGTTCACTGTCTTTGCCAGGTGGAAGCAGCAGATTGTTTGCTGCAAGGGTATTTACTTCCCCTTCAGCAGTGCTGTCTTGTGGGCATGGCCCATATGAACTTTCCGATAAGCCAACGTAGTCATGGTCAACCACTATTGCACCTTGTAAGAGATAATGGTTGTCTGCAACAGCAAAGAATATTTTGGTTAGAGCAGCCCCTTCTACTTCCTTTAAAATCATCCTATCAAATAGACTAAAAAGGATGATGCTGGGTGCCAACCCAGTTTCAAGCAGTTCCAATAGTATGGCTAGAACATTTTTGTACAATCAGTCTTACAATGTGGACAGAACTTCGGTCCCTAAACTTCTCTGTGCACAAAACTTTCACTGATGCCTTTCCTCTAAGGTAAGGCTTGTCAATGCCTTTGTAGTAGTGCACATTCTGTTATTTTTAATGCTTCATTTTGCTATATGTCTGTGGACCAAACTGAGCTCTAGCATAGCTCCGCAATTAAATCAGTGTTTTATAGAAATGGATCTTAGATTCTTCTTTCTTTATACACTTGTGATTAAATGTGGCTATCCCAAATGCATGTTAGAAAACATTAAACCCTTTACACTATGGCTGCGTCTAGACTTGCAAGTTTTTCCGCAAAAGCAGACGTTTTTGCCGAAAAACTTGCCAGCTGTCTACAATGGCCGCTTGAATTTGCGCAAGAACACTGACCAAAAAAATGTATTTGCGCAAGAGGGCCAGTGTAGACAGCTAAAAACTGTCTTGCGCAAAAATCCCCGATGGCGAAAATGGCGATCGAGGCTTTCTTATGCAAAAGCATCCGTGCCACTCTAGATGCTCTCTTCCACAAATGCTTTTAACGGAAAAACTTTTCCGTTAAAAGCATTTGTGGAAAATCATGCCAGTCTAGATGTAGCCCATATCACATTGTTTTCTGATATATAGAACACACATACTGTATATACATATATTGCAGATTGAAATACTCAGCTAACTGCTAATTTGAATTAGTTTTTGCATATGCTGAATTAAATCATTCAGCAACTTTTCATTAAAAAAAAAACCCCACATTTCAGAAATGTCTGTGTTGATCCCCTAAAAGCCCAACCAAGAAAAGGCATCAAAATATGGCCTAAACTATTTCATTGTTAAAGTCTGGCAATTTCTGGAAAAGCCTGGTTAATTTCCCACCCCATTTTAATCCCTGTAAATATTTAGTCTAGGATTTTATTAGCTGTATTTCTAATTCTTTTTCCTCCTTTATCTTGTGATTGTAGTCCGTCTCTGAAGCACTAGTTGGGAACAGAGGAAATCTAAATTTATATGCGGTCTAGGCAGAACATAGTAAATATATTAGGCCCTGATCCTATCAAGACTTATATCCTGAACATTTCACACTATGGCTCAACTGAAATCAATCAGTGAGGCTACTCATATGAATAAAGTCAAGCACATAAGTGCATCTTCACAGAATTGAGGAGCCTTAAACAGAACTCAGAGTTAACTCTTAACACTGCAACTAGTAGACAAGAAAATGTGTTGTTTTTATTAAACTTCTGGGAAGAAAATTAATTAGGAAGCCAATTGTTCTTGTTGATATGTGTAGTGGAGGCAGCCATTTGGCATAATGACCAATTTCTCCTAAGAAATAAAAAGTTCCAAGTTGCTTTCAGGTATCTTTGCGGTGTTAATTACAACACGCAGTGAGTTTAGTGCGTTTTTTTTAACAGTGAAAACTATCACATGTATGCCAGTAGTATGGTAGACCCACTTGGAAAAAACCCAAACTAGTTATGTTTTGTGGCAAAGGTCTTTGAACCTTGAGTTACTCGTTAGTGGCCATTTGGTTTCCACTAATGCTAGTGCTCAATCACTATTATCTGATTACAAGTAGTGCTACTATAAGGACAACAAAGATCATTTCTATTCTGCAGCTGAAAGTGTCACAGAAGCAGTAGAAATAGACTGGAGATGTGTAGGGATGCTTACAATAACTCTTCCCCTGAAGTATAAAATTTTAGGACCAGATCCATGAAGGGATGCCAGGGTTTCAATGCTGAGGCATATGATACCTAACTTTTGGGTGCCTAGAGAAGTCACAGGAACACTATAATCTGCAAAGCCTGAGTTGAGGTGTCTCATCTCCCCATACAGTAACTGGGGAGGTACCGAAGAATGGGATCCACAAAAACCAGCACACTTAGGGCTTGTCTACACTACAGAGAAGATCCAGGTTGCCACAGTTGGTTTTCCAGGGTTCGAATTAGCGGGTCTAGTGAAGACCTGCTAATTCAAATGGAGAGGGTGCTCCCGTCGGAGCTGGTAGTCTGCTCCTGCAAGGAGTAAGGGAAGTTGAAGCAAGAGTGTGCTTCCATCAACCCCTGCTGTGTGGATAGCATTGAAGTTTGAATCAAGGTACACTGACTCCAGTTACACAACTTCAGCTACGTTAATTGTGTATCTTAATTTGAATTTATCCCCTAGTGTAGACCTAGCCTTAGTGAGCAGCCACCTTAACTACCAATAGGAGCTCTCCCCAGAGGGGTATGTGCTGTGCCCTGTGCTTATTTTAGAAATAGGCACCTAACTCTGGACTGCACGATCCAGGAACCAGGCATGCCAATCATCTCTTAATTTGCACACACTGGCAAGGGAGAAGGAACTCCCTTATAACTAATGGCTAGGGCAGACGAGTGCTCTTGTGGATGTGACAGACTTCTGCTTCAATTCCCCCTTCCTCCTGAGGGGCAGAAGCATCAGCATACCCTTACTGATTGGCTTTAGAGCCTGTCAGTCATTCTCACTTTCCTGGCCCAATTAATATTTTAATTCCTCAATTATTTAACTACAGGTGGAACAATCTCAATAGGGGAGATGAGGGAGATCCATATTGGAATATTCCATAGCTAGTAGGGAGGCAGGACTTCAGAGCTGGAGGGAGTTCTCCTATATCCTGTGTGAACACTCTGATCACTAGCTAGGCTAAGGGCATAAGGGAGGTTTATAAAAGTGGTTTTATTTGAATTCACCTGAGGATAGCTATCCAGTAGGTTTGCTCAGAGGCTACCTACCAGATCAGGCCTGCGTACAACTTAGTTGGGCCAGATGCCTATTTCCTGCTTTGTCACTCACTCGGAGGCTTAGATGGGAGATAGGCATCTCAAATCCTACAGTGAGGCAATAGTGCAGATGTGCAGATAGGAGAAACCAAGGTAATGAGTGACTTTAGACACCTTCAGGGTTTTGTAGATTGCAATAGTACCTAAAACCCGAATGTGGCATCTAGATACCTTGTGAATTGCAGCCTTAATATATATCAATGTAACTAAAAGCACTCTAACCTGCGTACTACCGGTAAAAGACACCAGTTCACTGGATTTGTTTCTGGGAAGATATAAAGAAGTGTACTAATCTTTAAGGGCAGACTAAGTTGCAGTCAAGGTGTCCCCCTACTCTGGTTGGGCTATTCATAAACAAAAAGGGAAGAGGAAGCCCAGTCCTTCCTTTATTGAAAATGCACTGACTGCATGGACTACTTTACAAGGTCTTTGTTATTAACACTGAGAAATCTGCTAAGGTTCTTTCCTGCTCAATAGTATACCCTTGTCTGACAAATGGGATAGGAGAAGGAACAGATTTACCTTGTCCATTAGATCTTATGTATGGCTTAAGGTGAGACATTTTGATGGGTCTTTTTAGTCTGGATCCTGTGTTATCTCTTAGTATTGCACATCCATTATCTGTGATGTAGTCTATAATACAGGGACCAATCCACTCTGACTGGAAACGGCCATCTTTCCACCAGTTTTTTCTTTGTCTTAGTACTTCATGTCCAACTTTAAGATGAAATGGATTTACTTGCTTTGACTTCCTTTTAACATTGACCTTGTTTCCAGTTTGCTGTTCATCAAGCCTATTTTTCACAATCTACATAGAAAAATAACATGAATTGGAGTTGTGTGCTTTTGTAACACTGATTAAATAAATACAATGAAGCATACAGAAGTGTTATACAAAGGCCTTTGGTTATGATGATCCATGGATTATTTTTTTTTAAATATTTGTTTCAAACCTGTTTACCTTAACTCTTTTCCATTTTCTCATGGATAACACTGAAGTATGAGGTATTTACCTGGCATTTTGTAGCTTTCCTTTCCTCTAAAACTCGATCAGCCTGTTTAATTGCTTCAAGAATTTTGGCAAACATACATGTATTATCCTCATGTGCTTCTTGCAGTACATTTGAAGTCTCAGACACATAAGGGTTACGATTAAACATTTGGAAATATGGTGTATTTTGTACTGGCTCCTATTTACAGGGCAAGAGCAAAGGCAAATTTAGTACTTGTCTTAGTAGGTACTTGAATAACAACTTCAGTCAACTCCCAACAAGAGAGATACTATGTACACATACCAAACAAGTCAAATTAAAAGCATATGCAATAGCAGATAAATTATTATCCCAGTCGTTGGGGTGGTCTGAGCAGTATTTGTTCAGGAATGTTTTGATTGTCTTGCATGTTCTTTCATTTCGGTCATCTTTCTGAGGATAGGACAATACCATTTGTTTCATTCCAAAGAGCTCAAATAGTTCTCCGTTGATCTTTAAAGACAAAAACAAACAAACAAAAAACCACACAAAGCACAGGAACAATCAGTGTTTTTATGACACTGCAATAAATATTATGTATGTGTTCAGTTTCTACCCTTTCCTACCAGCATATGACTGCCAAAATTAATTGCCTTGTATATACCTGCCTAAATCCAAGTTCCCATCTAAGCAGTACAATGTGGTCTGGAGGAATGGGCATGGGAGTAGGAGCAATGAATTGCTGAGTTCTAAATTTGTGTTGTTACTATATGGCCTCAAGTCTATGACAGTTTCCCCTGGAGAATAGTGAACCTAACTCTCAGAGGTGTTAATTAGTGTTTGTGGAGTGCTTTGAAAATGTAAAGTTCTTCAGCAACTCTATTACAGTATTTTCCACCTGGGGCAAATCTATTCTGCCAAAAAACAAGGCAAAACAACATACAGTAAAGGACAAGAGAGCAACAAAAGGTTCTAATTCAGGCTGAGTCACTGACTGTGACCTTAGGAAAGTTACTTGATGTCTTTATGCTACATAAGTGGAGAACAGGAGCAAATACATTACTATGAAAAATAGTTTATTATTTAATATATGAAATTCAGTATAGCTATGCTGGCAAAGCCTTGTAGTGTAGGCAAGACATTAGTCTTCTACAGCCCAGCCAAAAACTAGATCATAGAAGGGCTCCTCTATGATCTCCCATCACAGTGCAGCAGGCAGCCAGTGCTCCCAGCTCACACTAAAAGTATTCCTGGGACTGCAAGGGAAGTGGTGAGATGAAGCTGAAGAGGCGGTACTGAAGAGATCCATTAAAAAACCCTTCATTTTAAAAGTAGAGGCTGTTGGCTTCTGAAATACAGGTTGAAACTCTCTAATCCAACACTCTCTGGTCCAGCAACATCCATGGTACAGCATGATTTTAGTTAGTTGGATGTCCACTTATCATGGGTGTGGCAAAGTTTCCTACAGTCCCATAAAGTTTTATAGCCAACAGTTCTAGCTCTCAATGTTCTGTGTTATTATCCAGCTCTAAACTACCTCTAATTTTCTTCTAAGAGCCTAGTAAGCAGTGGACGTTTTGGTAATGCTGGTAGATAATATTGACCTCCTGTGGTCCAGGACATTTTCTGGTTCATCACCAGTCAGGTCCCAAGGGTGCTAGACTAGAAAGGTTCAACTGTACATTTTCTACTTATAAGCAAGTACAAGTTTAGCAGAGTGGCCATTGATAGTCACAGGTTATCTTCAGGCCACAGACTGGACTCCCACTGTAATATACACTTAAGTTATAAGCAAACTGTAGTATAGGCAAAGGCAGAAAATACCTACTAATACCAAGGAGACTACCTAGAGCATAATCTCCATGGGCAAGACCTGTCTGTGTTTGTACACAAGCATCCTGGTCAATGACTGGGTTACTTAGGGGCTACAACACTACAAATAATGACAAAAAGAGACAGTTATGATTGAAGGATGACTCTCTTCTATATGTCAGTGCCATCACTCCTTCACAGAACTTTTACTTAATAGAAATACATATTTATAACCTTATTCAACAAGACCTGTTTTATTTTTTAACATTCAATGATCAAAGAGGAGAGCTCTGGAAAAATATCTAAGGAATCATAATTAATGCCCACCCTCAGATAGCTTGAATCAAGCCCCAAATCATGAGGGGAAAGTTATTGGTCACAACTTAGCAAAACGTAACTGCCAACATACCCGTTTTTAGTTAGTTACATAATTAGTTTTTATGAACAAGTCCTTGTAAATTTGATACCTGAGCCTCTCAGATTGTCTAGAATACAAGGGTATTGTTTAAAAAAAACCCCATCTTCCCTAAAATAAAGTCTTTTAGCACAGATTTCTCTTACCTGATGAACAAACTCTTCTGCTTGGTCAATAATCATTTTTTGAGGTGGTCCATACAAGAAAAACACACTGACAATTGCCTTAGCAATTTCTACAGCTGAAGTGTCTTGTAATGGCAGAACCACCACCCATTTTGTGAACAAGTCTGTCATCATTATGACATGCATATGATTTCTGCTGGTGGCATTAAAAGGTCCTATTAGGTCTATAGCAACTGCAGTCCATGGATCCTCTGCTTTGATAGGGTGTAATTTTGGTACTACGATGGCTGTATTCTTTGCCACCTGGCAATGCTGGCAAGCATATACCTGAGTTAGAAACAAGAAAAGAGGGACTTACAATAAATGCTGTCTCTAGAATAAAAATTAAAATATCTATTATCATTCCAACAAGAGCTGGAAGTAACAGCATCTTGAACCATTCTAGGACAAACGCATTCATTTTACATTTCTTTGTTCTACTGAACGTTTTAGCCAGATCTTCAGCTATAGCGAAAACAAATACAACTACACAGCACAAGTTGGGAGATGGTTGTGTAAAGGTAATTTACAGCTTAACTTTGAACACCGCGGATCCTGGGACTCTGTGTACAATTCGAGACCCATTGTATAAATTAAAGCAGCCTTCTCTATCTTCCAACAACCCCAAAGGGATTAATACAACAATTGGGCAGCAGCAGCAGGTAGTGAGGCCCTGGTCATGTCCCCTTTGCTCCAGTCAAGCTTCTTCCTTAGGTGGAAGGGAGATGACGTGCACAGGACCACAGTTATGATGGTTTTATGCCACCAGATTTTCCTTTGGCTAGTTGCATGGGTTACATAGGCAGAATCTGACATGGCATTCCAGAGACCAGTTTTATCTGCTTAGTAGGATCTAGTCTTATGTCTGTCTAAATTACATGTAAAGAACTGTTTATGTAACATGGAAGTTATACTTATGACCAGGGTTCAACAAATAATGTAACTCGCCTATGGCGAGTAGATTACAACCCGGAAGAGCTGGTGCAGAGCGACCTGCGCATGCGCAGAACGCCATGAAACCGCATGGCTGGCAAGCAGGGCTTGCCACCGCTTGGCGAGCCCTGCTTATGACCATCTTTCTAAGGAAATGGAGCTGACTGCAAGAGCAATAATTTGGCAACCGTGTGTGTGTGTGTGTGTGTGTGTGGATAGTGTCTCAGGACCAAATTCTGAGAGTGCACAATCTGTGTGATAAGTATCATTTTTGCAGACACAAATTTTGTATCTAGAACCCTGCGAATTTGCAGAGATCTGCCACCTATTTTTGCAGATCCAGGTGAGGATACAAAATTTTGTATCCATGCAGGGCTCTACTGATAAGTGCAAAATGATTGCCATTGGGTGTCCCATATAAGAAATTCCCCCTAGATACACCTAATGCCCACAAGGACATAAGGATTGGCAAAGCACAACTTCTGTCCTTGCTGTGCCCAGGCCAGCCATTCTGAAGAAGTGTGTGGGGTCCAGGATAGTAAGCTGTATTCCACAAAAAGGTTTAACAGTGGTCTTGCAGCCTCTATTTACTTACAAGCACCCTCTTCTGCCTCCCTGAATCTGAATACTTCCTGATACTTTCACTTAGAGCAACCCCTTACCATCACTCAGTACAGGCTGTGCCCACAATACATAATTGTGCTATACGTAAAGGCTGCATCTAAACTGGCTCGATCTTGCGCCAGAGCTATGCAAATGAGGCTCAGCGTTGGAATATCACCGAGCCTCATTTGCATAGCTAATGAGCCACCATTTTCGCGGAAGAGGCTCTTGCGCAAGATGGGGCTGTCTACACTGCCCCTTCTTGTGCAAGAAAAACCCTTTTGCACAAAGCCTTATGCTGATTATTTTCAGGCATAACGGCTTTGCGCAAAAGGATTTTTCTTGCGCAAGAGCCTCTTCTGTGAAAATGGCGGCTCATTAGCTATGCAAATGAGGCTTGGCGATATTCCAATGCTGAGCCTCATTTGCATAATTCTGGCGCAAGATCGCGCCAGTCTAGATGCAGCCTAAAGGTACACTGTAAAGAAAAAACAAAAATACTATGTGGCCACCTTGTACCTATGTAACCATTGTATTTAGACATTTTATTGTCTAACACTAACCTTAAAATCATTGAAAAATCTAAATACATGCATGAGGTTTGTTGAATTAAGAGTCTTAGAGTGGGGGCCTCAAGCTAAACAGAGCACTGGAAGTTTAATCCCAACAATCTAGCCCTCAAATTTAGTTTTTCTAGCATCACATTTTTACTCCATTATAACACTGAAAACAGTCTCTACTTCTGAACTGAGTCTAGGTATCAGTCCGAGGAGGAATTTTCAAAAGCCCCCCAGTGACTTAAGAACACAAATCTCATACAACTCAATGGGACTTAGTTGGATTTTTCAAAAGTGTCTCCAGATAAATCCCATTGACTTTTAATGAAAAGGGTATTCTTAAGCAACTTAGGGTTTATTTTTAGCATACATTTTCACACTCATCCCCCTCTCTTTTTATTTTTAAGTTTCAGCAAAATACTGTTCAGCTATTTCATTAAAAGGGAGGCTAAAAATAGGAGTCTTGTAAAAGCATTGTACAAAGCAATCAGCACTATCTCAATTAAGCTTATTACAGAGATTAGACACAAATATTCTGTAGTTATGACTCATACCCACTGTTTGACGTCATTTGTTACGGAAGTCCAGTAGTAATTAGACTCCACCAGAGTCAGAGTCCTTGATATGCCATGATGTGCACCTGCAGGGCTTTCATGACATTTGTGTAGAACTCTCTTCTTCTCCTCATCTGAGACAATTACCAAACGCATCTGTTTCCTGTCTTTCCCCACATAGAATAATTTATTTTCTGGGAAGAAAAATAACATTACAAATGATATGGCATCATATTTAAGACATAACAACCACATAAGTCCGTTCAACTATTGGATATACTTAGTTATGGATTTCATTATACTCATTATTCCTCATTTTCAGCTGTGTACAGTTACATACCAAATCTCTCTTTAGCAGGGAGTATTTGTTCATTGCTGTACTCAATCAACTTTAAGTACAGGGCAATGCACCCTTACCTATTCCCACAGGAACACACGAGAAATTGAGTTCCTCCATGAAATCTCTGAAGCGTAATCTAGTAAAACTAAGAGGTCACATGCTTCACAGTTTCTGCTGGCAGAACTTGTTGCACATACCAGGGCTTGTTTTGCATCTCTTACTCCCCATATAAGCACTTTGAGTCAACTTCCCATCCACTCTCTGCCTTTTCTGCCAACCTACTATTGTGGTAAACAAAATACTCTGTCATGAGTTAAAGATCAGGGTTTATATTTTGACCTTCCTTGAGTCATGATCAACAGTTAGAGATTTCACTAGTAGCTAAAATGGGCTTTAATTATTAGATGGCTCTCCAGACCATTTAAATACAATTAAATATGCTAATGAAGAGGCTAATGGGGATTGTTTTTAAGAATGTTCATTTGTATGCTAACCTATGACACACAGATGAGTTTATTTTATAAAGCAAATAAAAAAATCAGACACTCGTCTCAATGTGCTATAAGCAAGTCTTCACCTTGAAAAGGAAAGTCTTCAGGAAGTAATGTATTTCCCAAAAAGAGAGAATATTCTAACCTTTGAAAACAAATTTTTTGGCTGCTCTTCTTATTCCGCTTCTTTCACTTGGTAATGTAGTTGGATGATATTCTCCTGTTCGTTTGTAATAAGAGATCTGTTTCAGATGGAGTCCACCATTCTTTCCACTACGAACCATTGTTTGCCTAAAATGAAAATATTGTACAATATATTGCTGTGACAGTTGCTCCAAACTATTGCTGGATCTCTTGCAGCCCCTTCATTCCCTTACGCTTGGATATCAGTTCTACATACAATGTCTGACTGTCACAGCACTACTTAAACTTACCTTCCTTACCATGTTGTTGTGTTCGGGTTCCACACACTGGACCATGTGCTTTTCTGAATCTGTCAGGTATAGCCTATAGCTGAGTTTGTAGGGAAACTCTGAGAGCAGATACTCTTTGTAGCAAACTCCTCTCTCCTCCCCCTCCTCCCTCCTGAGAGCCAAAATACTGTAGTCCAGCTGTATAGACCTGGAGACTAAGGCTAGCTCCCAGGACTCTCAAGGGGTATGTCTACACTACAAAGTTAATTTGAACTAAAAGCCGTTAGTTCGAATTAACTTTCATAGCGTCTATATATACAAACCGCTAGTTCGAACTTAATTCAAACTAGAGGAGAGCTTAATTCGAACTAGGTAAACCTCATTCTACGAGGACTAATGCCTAGTGAGAATTAAGTAGTTCGAATTAAGGGCTCTGTAGCCACTTAATTCAAACTAGTTGGAGGCTAGGCCTTCCAAGCTTGCCCTGGTGGCCACTCTGGGTCAAACCAGGAAAACTCTTCTGCCCCCCTCCCAGTCTCGGAACCCTTAAAGGGGCACGGTCTGGCTACACTGCTTGTGCCAGTTCCAAGCCTGCCA
>JANRFK010004149.1:58262330-58283253 GCA_030068395.1 Apalone spinifera
TACATTTTTACACTTGATTTGACAGTGTTTATGCTCCTTTCTATTTACCTCACCCTACAGGAATCCTCAGGCACACAGCAGCCACTGTTTTAAGCACAGGGCTGCTCCATGTGATCGCCCAGCCCAATCCTCACTCCTATTGGCTGGAAACAACCAACCAATAGAAGCTGAGAGGTTGGCCTGGGGTACAGGGACAGCACAAGTCTCTTCCCTCTCCCAGAGCAGAGAGCCACATGGAGGGAGCAGTCTACAGTTTTAAGCATACAGGGCTGCAGCAGGCAGGGATCCCAGCCCTCCTTACAGGTTCTGCAGAGCTGCTGGCCAGGAGACACTTAGATAAGTACATCCCAGCCAGAGTGTGCCTCTAGCACCCCTGCCCCTCTCACACCCCAAATCCCTCCCCAAGTCACCATCCAAACCCTCTGTACCTCCCTGCCCCAGGTCACAACTCCCACCCAGATCCTGTACCGCTCCCTCAGGCCAGAATCCTTCCTGCACCCACATTCCCTCCCAGACACTACATCTCAATCCCCTGACCCAGGTCACAACCCCCACCTTCACCCAAAGTCCATCTCAGATCTCACACCCTCTCTGCCTTTCTGCACCCTCTATCCTAGACCCCACACCTCCTCCACAGAAAAGAGTGGCTCTTGACCACTTTCCAAAAAAAAATTTGGAGTTCTCCCCACCAAAAATTATCGTCCACTTCTGAGTTAGCCAATGAAACAGGATTTTACATCCCTATAAATTACTGGGAAATATCAAATTACAGTTGTCTGTACAATTTTAATTTATCCCTTTTTGTGCATATGCATTCCAATAGTCTTTACATGACCACTCACTAGGACCTTTCCTTTTTCTGTAATCTCTTGTTTCTTTCCTACTACATCTTTCAACTTCTAAAACAAATGAAGCAGGATAGCCTATAGACAAGATGTTCACTATATACCTATGATTTAGTTTCCTCAAGCACAGTATGTCCTATATATTAAATGAGGCAGGAGTCCCATGGGAAAAATAGTTATTTTACTGTCTAATTAAATATAATCTTAATGGGACATACAAGGAAGTGAATGAAGGCTGAATGGGCAACGGTCATTCTGATATTTTAACTTCTGAATGCTTGATTTTGCAACATTAATGTTCTTTTAACATTTTTTGTGAGAAGAGTAGGGATGCAAACCAGATGTAGCATAACTGCTGCCCACAGAATGTTGCATAGCTACATGAAACTGAACAAAGTCTTGTTAACGTTACCTGGCTAGTGGGCAGAACTATCCAGGAGTCATGTATACTGGTTTGGGCAGACAGCACTGCTGCAGGAACCAATGGTTTTCAACTGGTGGTCTGTAGATCCTTGAGAGGTCCACAGACTACTTCTAAGATTTCCAAAGGAGTCTAGAGACAAGGAAAGCTTGATGTCCACTGGTGTAGACTGTTTCACATTTAGAATATTATCTTTGCAACTGCAAGTGTTAGGGTTGGTTTTCTGCAGAGCAGTGATGGGAGAGCCTGAGTGGAGAGCAGGGATTTCCTGAGCTTCCCCTCCCTGAATTTCCCCAACCACTACAAAATTGTCAACTAGTTACATTACTGTCTTGTCCAAATTATCAATTTTGGTAGCAGTTGGGTTACAAAGCACTTGAATGCCAGGGTAATGAAATGTTGTTATCCTTATTGCATGAGTAAGGACAGCAGAACTGTTTTTGGCCTGTCCTGACTGTGGATGTCTCCCTTACTTCAATGTCAATGGAGAGCAGGGATGTTAAATTTAGATTAACTAATGGAATAGTTAATGGGATTTCCTTCAATTATTTGATTAGTCTATAAGGGCGCCTCCACCTTTAAACTGTAGCAAAAGCTCTATTGTTCAAAAGCAGAAGCCTCACAGGGAGGGACTGGCCCTATGCTCCCTGCTGTGCCTGAGCCTTTGAAATGTACAAGAGCCCCAGGTGGGTTCTTGTACATTTCAAAAGCAGAATCGCAGCAGAAGCAGCGTGAGCAGAGATTGCTTCAGTCCCCGCTGTGCCTCTACCTCCTGTGCCCACTGCGGAGACGGTGCTGTGGGGGACCAGCTTTTAAGAAGGCTCCCCCCAGCAATGGCTTCCCCCCTCCCCATGGCTGCCTCTCTGACAGAGGCAATAAGAGGGGAGGGAAGCGACTAGTCACATCACTAGTCGACTATCCAATAAGCTTATGCTTTTTGGATAGTTGACTCGTCACTTACATCCTTATTGGAGAGTGGTGACATGTTTTGCTTGATGGTCTGTCCCATATTTTTATTATAATTATTTTTTACTTAAGAATGACCATACTGCGTCAGATCAATGGTCCATCTAGTCCAATATCCTATCTTCCAACAGTGGCCAACACCAGGTACTTCAGAGAGAATGAACAGACTAGGTACTCATCTGAGACATCTCATCATCCAGTCTCAGCTTTTGACAAACAGAGGGTAGGGACAAATTGCAACTTGGAGTTGCCTCCCTCACTATCCTGGTTAAGAGCCACTGATGGAGCGGTCCTCCAGGAACTGATCTAGTTTTTTAATTCTCTTGTAGTTTTGGCTTTTACAGTATCCCTGGCAAAGAATTACACAGGTCAGCTGTATGTTGTGTGCAGAAATATTTCCTTTTTTAAAACTTGTTACTTGTTAATTTCACTAGGTGATCCCTAGTTCTTGTTTACCTGAAGAATTAAATAACATTTCCTTTTTTCCACTTTCTTCATACCAGTCAAGATTTTATAGACTTTGGTCATATCTCCATTTGTTTCTTTTTTCCAAGCTGAAGAGTCCCACATAATTTAAGCTGTCCTCCAGATCCAGTTTCATATCCTAATTATTTAAAAGCTCTTCTTTGTACATTTCCTTTCTCTCTCGCTTAGGGATGGGATGACCACACTGCACACAATATTCAAGATCAGAGCATACCATGGATTTATATAGTGGCTTTATGATAGATGAGATTGTGCCTATCACTTTTCTAATGGGTCTTAAAATCCCATTAGCTTTTTTGACAGTTGATGTACATTGAGTGGTTTTTTCAAAGAAGTAGCCACACGACTCTAACATATCTTTCTTGAGTGCTAAAAGCTAATTTAGACTCCCTTACGTATGTACAGTTGAGATTGGTAGTGCTCCCTGGAAAACATACAGCACACCTTGCCCCTCCCAGTCTCACCCCTCATTAGCCCTTTGACACCTCTCTTTAAATTTCAACCCCGCCCCCCAATTGCTGTTCATGGGGAAAACACGGGTGGGCAGCGAAGTTTTCCAACCCCGATCATCCCAAATCCCATCTGGGAGCCCTGAGCGGAGCTGGAGGAGCCCGGCGGTCACAGCGCAGGGCAGGTGTAGGGCTGAGAAGAAGGGCCCGGCCCAGCCCCACCCACCTCTTGCAGGGACTCACTCCGGCAGCCGGGCGGGCGCCTCGGAGCAGGAGATGCCGGGCTGCAGACTGAGCGTGGCTGCGTCCCTCCCTCAGCCCTGGGGAAGCCGGAGCCCCGCCGCGCCCCGCTCCCCGCCGCAGCAGCAGCAACGCGCCCCTGCCCAGCCAGCGGGAGCCGAACTCCGAGTCGCAGGGACTATGATTCCCAGCGTGCACCGCTCCGATTGTTCCCCGGCCTGCCGGCGCAGCATGTTGGAACAAGTGTCTCCACGGAGATGAAAGTGGAGCGCTGCACGCTGGGAACTGTGGTCCTCGCGGGAGTAGAAGACAAGCTGGGGTCTTTGGTCTTAGACCTGCCGCGTCTAAGCGCCGCCTGCGAGAATTTGCACATGCGCAAATCAACCCCTGCGTCTTTGGGCGATATTGCTCCCCTCCAACTCTTTGCCAGGAAACAACGAGTCGGATACGCGCAGCGGCAACCAATCCCTCGCTGAATTCCTAAGCACGAACCTGACTATCGCGATATCCAGCCCCGCAGTGCGAGGTACGCGTTTCTCTGGCCTGTGGCGAGACAAAGGTAACAGCTCAGCGCGCGAGACTTATGTGGCGCCCCCGGAAGTGACGACGCCGAGGGGGTTGTTCCGCGGGAGAGGGGTGGCGCGGCTCGGGGCCAGCCCGAGGGAGGGGCGTAGCGCGGGGGGAGGGACGGTTCCTGTTTCTCAATGGGCTCGGGCGGCGCGTCGCCGCTGGCAGCGAGGCCGGCATGGGTAGGTGAGGAGACCCCGTCCCGCGCGGCTCCCCGCTTTCCCCAGCCCGGTGAGGCGGCGGCAGCTGCTCCTAGGCCCGCGGGGCGCTGGCGGCTGCCGAGAAGGGGGCTGCGCGCCCGCGGCCAGGCCGGTCTCCGCTCGGCACCTGGCGGGTGGAGCCGGGGCGCTCCCAGTCTCCGCGCTCGTCTCTGCGGCGTCCGGGCGCCCGCCCTCGGGCTTCTGAGAGTCCCGGGACAGCCCGGGCAGGGGGACGCTTTGTGTCCGCGTGTGGCTGCCGCTGCTCGCGCTGCAGCGGCCCCCGCAGGACCGGGGCAGGGATTTGGGTCCCGCTGGGCTCCCCGCAGCCCTAGCTGCTGCTGCTCTAGCCGGCCGCGTCCCCGGCGCTTTGCTCTCCAGGGCCGTGCGGGCACAGGGAGCCCGGTGTCCCTGGGCGGCTCTTCCTCCTTCCCCACGTGCGGCCCCCTTCGATTGTGCGGCGTCCGCAGACACCCCTGTGGAAGGAGCGGTAGGGCTGCTCACTGCGGATGTTGGCCACGGGGCTAGAGGTTACTTCTGGAGGACAAAACTCACGTTTATGTGCCAGCAAACTGCCCTGAGGCCGCAACGGCGTGTTTGCGGTGGGTCACCCAGGGCTTTATTCCGTAAACATCAGCAGACACAACATGTCACAGTCCTTATTCCTTAATAGTCATCCTGAGGGCAGTGGAATGATGATACACGTGCGAGGTGAATGATGCACAGATTTATAGTCTGAGACACTTTTTTTTCTCCATAAGAAAAAATAGGTTTTTAAAGACTTTTTCATGGATGTGCTTGAAAATATTTGAACTTATAGGCAATAAAATTAGACTAATAATGGATCACCAGATGATTCTCAAAGTGTGTAATCATAACTTGAATGCATTCCTAATATGCATTTCCCAAACACATGCTGTCCATCATCTAGCAAATTAAATTATTTTCAAACATGGTAGGTATACCATTAAGTGTGATTTGCAGCTCACATGTTTTGTGGTTAGCTAGCTTCAGATATGTCTCTGCTACTAGGGTTAGGCATCTGATCACTGCCAGCGAAAGGGGGGGGAGGGGGTCAGGCAGAGGTTTCTCATTCTGTTCTCCCTCAGCACAGTCTCACAGCTCCCATTGGCCAGAAACTAGCTAATAGTAGCTACTTGTTTGCAAGGCAGAGGCAGTTCTCTTCTCCCCTCCCATTCACTTTCTCCGCCCCCCCGCCCAGTGCTCACGGCCCTTGCAGCAGGCTGCTTTGAGAGTCTGGTGGGGCAGGCAGGGAGTCTGCCTAAGGGACCTACCTGCTGGCTGCCTAGTAGGTGTCTCCCAACCAAAGCCTGCTTCTGGCATCCCTACCCCATGTCACAACCCAAACCCTCGGCACCACCCCCCCATGCCACATAACCCAGACCCTCTGTACTCCTGCTCTCATATCTCCTCCCAGACCATGGACCCCAATCCCATGCCCCAAGTCACAGCCCAAACTCTTGCACCTTCTCCTGCACCCCTGTCCCAGCTCTCAACCCCTTCCCTTCCCTGCACACCTTCCTACCTACACCCTTCCTCCACATCACAATCCTCTCCTTGCATCCATACTCTTTCATACCCTGTACCCACTGCCCCAGATCACAAGCCCTTTCTTCACCCAAAGTCCCTCCTAGACCCCACAATCCTTCCTGCCCCCCAATCCCTACCTCAAGTCCCCTTCTGCACCCATCCTCCAACATAGACCCTAAACCTCCTACATTAATATCATAGAAGAACGTGGCCCTTGACCACTTACCAAATTCTTGTAGTGGCCCCAGCCCTGATCTATATTACAGATTCACAGCCATGGTACTGCAGTTGTGCTACTGTAGTGCAGACATTTGTGTGTTGCCAGAAGGGATTTTTCAATTGATGTAGATAAGTGTTCACCAACCAGTCAATCGTGATTGACTAGTCAGTTGTGGGGAATCTCCCAGTTGACACAATCACCATTTGGCATGCTCCCTGCTTGCCTCATCCCCACACCACTGGCCCAATCCTGGGAGTTTCGGTGGGATTCTGTGCCCCTGCCCTGACCCCCTCCCCTTGCTAGCACCCTGCATTCCCTCCTACATCTTCCTCCCCAAACCCCTGAACCAGCTGGTAAAAGTGAGTGATGTTGGGAGAGAGTGAACTATGGAGGGAGAGGGGAAAAGAATGAAAGGAGCAAGGCTTCAGGAAAGCAGCAGGGTAGATCTTGGGTTGCCTTTAAATTAAAAAAGTGATCTTGAGCATAAAAAAGTTGGAGTAATTGATATAGACAACTTACCTACTGCCTGTTGGAGAGATGGATTTTATCAGAAGAAATCTTCTGTCAAGATGGTTGCATCTAATCTGGGGTTAAGTTGTTCTAAATTTTTAACTCGTTTTCACAGCCCTCAGTGATGTAACTTGGTAAACTCATTTTAGTATACAATAGTCTCAGCTTCATAGAGAAATATCCATGAAATTTTCATCTGTGCTGCATTTGGAGAGGTGCCCATAGATAACTGTGTGGATTTTGCAGCATCCAGCTGGAACCCTGTTTCAGAACAACATTGTATAAATGAATTTAGATGGAGCTGAACTGGCAAATGTACAATGTGATATAGCATCAAACAGGCCAATGCCCCCTTTTAGATGTGTACAGAGAAACATAGAGCAAGGAGGCAATAAATATCCTGGGTGTAATCATACTAGGGATGTAATAGTGTAGTCGATAGACTACATGCATCACCCTCGCCCCCAACAGTAAATTTTTTAGCAGGCTGGCCAGTAGCCTGGCTCAGTCCTGGCTTGCACTGGGTTTGGGACCTTGCAGCTATGCATTTAAAATGTATTAGGAGGCAGGCAGGCCAACTCAATTCCGGCTCGCACTCAGTCTGGGAGCTTAGTCCTCCCTCTCCCCCCGGACAGACCTGCTGCCATCCCGCGCTGTTATCTCTGTATTGGAGGCAGCAGTACTGGGTGACAGGCAGTTGGGCTGCAAGGGGAGCTGGTTTTTCAATGCGTCCCTCACAGACTAGCTCTTGCCTAGCACCCCACTCTGCTTCCTCTGATATAGAGGTAGCAGCACAGAGTGGCAGGGGGCTCCTTGGGAGTTGGACCCTGGCTGCTGGTCCCACCCACGGGCACTATAGAATAGTCAAGTAACCGATAAGTATTCATGAGGTTAATCGACTATTCATTTAACTGATATTTAACATCTGTAAATCATACTTCATAGTACTTTGGGTTTTGGTGCCATATTACTAAAGATGCTCACAAAGAAGAATAGATGTAGAGAAAATCATTTGAAGATATTGGGGTTATACAGATAGATTAGAGAAAAAAATAAATGAGATAAGCATGTCTTGGATCATGGTTAAGGAGTCATTGAGTCTGGGGGTTTTGAAGGATGGAAAAACAAAAGATGGAGAATTATTTATAGTAATACAAGATGGAGTATATTTCTTTGAGGGGACAAAATTAAGGGGGAATCTATGATAAATTTTAGGAAAAACTTTGACCTTTTTTAAATTAGGAAATAGTTCACTAAGGGAAGTAATGAAAGCTCTCAAATTAGGCTGAATAAAACAATAGAAAACATATTGACAGGAAGGTGGAACTAGATGATATTTTTTTTCCATATTGAACATCGCAATCTGAAAAATGTGAAATATTTATGTTATACTCTGTGTCTTAAC
This sequence comes from Apalone spinifera, assembly GCA_030068395.1. NCBI lineage: Eukaryota > Metazoa > Chordata > Testudines > Trionychidae > Apalone > Apalone spinifera. The sequence goes on from JANRFK010004149.1 coordinate 58,270,188, forward strand.
TTTTTCAAGAAGGACTTTCTCAGATTAACAAAAACATATTAATGGGCCAGGGCTCCTTAATGCCTTTTAAATGCCTTTTTTAACTTTTACATTACACTTTTCAACTTTTGTCTCATTCCAGTGTGAACTTTTGAAATTTGAAAATAACTAATTAAGCTGTCTGTGTGCGGTACTGTGAAAATTTTCTGCTTTTTTTCTTTTTTTGAAATGAGGCTTTTAATTTAAATACTTTTAATTTAAAAGCAGTGCTTTGTTTTTGGAAGTCCAAACTTGTTATGGGCATAACCTTCCTTGATGGTTGGTGAGTGTGATGTGTTGGAGAGATTGAGCTTAGAAATCTGTTTAGAGGTTAATGAATGTGAAGGTTATCTCTATTATGAATATGGTGCAGGCATCTGCATTGTGTGCCAGACATCAGCTCATTGTAGTGTTTGGCAGCATAGCTACTAATATCTTGACTGCAATTCTTTTTAACTCTATAAGGCTCCATGAAAATATTTTTTTCATCACATAACAGTTTAGCTGTTTTGCCAAGCATTAAATAAAACGGTTTGTGGTAGGATTATTTTAGAGCTAGTTAATACATAGTTTTCACTCCTTTCGGTCATAATGTACTAGCACAGAAAACCCTATATCTTATTTTTTCTTTAGAAACATGTCTGCATGAAGAATAAAGTTAATAAGTTGCCCCCCCCCTTTTTTTTGCATAATATCAAACTGCCTCATTGATGGGTGGGTGAGGTGGGACAAATGAAAGTGGATAGATTGTAGCAAGCAAGTCTAAATAGAGGCATGCACTATCATTAGAGCCCTTCATGGATACAAATTTTGTATTAGCATTGATCCACAAAAATGATCTGTAAATATTCACAGCTATGGATATAAAGTGGGTTTCCATGGATTTGCAGGGCTCTAAACATAGTGTACACAATGGTCTAACAGTGCATATGGTAATCTCTTGTTTAAATTTGAATGATGTTCACCATCATATGGCTTTTTTGTGGAATACAAAAATTTATGTACAGTAGAATCTCAGAGTTACAAATACCTCAGGAATGGAGGTGATATGTAACTCTGAAATGTTCATAACTCTGAACAAAATTTTATGGTTATTCTTTCAAAAATTAAAGGGAACGTTTAAAAAAATTGATAAAGTAAGGAAACTGTTTCTGTGTTTGTTTGATTTAAATGAATGCAGCTTTGAAACTTTACTATGCAGAAGAAAAATAATGCTTGTTACATTTAAATTGAGATGTTTAAAAACAGTTTCCTTATCTTGTCAAGTTTTTTTAAACTTTCCTTTTAATTGTTAGTAGTTTACATTTAACATTTAGCACTATGTTTTTCTGTTTGGTTTTGGTCTCTGCTGCTGAGTAATTCTGGTTTTAGATGAATAGGGCCCTACCAAATTCATGGTCCATTTTGATCAACTTCACGGCTACAGATGTTACATGTAAATTGCATTGGTTATTCAGTTAGTCAATAAGGGCTCCTCCACCTTTGAAATGTATCAAGAGCCCTGCTGGCTCATGCTAGATTTCAAAGGCGAAAGCGCTGTGGGGAACCCAGCCAGCAGGTGGCTTGATCAATTTTCCGCTGGTGCTATGCTCCCTCCTTTTGAAATGTACAAAGCCCCAGGAAGGCTCTTGTACATGTCAAAAGTAAAGCACTGCTGGGAGCATGGGGGACTCAAACAGTCCCCCGCTAGCCCTGTGTTCCCAGCAGTACTTTGCTTTTGACATGTACAAGAGCTCTCTCAGGGCACTCGTACATTTCAAAAGCAGGAAGCGTGGGGCTAGTAGACTGTTTGAGGTGCTGGCAGTGCTTTTGCTTTTGAAATGTAACAAAAGCCCTGCTCTTGCTACATTTCGAAGGTGGAAGTGCTGCCAGTTCTCCACTGTACCCATGCCCCTTCTCCCTACAGAGACGGTGCTGGAGTGAACCGGCTTCTAAGTTGGTTCCCCTCAGCACCGGATCCTGCTCCCCACTTTGCTGCCTCTGTGATAGAGGCAGCAACAAGGAGAGATGGAGGAGCAACTAATTGAGTCACTAGTCAACTAGTTGCTTACATCCCTATTCATGATCATAGGATTTTTAAAATACAGGTTGAACCTCTCTAGTCCAGCACCCTTGGGATCTAACCAGTTCCGAACCAGAGAATATTCCAGACCATGGGAGGTTAGTATTGTCTAGCAGCTTTACCAACACTTTCACTGCTTACTGGGCTGTTAGCGGATATTTGGGGTAAATTAGAGCTAATTAACAGCACAGAATACTGAGAGCCAGGACTTTTGGCTGTAAACAGACTTTATGGGACCACAGAAAACTAGGTCACACCCATGAAAAATAGACCTCTATCTAACTAAAATTGTTCTGGACAATGGATGTTTCCAGACAATGTTTCTGGACAATTGGAGCTGTGAGGATGGTGCTGGGGGCAGAGACAGGACGTATTGATCTGCTGTCCCTCTCGCCTCAAAGGGTATGCAGATACACGCTTGCCAGTGGCTTCTGGCCATGGTGGTTTCGGAAATAGCATCGTTGAGGTTGCGGCAGGCAGATAGCCTGCTGTGCCGCAAGACATTTTTTTCTGGCACTAGCCTAGAGGATCATGGCAGGCTGGAGGAAAATCTTGGAATGCTTTCCTTGAGCTAACTTATACGATTACTTTGCATTTCTCCTCAACATCCACTTTTGATATGGCACCTATAATGAATCAGCTAAATATTGATGTCTAGTTTGAGCCACAGATGGGGATAACTGATGTTTATTTATAAAAGCTTACAGAGGCATTGAAGAATTTTTGAACTATCAGGTTGTGTAACAGTGTAATCTTCTTTCTATTATTCTTGTCTTCCCCTTCCTTCATTTTACACATTTTTAAGCAAGACAAAATCTAATTTGAAAGTCTTTGTCTCCAAAATTGTCTTCCTGTGTTTGTGCAGCACTTAATATGGTAGAACCCTTAGTAGTAGAATCGTAGTTTCTAATAGAACTTTAACTTCTGCATTTCTCAAGTTAGCTATTTCTTTTCAGCGTGCAATCGTAACATTGACCAAATATTTATCCAATTTCTTTTACAAACACAGAATAAACTATTTGTATTTCATATTTATTTACTCAGATTCTTCCTAAATCACTGAAAGTATTTTGCTTAAAGGTTCCAAAATGCTACCACAGGGAAGAAATCAACCATGGAAAACTTTAGTTCAAAAATTAATATTTTAAGAAAAAAATTAACTGTAGTAGGAGCCACCAGTTGCCTTTTTAATAGTAATAGTTGCAATACTCCTGTAAACAAAATAGTTTGGAGAAATCAAAGTATTCACAATCTGTGTCCAGTGTAGACCCTTGTTTCCAAAAGACTGGAAATAATGGCTTTAAAGAATGAAAGGGGTGAATTCTACATAGCCGTCTTCTAATATATCATTTTCCTCTGTTATGGGGTGTTTCTCAATGTTGAGAAATAATCAACAGCTCTGTGTGGATTGTTACATAATTTAATGCAGCAACAGTTTTTTTTATAAGCCTGATGTGAAAAAAAACTGCACAGGCTTTACTAGATGGTTGGCAATTTGATTATGACCCACGGGCTTTTGGAAACAAGCTCTACTATCTATGGAAGATGGGAATGCATTTTGAAATCTGCTTCTGATTTCTTGGCAGCTGTTCTTATTTTTCTTTTATGAAATTTCTGTCACTTTTTAATAGTTATTGGTTGACTATTTTATTCATTTTTTTATGTTGTAGTAAATTTTACTAAGTTAACTAATTCTATATTGAAAGCTCCATTTTGTATGAAAACTGCATGTCTGAAATGCCTAAAATCAGAAGTTTGCTTGTTGGGGGTGGGGGCAGGACTTGATAGTAGGATAGGCATATTTTAATTATTTTAAAATATACATCCCATGTCATTAATGTGTGGCAGATATTGGTCACATCTCAAACTTTTTTAGTGTGTTAAACATATTTTGTAATGTTTTTATAGGAAGATTAATATTGAAGTGGCACAGTCAGTATTTAATTACTGTAAATGAATCAGTGATATTAACCTCAGGTCTGTTCTTAAAATTGGGGTAAGCTAGAGGATAATAAACACCATCTTCCTCATAGGTGACTCTTGAGAGCACTCAAGACATGCACAGTCCTACAGTGTCCTGCCAAAATTTGGTGTCTCTACATGCCCCCTCCCTGTCCTCCTTGATGGCCCTCCCTGCATCCCTTCCCCCGAGGAACCAGTTGCCCTGATCTTTCTTGTTTCTAATGTATCTTATTGCCATGTAAGAGAGATGACACTGTACAATAAGTGAAGAACTGAATGTACCCTAGGTGGCAATATTTTCATAACCATTTTTGTTCCCTCTATTTTGTCCTTCTTTCCATCTTGCCTTCCTCTCTCCCCTTGCAATTTTTTTCTGATTGTGTTGGGCTTCAGAAGATGCTTTATTAAGGTTATTAAATAGGCCTCGTTAAAGATGTAATTTGTGCTTTTCAATCTGAACATATAGTCTGACTTGGGTTTTATCCATTGTAGTAAGAAGTTCTACATCTGCAATTCTGGCACTTAAAATACTCTTGGTATTTTAAACTTGAGAGCCTTATCCTGGGCTGTTCTAGTTGAAGCTTTTCTGTGGAGTATATTCTTCCTGAGGACAAAGTTATGACTTGTCCAAACTCTACATATTGTGCTGCTCTGCTCCATTCTTTGGCGCCACATCAGCAGTAACCTCACAGACCTTATCTGTATTCTTTTGTTACGTCATCAGCTATGTTGCAAAATCAGAGTTTTTAGTCAAATAAAACTCCATTCATAGCAGTGGGGAATAAGTCCTTGTCAGCCACATGTAAGGAGAGGGAGGTGGTAAGGAAAAATACTTGTTTTTTATATTCAGGGTTTTAAGAAGCTCTTGGAAACATGATTTAAGCAAACAATTCTTGTCATTATCTTTCTGAATAGAGAAGTACAGAAAGTTCCAAAGGCAAACTACTAGTTGTATATTGCTGAATGCCTTTAAATACTGACAAATGGCTCTAGAGCAATTAATAGCTGGCTTTTGTCAGTTTGTGTGCCCTTGTTTTATTTGTGCTATCAGTAAGCTACTGTACTATGAACCTGTTATGCTTTGAGTACATTCTTCATTACTCTATGAAGCAGGCTTTCTTCACAGAACATATTTGATAGGAAGTGTCAAATATTTCAAACACTTAGTTCTTGATAACAGTGTATTTGTTCCAGTGAATAGTGTGCATCCTGGGTGTAGTTTTTGACAACTTATTGAGGCTATTCATATAATATACTAGCCATTGATGCTGTTCTATTCTTCTCTCCTGCTTGGAATTTTAAAGCTGAAATGAGCTGAAAATAACAAACAAACAAAAAAATTTTTTTTACAGTCTTCAGAAGTTGGATTGGTCTGTTAGTTGCTACATACATTTGCACGCTCTGCTTTTTTTTTTTCTACTGAATTTGACTGAGGAAGAACTGAAGGAAAACTCTGTAGCAGAGGTCTCAAACTCAATTTATCTTGGAGCCAGTTCTAGTTCTAGCAAGCCCCCCTCTCTAGCAAGGCTCTAGGGGAATGGGAGTAGAGGATTTGCAAGCGAAATATGGCTCACTAGGGGTCCAAATAGGGCCCTTCTGGAGCCCCAACTCAGCTCCCCCAGCTCTTCCTGCAGCAGGGAGCCAGCACTGGTGCTACAGGCTTATGGTCTCCTGCAAAATTGGAATGCCAGCGCTGTCTTCCTGCAGAGGGAGAAAATCCCAAGCTTCCCCGCCCTTCTGGATCCAGCGTGCAGGGGACAAGCAAAGCCAAAAATGGCTTTATGTGTGCCGCCATTTTCTTTCCCCCGGGCACAATTCCTGGAGAGTTCCCCTGCAAATCCTTCCTGGAGCCTTTCTTCCAGCGAATAGGAGCAACGGGAGGCCATGTTACACAGTGCCTGCGATGTGGCATGACAAGTGTGTCCCCTTAAACCCAGACTCAGACACCCCCCCCAGCCAGACACCCTACTCCCAGCCTGCTCCTGTACCCTACCTCCCACCCTTACCTCCTCCTGCACCCCACCTTCTGCCCAGATCCTGCACTCCCATCCCTTTCCCATTCACTGGCAGCCCTGTCCTGGCACGCTTAACCCCTCATTTTTGGCCCCACCCCAGAGTCTAGGGAGCCCACAAAATCCACTAACTCTGGAACCCCAGAAGAGTAAATCTGGCCTGAGGCCTTGAACCTCAGTCCTCCCTGTCCCTCCCCCCACCATGGGGCCAGAGCACTAGGAGAGTGAGGTGTTTCAGTTGGGAGCCACATCAATGAGGGTTGAGGGGGTTTGGAGAGTGTGTGTGGGGGGGGGTTTGTTTTTTGCTTCTCGTGTGGTCCCGAACTGATTTTTCTATGGTTCACTGTTTCCCACTCCTGCCATAAATAAAGACAAGGTTGAAACTTTGTGTTGGACATATTTTACTTTATTTAAAAATGAAGCCTGGCCAACAAGCCCCCAATTGGGGCCCAGCCCCCATCTAGCTGCAGCATCATAGCACTCCTGCGCTCCCACACACATAAACCCTGAGCTCATCATACACCTGAACCCCCTGCCCTGAGCCCCTCAAAATCCCACATCCCCAGTGCACCCCCACATCCCCGATCCCTTGCCATAATGCTCTTGCACCCCCACATACTCCACTCCTTTCTTCAGCCCATCATATACCTGAACCCGCTACCCTGAGCCTGACATAGCCCCACATTCCCAGACTCCAGCGTCCCACACACCCTAACCTTGTGCCCTGAGTCAATCATACACTCAAATCCCCTGTCCTGAGCCTTTCATACATCCCAGCCCAGACTCCTGCATTCCCACATTCCCAACCCATTCCATAAGATTGACAGAAGACAGCTTGAATGCATGCATGAAGCTGGATTTGACCAGTTATGATGTAAACTTCAAATGTGCAAAAAAATGCAGCAGCAGAAGTCCCGTTAAATAAAGTCTGTGAGTACAATGTTTCATTTATGCTATTATTAATTAGGGATGTGAATGACTAGTTTTATTACTTGCTTCTCCCTCCCCTTTTGCTGCCTCTGTCAGAAAGAAGCAGGAAGGAGGAGGCGCTTCAAAGCGGCAGGGGTCTGCCACTTTGAAACGCCATGTGTAGTCCCCAACTGCCCTCGGGCTCCTCCGCTGAACCCAGCCTCCATGCGGCGCTGCCGCTTTGAAACGTGGCATGGATCCTGATGCTGGGCTCCCCGCGATGTTTCAAAGAGGCAGCACCACATGAAGCTCAGGGTCAGCAGAGGACTCAGAGTCCCCTGCTGGCCCCGTGCTCCTCACAGCACTTTCGCCTTTGAAGTGTAGCAACAGCCCTGAGGCTGTTATTACATTTCAAAGACGGAGGCACCCCATCGACTAATCGATTAGCTGATTGCATTGACTATTTGATAAGCCAAGTAATCTAAATTTAACATTCTTATTATTAATCATGTTAATTATCAATAATTTTAAGTTGTATATTTTCAGTCATACAAATGAGCATTCTTGTGCCACTCTTTGTTGACCACTTGTTTTGAATTTTGATGCAGTTTGGTCTTTGGTTTGAAAAGGTTGCTGATCCTGGTCTAGATATACGGCATCTATCACTTCCCCCTCATCCATAAATCTTGTTATCCTATTAAGGAAAGCTATCAGGTTGGTTTTTTAATGATTTGTTCTTTACAAATCTATGCTGATTGTTACTTATCACCTCATTATTTTCTAGATGTTTGCAAATGGATTCCTTAATAGATTCCTTAATCACCTTGTTTATGGCATTGGGGAAGAGTGTGCAGGGTCAAACCATTTTATCCCAGAGATTATTGTTCAGCTCAGTGCATTAGAATCTATTACCAATTAGCAGATATAACCATTCCATCAAGAACTATCATCCATTAAACTACAGCCAAGACTGCCTCTTACACAAATATTGTAGGCATGTTGATCTGAGATATGCAGAGCAGCCATTTGGCTCTCAGCCCACAACTTTATCAAATATTATACCTTGGATTTGGTGATGCAAGCAGTTCTTAGTTAGCTGTAGTTAAGACTCTGAGGACCTTCTTCCTAGTAATGTAAAACTACTAGATAGCCTCCATGAATGGAATCCATGTAAAGGCTTGGAAAAAGAACAGTTGCTTACTTTACAGTAGTTGTGATTCTATGTGTTGTCTGCATGGATCCCAAAAGCTGCAGATTAAAACAGGGTATTGATCATTAGGGCTCTTTGCAATCTTTTTTTCTTAAATAGCCTGGAAAAAAATTACACTGTTGGTTAGTAATGTCGCTGTTTGTTTCTCTATTACTGTTGAATTTTATTTGAAGATATGTTCTGTAATAGACCTAGCTGGCTTTAAAATATCTAATAATCATGGTGGTTTCTTTAATTTTTGGCTGACATTATTGTCAAATATCTTTCTTTTTGTCTTTTTCTGAACACATTATACAACTAATGATGTAGTGGAAGTCAAAAATGGGAGTGAAAATTCTGAATTTTTAAAGAGGATTTTACTATCAAAGGTGGAGAAAATATTCTTTGCACTCCATCTTTTTCAGTCACCTCTGCCAATCTTTTGACTATTGTTTTTCTTTCTTTCGTGAGTGATGTTATAGAGATAAAGGTTATTTCTGAGACTAAGTCACACTTACTTGTCCTTCAAAGAGAGACATTTCTTTAAGGCTGCTTTTTAGTCTGTCTTGGGATTTTAAATTATTTTGGCACTTTTCCTTGACCGTTTGTATATTTTTGTGCCAGGTAATAAATTTGAAAATTGTGATCTAAAAAAATGGTTCCATGCAATTTTTTTTCCATCAATTGTTCTTTCTTTTCTTTAGGATAAAAGATTGCCACATCTCAGGAAAACCATAGGCTGTGGTGTTTGGTTTCTTTTGGAGCAACAACTCAATGAACTGATAAGTTAAAGCGTGTTTGGCAGCTGACTTTGTCACAGTAACATGTGACTGCAAGAAGTGACAAACTGCAATGGATTTGTATGTTTCCTAGCTACTGAGAATATGCACTGGATATCAGTTATTGGAATGGCTACCGTTTCAGCATAGATCCATTTAGTGCTTGTAATGATGTCAGTTAGTGCAACAGAAAGTGACCCTCCTAGATTCTTTGTGGGTGGTGAAGATGGAGATGAATTATTGGATTCGTCCAGATCTGCTGACTTCGATCATTTCTATGATCATGCAGAAGAGGAGGATGAAGAGTATGATTCTGTAAGTACTGTAGGAAAGTACCTTTTTTTTTTTTTAAGGTATAGTTAATGGCATAACTTACTTGAAATATTAAAGGCTGAGAAATATTCTCAAAATGTACCGATACTGTGATTATATTATGGATTTGGAGCTTGAATCTATTAGTTGCTGAATGCATTAGACTCAGTCCAGCAAAATACTTGAGCACAACCTTAAGTAAAATTATGAGTGGTCTACTAAATTCAAAAGCATGTGCTTAAGTACTGTGGTCAGTTGGAGCCAGGCAGCTCAGCATCTTGCAGAATTGAGTCCTTTGTGCAGCATGTAGACATATTCGTCAATAAAAATGAACATGACTTTATGGTCTTGGAATAAGTATATCAACTAGCATAGTTGTAGGTATTTTCTGTTGCTGCTTCAGGACTCTTATTAACTCTTCATCTGTGAAGTATATGTGTACCTATTCAGATTACTTAAAAATATGGGGTCATAACTGTATTTGTTAGCGGTATTACCCATAGAAAAAATATATTTATAGAAAATATTTTAATTTAGAACATCACTGATTATGGTCCTTGATTCAGCTTTAATATGATGTCATATTATCTGAAGACAGTCACATTAATAACTGTTTTAAAATACTCTGAATATATTTTTTCCTTGTGTGTTGCTTCTGAGTTCGCAGTTTTCTATACTATACTTCATTCTAAAACTGCGATCTAAAATTAATATTTGGGTGATTCTTGGTCACTCTTGATTATCATAGTAGGATAGTAAGATTTGTTTCATTCTCTCAGCTATGTCTCATTTTCCAATAATTGATTTCTACCTTTCTACTCTCCTGTTTCTTACCTGGTCTCTAGGAACTCTCACAAGGAAGTAGGTTTTTTAAAAAAGGATGGATTATTTAAAGTACACAATAGATGGTTTTCCGGAAGGTTCTGTGCTTGGAGTTTTATAGTTGAAAAATTTGCTAACATCTTAGCTTGACTGATACAGCAGCTCTTACTTTGCAGTCCATCTAAATCACTTTGCTGTAACTCTTTAAAACTACAGTTTATAGATCAGCCTTTGCCTCAGAACAATACTAACAGATGCACAGCTTCTGACTTCTCCAGGAAGTGGTCACCATTGATGCGAAACAAATGTTTCCATTGATTGTAAGCATATTTGCTTATAAGCTAAGTGCAAGAAACTATTAGTGCATCATAAGGCTGCAGAGTTAAAAATCCATTAGAAAACGCAAACTAAGCATCCAATAGTATTGATAAGTTGGACTGAATTGGCTTTAAATATATTTTATGGTATTCATTGAGGAAAAAGTTGTATGCTATACATTTTTAATAAAAAATTGTGGTGTTCTTTTGTTGTTTGAAAGACCCACTCAAAGGAGAAATCAGTATAGGCTAGAGAGTGTAATTGGCTATATAGAAAGTGTTTTGAAATTAAGAAAGTAAATAGAAAAAAACTAGAGATTTTTCTCTAATTTGTTAAAATAATCCTCATTTACTTGTAGTAATACTGTGTAATAAAAGGATGTTTCTTGCTTCTTGGTATGTCTAAATTGTTTACTTTAATTTTCAAGGAATTCTTCTGTATAATCTCATTCAGTTTTGACATTCACAGCTCAGTTTTTGACTTCTGAGGCACAAATTTGAGAGAAAGCATACATAACTATATGCAACTCTGGGATTGCTGACAAGTTGTCAGGTTATTCGGCTTGTGGAAATAGTAAGGCAGATTGTCAGACTTTTTTGTGAATATCTAATATTGCAAATTGCTAAATAATAATTTAAAAATATCATCTACTAATGTTGGATTGGAGTATAATGTCCCTGTTCATCGGCTAGGGAAGCACTTATTATATGCTGGGAATACTTAACCACTTTCCTTACTTCCACAAACAAGCAAACCCAATACTCCTATCTCTTAATAACTTTATTTTTTTCGTGTTAGCCACCAGAAAGGCAGATTGTGGTTGGAATATGTTCAATGGCAAAGAAGTCCAAGTCCAAACCAATGAATGAAATTCTGGAACGCCTCTCTATGTTTAAGTACATCACTGTGGTAATATTTGAAGAGGATATCATTTTGAATGAATCTGTAGAAAACTGGCCTTTATGTGACTGTCTCATTTCTTTTCATTCTAAAGGTAAAGTTTTTGAGTGGTACAATGAACCTCTCACTTCATTTTAGACTTTTTTAAATTCTTTTAATTGAATATTTAGCAGAATTACAAAATAGTTTCTAGGAGCTTTTTGATTTGGGCCTTTGGGGAAAAAAATCACAATTGTAATATTTTAAATCTAGCTTCTAATATTTCATATATTACAAGTTTTAAATATTTGGAATCCTCTAGTCTGGCTGTGACACTTGAAATCTAATTGCTGACTGATAAATAGCATTTACTTATGAAGGTATCAAATGTATGTGTTCACCTCAGCCTAGTAAGCACAGGCCCATTCTCACTTAAATAAATATTTCATCTCTTGAGGAATCTTGCTCTATAAACAACTTTAATTCTAGATTGCAACATTTCTCTACCTCACTTGTCTGTATACTGGCAAAATATTTAACTATGCAATGTATAGAACATAGTTTTCTAATGGTTGGAACTAAAGGGCAGTGTGCCAGAGAAAAAGAGTTTTACTTGTTTTACCTGGCTAGTGGGCTATTCTGGCTTTTGTATTTTCGGTCAATTCAGCTATATATCACACTGAATAAAACAAAAATTAAAAATCCTCTATTCAGGTTGTCATGTGTCTAATACTGACATTAAAGGGTTTTATTAACCAAATGCTTACACACAACACTAGAAAGTTAATATGTATTCCTAATAAACCTTGTTTAGGGTTTCCGCTGGACAAAGCAGTTGCCTATGCAAAACTCAGGAATCCATTTGTAATCAATGACTTGAATATGCAGTATCACATACAAGACAGGTAAGTAATAAAATCACAAGTCACTTCAGCTCTATTTTACTGAAAATCAATAAATATTTAAGACTGAAATACTGGTAGTATGTTATATCTTGGGGTTGTCATCACAATAGCATCAATGTATACATCATTCTACAATAGTCTAGTAAATAAAAATAGCTGATAGTATCTCAAAAACAGTGTGTGGTAGGGGGTGTGGGTATATATACTAATAAACTTTCCCCACCTTGCCTGGGTACTTCAAGACAGGGCATTGGAGATGGGAGGTGGCACAAGAAAATATATAGCGTCCCTCAGAACAGCAGCCTCCTTCCTTCCTTTACAAGTTATGGAAAACTGTTTTTTTCCTGGGGCTTCCAGTTGTCTTGCACAATCAACCTGTTACCTTAATTTGGGAAAAGGGGATGCTGTATATCAAATTTGGTGGCCCTAGCTCTTACCATTTTGGTGGAATTCTTGAATAAATGGACTCAGACGGGCGCACTCTAAAATATATAGGTATACATATGCACAAACGTGTAGAAGACAGTAAATTACAAAACAAATGACTAGTAAATAATAAATAGGTCTAACTTGTCTATCTTATTCTAATATTCCACTGTTTTGATCAATACTTGAAAATTATTTATAGCTTTCTGTTTAGTATCTCTCAAACGCCTGGTGTAGGTCAGGGACCCTTAATGCCAGGTACTGTACAAACACATAATAAACTAAAATTCCTGCCGCAAATTGCTTATAGTCTGAAAGTAAATCTAGAATCATAAAAGCTGTGCCTTCCTCTGTTTGGAAATTTAGCATATAGTGGGTATACTGAAGTTGAAATTGATAATTTAGGATTACTTGTTTAGATATGTGTCAGCCGACGGTCAGGGCAGTGAGTGGTGTGTGTGTATTATACACCC
>JANRFK010004149.1:58286852-58310026 GCA_030068395.1 Apalone spinifera
TTAAGAGTAGGTTAGATAAATGTCTATCAGGGATGGTCTAGACAGTATTTAGTCTTGCCATGGGGGCAGGGGACTGGACTCGATGACCTCTCGAGGTCCAGTCCTAGTATTTTATGATTCTGTGTATCACTATGTAATTTCAGAATCTGTGCCTTCAATCTGATTGTGCTGCAGTATATTATCACAAAGGTAGCATTATACCATTTTAAGGTATAGACCTGTGGTCACCAACCAATGGATCTGATCATGGCACCCCTATGGATCAATTGCCCTGGCCAGGTGGTCGCCCCTCTTTGATCCAGCCCACCTGGAGAACAGTGCATCCTCAGCAGGCTGAAAGCTGCAGTCCGTGAGACTGCACCATGCTCCAGCTGGGCTGGATCAAAGAGCGGCAGCTGCCCAGCCATCTAACCATGTGGTTGCTGGCTGGGCAGCTGCCCCTTTGTTATCTTGCCAGCTGGGTGGGGGGAAGAGGCGTGTGGTGCGTCCCCGCTCTTGCCTCCTGTTCCAGGAGGGGGCTGTGCAGCTGGCACATGTGGTGTGGTGCAGACAGGGCTATCCCGCGCTGTTCCCTGTGGGGTTGGAGTGCCAGAAGAGTGAGGTGTCTCAGTTGGGGGCCTCATCAGTGAGGGTTCAGTGTTTTGGGAGTAGTTTTTTTACTTCTCACTTGTGTGTGGTCCCCTACTGATTTTTCTTTGGGTCAGTGGCCCCCAATCCAAAAAAGGTTCCCCACCCCTGCCATAAATAAAGAAAACATTGAAACCTTTTGTGTTGGACATGTTTTACTTTATTTAAAATGAAGTTTGATCAACTAACATGAGAAAGTTAAAATGCTTAATCTGTTTAATAATTTAAATTAAGCCATTCTCCCCAGCTGCAGCACTAGCAAAATGGCTGGGGTGTAATTAACGGTGAGTTTCCATTAGCAACTAGTAGTTCACGGAAAAGTTTGAGAGGATGGGGTCTCGGGGAAGGGATGGGGTAGATCCTGGCATGCTCTGACATTTAAAAAGTGATCTTGGGTGTAAAAAGGTTGGAGACCATTGGTATAGACGTACCGAGTCATTTGGGAAACTTTTGATATTTTCAACTTGTGTTAAATAAGATATGAATTCATAATCAAGTCTCTAAAAAATTTAATGTATTTGTATCCAGATAACCAATAGGAAGGGGGAAATTGTGGAAGAAAAGACAGAAATAAGCTCTGATTGTGCATACTTAAGAAGTTGAAAAGATCTGTCTTAAAGAGATGGTCTGTGGTTTCAATCGAAAAGTATTTCTGTTTCAGATTGGCAGCAGGAGCAGTGTATATTCCCCAGAAAGCAATGTGAGAAAAACAGGTTCCTACATTTATGAGGAGTTCATGCCTACAGATGGCACTGATGTAAAGGTATGACAACCTATTCTGATTTATATTTTGAACAGTCAAATACCGCAAGAGCTTTGGCAGCTTTTGAGATGAAAATGTGTCTTGTGAGAGTGATAAATACTGATGAATTTTAAAATAGTTGAGAAATGATGATTGTTTTTCTTGCTCTGTGGAAGATCAATGCCATAATGTAAAGACTCTTTTATCATTGCTGTAGTACTGCCTCCTTACCAATCACTGAGTCATTGTTTTTTGCACTGTGGTAGTGCCCAAGATGCACAAAGTAATTTCCCAACACACACAAACACACCATCTCTACCTTAAAGAGTTCAGTTTGAAAGATAACAAAAATTGAAGTGAAGGACAAAACATACAAGCTGTCATCTGGATGGTGGCTGGTACATATATTGGTACTAGGCTGTTTCGTGACTACAGACTCTAGATATATTATAATGTGATGTTTAGCAAGTTTCTGTCTTGAGGTTTTTAAAAATAAGTGTGTTTAAAAAAAAAACACAAAATAGTGCCTTACTGAAGGTCATACCATATAATCAATGTAAAAATTGGACTTGCCCTTTTTCCTCAGTGTTTAATAATATCATATAGGACATCTTCTGTTAAGATACTCGAGTTGTAATCTGACCAGACATCTTCTGTTAAGATATAGCTATTTCTATCAGATATGCTATAGTATATTTACTAATAAACCATGCTTGATTATGAATGTTTTGAAGCAAATATACTAAAAGTACATTATAGGGGTGTTTTTTTTTGTTAATCTGATTTATTAATTTAGATTTAAAATGAGACACAACTTCTTCATATTATTTTTAATAAAATAAATCCTAGGTAATTATTTCATCAGGAACTTAGCTAGTTACTTACAGAAATTCCTTTCCTTCCTTTAACTTCCTTTTTGGAATAGATCCCAAAAAGTCACTAAATTCAAGTTATTTGGAGCATGAGCGGGAGCAAGTTCCCGAGTGTCTGAATCCTTTCTGTGAATGTTTAATCAGTGACATTCTCTTATAATGAGGGAGATCCTGCTTAAACTTTTCAGCTGACCACAACTATGGCAGTATGTCATGTGGAGAGGCAATCTTTTGAGTAGGCCTGATCCCAGGATGGGTAGAATTTTATAGGTCATAACTACCAACATCTTAAACTCTGCTTGGGACCAATAGACAATGGTGCAATTCAAATCCAAGATCACTGATATTATATACTCTGTGAGATGACTTGCTCGGTAAGCAAACTGCTGCCTAGTTGACCACAATCACTCACTCTTCAAATGGTTTTAAGATGTAGCCCCGTGTAGAATACACTATAGTAGCTAATCTTGAGGAGATGAATGCCTGGATAATGGGGCAAGATCCACTTCCAAAAGAGGAAAAAATTGCAGCCTCCTAGTCAAATACAGATGGTAAAAGGAGGCATGGGTTCTGACAAATAACACCATCCTATGACCAATAGTATCAAAGGCAACTGTTGGAAATAGTAGTATCTGTATAGATTCACAATCTCCATCCAGGAGAAGATTATACAAATGTAAAGAGTATGGGAAATAAGCAAGAAGAACTTGAAGTGCTAATAAATAAACACAACTATGACATAGTTGATATCACAGAAACTTGGTGGGACAATACACACGATTGGAATATTGGCATAGAAGGGTACAGCTTGCTTAAGTAGGATAGGCAGGGGAAAAATTAAAAATGTATACACTTGGACTGAGGTTGAGATGGACATAGGAGACAGACTTATTGAGAGTGTCTGGGTTAGATTAAAAGGGGTAAAAAACAAGGGTGGTCTCATGTTAAGAGTCTACACCAGACCACCTACCAAGGCAGAAGAGATGGATGAGGCTTTTTTTAAAAAACTAACAAAATTATCCGAAGCGCAGGATTTGATGGTGATGGGAGACTTGAACTATCCAGTCGTATGTTGGGAAACTAACACAGCACAGCACTGATTATCCAGTAAGTTCATTGGACTGCAATGGAGACAATTTTTTTTATTTCAGAAGGTTGAGAGCACTACTGAGGGGAAGCTGTTCTAGATTTGATTTTAACCAATAAGGAGGAATTGGTTGAAAATATGAAAGTGGAAGGCAGCTTGGGTGAAAGTGATCGTGAAATCATAGCATTCATGAGTCTAAGGAATGGTAGAAGGGTGAACATCAAAATAGAGAGTGGATTTCAGGAAGGCAGATTTTAGTAAACTCAAGAGAGCAGGTAGATAAGGTCCCATGGTAAGCAAGACTTCGTGGAAAAACAACTGAAGACAGTTGACATTTTTCAAAGGGACATTATTAAGAGCTCAAAAGCAAACTATTCCACAGAGTAGAAAAGTATGGCAAGACAGGACCTAGGCTTAAGCAGGAGATCTTTTATGATCTAAAAATCAAAAAGGAATCTTATTTAAAAAGTGGAAACTAGGTCAAATTACAAAGGATGAATATAAGCAAATAACACAAGTATAAAGGGACAAGATTAGGAAAGCAAAGACAAAAAGAGCTCTATCTAACTAGAGACATAAAGGGTAACAAGAAGACATTCTAAACATATATTTAGCAAGAGGAAGATCAAGGACAGGATAGGCCCATTACTCAGTGAAGAGGGAAAAACAAAACCAGGAAACTTGGAAATGGAAGAAGCACTTAATGACTTCTTTGTTTTGGTTTTCACCAAGAAGATAGATGGTGATGGGATGCCTAACATAGTGAATGCTAGTGTAAATAAGGTAGGTTTAGAAGTTAAAATAATAAAAAAATTACTTAAAGTTAGATGTCTTCAAGTCACCAGTGCCTGATGAAATGGATCTTAGAGTACTCAAGGAGATGATAGAAGAATCTGAGCCTTTAGCTGTCATCTTTGAAAAGTATGGAAGTCAGGAGAGATGCCAGAAAACTGGAAAAGAGCCAATATAGTGCCCATCTATAAAAAGGGAAATAGGAACAACCAGGAAACTACAGACCAGTCAGTTTAACTTCTGTGCCAGGAAAAATAATGGAGCAAGTAATTAAGGAATCCATTTGCAAACATCTGGAAGATAATGAAGATAAAGTGACAGTTAACATCCAGCGTGGATTTGTAAAGAACAAATCATGTGAAACAAATCTGATAGCTTTGTTTAATAGGATAACAAGCCTTGTGGATAAGGGAGAAGTGGTGGACATGATATACCTAGACTTGAGTAAAGCATTTGACATGGTCTATCATGACCTTTTTATCAATAAAGTAGGGAAATCCAACCTAGATGGCTCTATAAGGTGGGTGCATAACTGACTGGAAAACCGTTCTCAGAGAGTAGTTATTAATGGATCAGAGTCATGCTGGAATGGTATAACAGGTTCCACAGGGATCTATTATGGAAGCGATTCTGTTCAATATCTTCATCAGTAATTTAGACAATGGCATAGAGAGTATGCTTTTTAAGTTAGCAGATGATACCAAGCTGGGAGGGGTTGCAAGTGTTTGGAGGATAGGGTCGTAATTCAAAATGATCTGTACTAGGAATGTTAAATTTAATTTAATCAGCTACTTGACTAGTTGATGGAATTTCCATTGACTAGTCAATAAGCAGGGGAACTGCAGCGGGGTTAGTTCCTAGCCCCGGGAGATAACCCTGCTGCGGCTCTGCCTTTTAATTGTGTTAGAGCCCATCAGCTCTTAATACATTTAAAAGGCTGAAGTGCAGCAGGGAGACCCAGTGTGAGCTGGGACAGCTGATTCCCAGTTTGTGCCAGGTCCCGCCACTGCGCACCAACTGTTTACATGTGTTAAGAGCTGGCAGGCACAGAGGCACAGCATCTGGGACTGGGTGTGAGCCGGGAATCAGCTGATTCCCAGCTCATGCCAGGTCCCTGCTACCCTCTGCTACCCCCCTGCAGAGATGGTGCTGGGGGGAACCAGCTTTTAAGCCACCTCCCATAGCACTGGCTCCTGCTTCCCCTTCTTGCTGCTTGTCTCTGATACAGGCAGCAAGGGTGAGGTGGGAAGCAACCTGTCAAGGGACTAGTCAACTCTGATAAGTATAAGCTTATCGGATAGTCGACTAGTTGCTTACATCCCTAATCTGAACAAACTGGAGAAATGGTCTGAGGTAAATAGGATGAAGTTTAATAAGGACAAATACAAAGTGCTCCACTTAGGAAGGAACTATCGGTTTCACACATACAGAATGGGAAGAGACTGTCTAGGAAGGAGTATTGCTGAAAGAGGTTTAGGGATCATAGTGGACCACAAGCTAACCATGAGTCAACAGTATGACACTTGCAAAAAAAGAAACCTGTACCTCAGCAAGTATTAGTGACTGAAGTTATAGTGATTAGGATGCCCTTGTTCTCTCAATACCAAACTCTGCCACCATGGATGCATGTCTAATGTGATCAGTTTTGTCTTCAAAATATCCAGCAATTTTCTCACAACAGGAGGTACTAGGACTAGCTCCCAAACTGTGAGAGATCCATAAAACTTAATCATCTACCACTCAAAAAAAGGTTTATTTCCTGTCTGAGACTTTGCAAATCCTATGATGGGAGAAGAGAGCTTATTCTTTGCTTCACAGCATATGGGTTTAATCAATTTTAGCATAAATATATATTTTTAGTAGGGCTATCAAGCAATTAAAACACTTAATTGCGATCACATGTACTGCCCCTTTTGAAACACTGCGGTGGCACTTCAAAGGGTCAGCGCTGCACCGAGCCAGGATCAACTGAAGACTCCAGCTGATCCCGGGCTTCCGCGGTGCTGCCTCTTTGAAATGCCGCGCAGTGTTTCAAAGGGGCAGTGCACGTGATTAATCGCGATTAAATTTTTAATTGCTTGACAGCCCTGGAGCCTCAAAGGGGCAGCACATTAGGAGCCGGCGATCAGCTGGAGTGCGCAACAGATTCCCAGCTCCTAATGCGCTGCTCCTATGAAGTTCTGGACTGGCACTTCAAAGGGGCATCGTAATGTGGAGCTGGGGACTCCAGTAGATCCCAGGCTCCTAACGTTTTGTCCCTTTGAAGCGCTGGAGCGGCTCCTGAAAGGGGCAGCACAGCATTAACGCCTGCGATTAACACATTAAAAAAAAAAAGCATTAATCCTTTCCTGTGTTAATCGCAGGCATTAACGCACATCAGTTGACAGCCATAATTTTTAGCTTTGGCACAAGACCACCACTACTGCTCTTGCTTAGTTTGATACTGATAATCCATCAGTCTGGCTGATTTGTGAGAACAAAGTGAAAATGGAGCCCAGAAGCCACTTCATCATTGGTTAAGGGCATTAACATCTTATTTGCAGTGAGTTTCTATGACAGAGTGCTGTTAACAGCTTCAAACAGAGCTCTTTTGAAACTAGCACCCTGATTACTTAGAACACAGAGGGAACTGTAGTTAGAGTGTGATTAAGATGTAAGGGAACACTTAGATCTGCAGGTATATGCTGCAGATTGAGACCTTTATTCGCCATGCAGTAATTTGCTGTGTAGACAAGCCCTACTAAAGTTTTGAACTTGTGTGTGCAGCTACATGATCTGAACATAAGAGAATCTCAGTGTAACTAAGTTAATTTTTAATTTTTAAATCAAGGTGTACACGGTAGGTCCAGACTATGCACATGCTGAAGCGAGGAAGTCCCCAGCTTTGGATGGCAAGGTAGAACGAGACAGTGAAGGAAAAGAAGTGCGATATCCAGTAATCCTGAATGCAAGAGAGAAGTTGATTGCTTGGAAAGTATGCCTTGCATTTAAGGTAAGCAGACTTCAGCTAATCACATGTATAGTAGTAATTTTTAAGAGTTAAGATTTAATCATGGGTAATTTTAGTAAAAGTCATGAACAGGTTATGGGCAATAAGCAAAAATTCATGGCCCCTTGACCATGATTTGTACTATATGCTCCTGACTAAATCTTAACTATTCTGAAGTCGCCGTGGTGAAGGGCACTTACTGCTGGGTGACTTTGAGGGTTGGGAGGGGGACAGGAGCACTGTTGCTGGCCCCGGGACTGCCCAAGCCACTCTGGTGGCCAAAGGTTCAGTTGCATCTGTCAACTGCAGAAGTCAGAGGTTCCAGAAAGTTATGGACTTTGTGACCTCCATGATAGACTTACACCCTTACTAATTGTGTAGTATGTGAAAATTCTCTTTAATCAGTGCTTATATATCTATAGCTATGTATTTGGAGGACTTCTGTTTTTAAACAGATCAGTTTTTTACAGTTTTCAAAGTTTTTTCTTGTTGCATACCATTAGAGGTCATAAGATACAGAAAACCTCTTCTGCGACATCTTCATGGATTGCCCTGCCTGTACTGGAAAGAAGGTGAAATACCAGAAGAAATAAAAGATGCTAATATTATCCCTCTCTATAAATAGGACCCTGCAAATTCACAGATGTCCATTTTATTTTTTAAGGTATCAGCGGATGTGGATGCAGATATCCACAGCTCATTTTTGCAGCTGTGAATGTCCTTACAAAATTTGTATCTGCACAGAGCTCTATCTATTTTTTTTAAAAAAAGTGAGAACAACAACTGTAACAATTATTGTGACATTTCCCTTACTATGCTAGGAAAAGCCTTTGCCAGACCCCTGTAGACAAAATCTGTCTTGAATCACAATGCAGCTTCAGAACTGAAAGGTCTGTTGTTGACACAATCTTCTTGCTGAGACAGCTATGAACAAAAAAAGGCCCCTGTGTATTAGGGATGTAAAATCCCATTTAATTAACCAGCTAAATGTTAAACTGATAAAATGTGAGCAAGCAAGGAGGCCACTCCAGTCTGCTGGGCTAGATCGGCCCCTTGGCTGTGGACAGGGGTTGCTCTGGCTGGCTGTTAGAGCAGCCCCTGCCTGTGGTGGGCCCCAAAGGGCTGGAGCAGCTACTTGCCCGTAGCAGGGAGTTAACCAAAACTGGTGCCTCACCTGTTAATGCTCCAATGTGCTACAGTAATACAAATAATTTTCTAAAATGTGACTGTTAAAAATAGACTTACTGCATCAAGCTTATAAATAGCTTAGCTTAGTTTTGGTTAATTCTGAGGGATGAGAAGAGTGTGTGATGTGGGTGTTTCTCTCCCCTTATCGCTTACCACTAACAGAAAAAGAGTATTCTGCAGTCCAGATTCTATGGACAATGGGAGCTCTAAAGATCATCTGGATGCTCAAGTGAAACTGAAAGCAGAATTTGGCCTGCAAAATTCAGGCTGCTAGTGTGAGAAGCTAAGAACTCAAGTTGGGATGTAAGGCTAGTAATTAAGGAACAGGTGTAAAATGAGCAGATTTAATATGGAGTCACTGAAGAACAACAAATATAGAACCCATAATACCATTTTTGTGTTGCCTTTTCAGATGAGAACCATACTTAACATGCAGGTCTTAAAACACAAGACCTTTGACTGAAATAGAAACTGTATTTCTCAATGTTTATTCTTAACAGCAAACGGTTTGCGGCTTTGACTTGTTACGTGCTAATGGACAGTCTTATGTCTGTGACGTCAATGGCTTCAGTTTTGTGAAGAATTCCATGAAATATTATGATGATTGTGCGAAGATACTTGGGTAAGTATTCATTAATTAATGTTATAGGATTGGCATATATGATCATGCAATCATTTGTCTGCTGTGGAAGTTTTCATCCAGTTTCCAAAGTATTGCTATCTTGCACGTTTTTGAGGACTCCTTTTATCTGAGGGTTGAAACAAGTTCAAGAAATT
Organism: Apalone spinifera; assembly: GCA_030068395.1. Lineage (NCBI taxonomy): Eukaryota > Metazoa > Chordata > Testudines > Trionychidae > Apalone > Apalone spinifera. Next base: position 58,295,927 of record JANRFK010004149.1, read on the forward strand.
TTCTAGATAGTGTGGGTTTTTTTTAATTTTTTTTTTTAACAGAAAAAGCCTTTGCTTTTAAAGTGAGTATTATCAAGAATAAATAGAAATAAAAAAAAGTATCCAGGTATAAGTTTATAAAAGTCTTCAGATTTTATTTCCATGTGCATTCCCTTATGCCGTTAGAGCAACAGTTGCAGAATTCAAAAGCCAGTGGAGAACATATTTGCTATAGAGAAAAATAAAGAAATATGCTAACTTGTTAAATTTGCTTAACAGATTTACTAGGGTTATAGCCCAAATAAGAAGTGCAAGTTGAGGTGTACTGTACGAAGGTTGGTTGAAAGCACACCTTTTCACTGCCTTCATCCTGATGCTAATTTCATCATGGCTTTTGCTGCTACATTGTATTGGGCAGACATCAGACTACTGTAATTCACATTGGCTACAACCCAAAGGGCTGAAAATTAATGATTTGTCTACACTACCAAGTTTTGTTGCTCCCAAACTGCCTTTTGGTGACACATCGCAACTTTTTTGCCAGTCTTTGCAACAAAATACTTCCACCACTATGAGAAACTTTTTTTTCTTTTCCCTCCCTTTTATTATGCACAAATTATCAATAGACACTGCTGTTTGTTTTGTCAACAGCAGGGGTCATAAACTAATTGATTGTGGGCCATCTATAGCCAGAACAGTTTCATAATCCAGCCCAGGAATCCTGGTGACCCAAGTGATATGAGTCCATATCTATCCTCCAAGCCCTGCCCCTTCCTGCTACCACCTCGCCATCTGCTTCCCATTGCATTCATTTCCTCATTTTCCTTCTGGCTCCGGTTACCATGGTAAGTGCAGGGATGCTCAACCCCTGCTGCCACCCTGTGCCATCCCTCTCTCTCCCCAAGTCAGTCCCTCAGGGAAATGCGGGAGAGAGAAAACTGGGGGAGCGGGCAAAAGTCCAGGGCTTGTGAAAGGGTAGGGACAGATACCCTTGCTGGAACTCCCAGGCAAGATTGCAAAAATGCTCTCTGGCTATAGATGGCCAATGGGTCAAAAGTTTGAAACCCCTTGTCAACAGAACTGGCTTCTGCCATTATCTCACAATGCCTGTCCTGATCTCTCTGTTCAGTGTTTTGATCTATTCTGCCCTGCATCCATGTGCCCCTCCCCTTTCAAATCTTCTGGAAGTATCTGGCAACTGAGTCTGTCACTCCCTTTGGAACAAATGATTGGAATGTTCTTGTTCTGCCCTGCACTAGGAATATAGTGACCCAGCCTGAAGTAGAGGATGAGGGGGGAAAGACTGCGGTGCTGCTTTTGACATTTTTCATCAAGGAGAGATCACAGGGTTACTTATGATGCTGCTCCTGCAGCTGAAGAGGCTGAGGGAGAACCTAGAAGGAATCGCAGAACCGTAGGCAAGCAGACAGAATGGGCTTCTTCTGGAGAAACTGCTGTGCTGAGCAATGCAGGGGGCTGACACTGAGAGGGAGGTCCCCCTCCCCCTGCCTCAGTATAGGTCAGTCAGCCTGTTATTTGCCTGTTCCAGGCACGATACTCTCCTCTTCCCCCTCGCTCCCCCCGGCTTCAGTAGAAATAAGCAGTTGACAATCTACTAGGATTCCCCTGTAATGATGGAATTGAGCACTTGGCGTTATATGACATTGTACCAAACCCATGAGGCATTACAAATCCTTCCCAAAGCATCCCGCAGCCAGTTGCAGTGGGATAACTACCACAGTTCATTGCCTCTTGTGTCGATGTAAGAGCTGCTGATGTGAATGCATTTCACTTGCTCAGGGAGCCAGTGACCACATGCCATAGCAGTTTTAGTTAAAGATGCATAACTTCTGCCGACAATTCTTGGAAGTGAAGACAAAGCCTTCGACTAGAATTGGTGTGTTATGGAAGGATCCTAACTGCCCTCCCTTCCTTCAACCATGCCCTTTTATCTCTGCTACCATACCACTGAATTGTTTCCCATAAACTGGGGTGATTCTGTGTTAGCCAGTTAAACTGTCCTTAAAACAAGAGTATAATAGTGGTGTAGAGCAAAAAGGCTTAATCTCACAAGGTGAAAGGAGGGAAATAATTTCTGTTAAATTGAATCTTAGATAATAACATCAATTACAGTCTTGCTGCCTAGATTTAGTGGCAGGAATTCTGAAGATCCTAGAGCACTTTTTTCAATTTTACAAAGTCAACTGAGGCTAGATTCCTACCATTCTATAAACAGCTTACATCTGCATTTCTTCCTTATGTTAAAAATAAGCAATGTTATAGTAGAGCTAAATCAATAGTAGGCTTACACTAAGTTTGGGAAATCCAGAAATCATTCTTCATAGAGTGAGGAAAGCATCTAAGATACATTATGCCATCCTGTAAAATCCTCCAGAATCAGTCCTGTACAAACAGTGATAAACTTTAAGTTGGTGTATTTTAACATACAGGTTGCACCTCTAAAATCCAGGATTCTCAGGTCCGGCAACATCCGTAGTTTGGCATGACCACAGATGTTCCAGGATCAGAGAGTCACGGTGTGCTGCAGGAGGATTGGGGCCTGGGAGCTTGTGTGGTTCAGCTGAGCTGCTGTGGGGTTCAGCTGAGCTGCTGTGGGGGGGAAAGAGCCAGGAAGCCCGGTGGGAGAAGGTAGCGCAGGGGGCCAGTTAGGTCACAAGGGTGCCGGACCAGGGAGGTCCAATCTGTACTTTCTAGAATAGATCAAAGGAATCTGTTAGGTTGTTAACATAATGTTAGGTTGTCGTCTTTGTAGCTATTGTGACCAGACTTTTCAAATATTTAAATAGTATTCAAATAAAAATACACCTGTAAGTACCCATCCAGCGCTCAGTGTTGGTCTAATAAACAGTTATTGATAAAAACGGACTACATTCAGTATTTCAACATTTTAATTTAGTGATACATTTTTGGTTTTTGCTGTTTAGAAATATCATAATGCGAGAACTTGCTCCTCAGTTTCAAATACCTTGGTCAATACCTTTGGAAGCTGAAGATATCCCTATTGTGCCAACAACATCTGGAACAATGTAAGAAAAAAAGTAGCAGTAGCTGAATTGTGCAAAGTTCTTATATAACCTCTGTGAATTTTCTCTTCTCTCAAGGTGTTTGAGCTTTCGGCTATGAACATTTGTTTTGAGCAATGAAAACAAGTAGTCATTTGCAATCGCTGTTCCAGTAATCGAAGTTTGTTATCCTTAGTAAAGCTGAGTATAGAACAGCCGATTTTCAAGTGTAGTCTGTTCTAAAAATAGCTTGCTTCATTGCTAATAAATATTCTAGTGTCAGCTTAACACATTTTTAATAAACATGCTCTGTTTACTAAAGAAGCCTTACAATGGATTTGTTTAAAAAACTACTTAAAATAGATATTCTGTAGTTAACTAAATCTTAAAAACAATATTTATAGTAAATTACATTGCCTGACATAATTTTCAGATAATCTTAAATTGCTTCAGTCATTTCAATATTTTGTCAAGCATTTTTTGTAGACTAAGTAACTGTCTGTCAGACTCATACATTTAATATAAAAACCATAAGCAGTGTATAAAACTGGGAAATGTAACTTGTCCTTTTTTAAATGTTCAGGATGGAGCTAAGATGTGTTATAGCTATAATACGTCATGGGGACCGTACTCCAAAGCAAAAAATGAAAATGGAAGTTAAACATCAGAGGTAAGCCAATTTTGGCTAAAGAGACCTTATTTACATTTGAAGTACCATGTAAAGTACCTGTGCTACGTGCTGCAATAAGAGGTAGGCTGTATCAACACCGTCTGCAATCTGTAGCTACATCTAGCAGTGAAAGGCTTCATTGGGGAAAGGCTCATTAATGGAACCTTTCTTCCTGCTGCCTCCACCCTGCCTAAACCTTTTCCTGTTGCTGGAGTTCTTCATTGTTGTGGTGAAAAGCTCCAGCCTGGGCTACCACCCTGCTAGAAATAATATTGTAGTATGGCATGGGCAAGTAGTGAGCCAGTTATGGTATATACCCTAAGATTCAGCTGTGTCAGGCATTCTTCCAGTTTAAACAGTGCCTCACCATTTACACTACTATTTATCCCTATGCTAGCTGTTCATTCAGTGTTTATTTAGTAGACTACACTATTACATACGTAGTGCATATCCGAACAAACTCTTCATAATTGTGGGGTATTCAGATTGGGTATTGGTGGATGTTAGTTCCAGCTTTTCATTTTGTTTTTATTGCAAATCTTCTGGTTGCCTTAAAGTGCATTAATATTTATGTCAACATTCTTATTAGATGCTCCTTTAATCTATATGTTTTCTCTTAAAGATTTTTTGATCTCTTTGAAAAATGTGATGGATATAAGTCTGGAAAGCTAAAACTGAAGAAACCAAAACAGTTACAGGCAAGTCTATCTTAATGTTTTTTTTCTGAGTTCTGTAACTGATTAATAATAGAATTCCTTATTTATGTATAGTGGTGATTGGTGTGTGTTTGTTTGTTTGTTTGTTTTTTGTTGTTTTAGGAAGTGCTTGATATAGCAAGACAGCTCCTACTAGAGCTTGGACAAAATAATGACTCTGAAATTGAAGAAAGCAAAGCAAAACTTGAGCAGTTGAAGACTGTTTTGGAGATGTAAGGATCTACTATATAATCCTCATCATGTCAGAACTGGAATGACTTTGTTTTGATCTCGTTAGCTTTCAAAACTAATTATCTTATCAGTTGATACATTAATGTATTACAATATTAATCTGAATTTTTGAATCTATTGAGAGAAGGGGTAGTTTTGTCATTTTAAAATATTGTACTGGAATTGAGGAGGTCTGTTTTACTTACTGTGACACCTTGGACAAATGTAACCTGTTTCCTCAATTCCTTGTCTGTGTGGTGGGGAAAATACTTCCTTTGCCTTATCCTGTCATATATGTAGATTATAAGCTTTTGGGGAAAGTGTCTGCCTCTTGCTATGTGTTTATATAGCGTCTTACAACTGTGGCAACATGGGGCCGGAGTTTGGAGAACTGGTGGCAGCAGGGCAGACAGCCTGGCTCGGAGGGGACAGGAAATAGAGAGGGCCAGAGGCAGAGAGCCGGCTGGCTTGGGGCTCGTGGCAGAAGACACCTCCCATAGTCCAGAAAAGTCTCTGTCTTGTCCCAGTGTTGCAGGACCATGCAGGTCCAACGTGTAGTGGCTATCAGTATATGTCAGATCAGATCTGGATACTCATAGCCATAAGGGTGCATGCTACCAAAGTGGAATAAACTAATCATGCAGCTGGAAAGTGTGGATGGATGGGAGTGTTTATTTCTGGTGGGAGAGAGATGAAGTTTCTTGGGCAGCATGATTGGAAAAAAAAAATTAGATAGTATTTAATATGGCAAATATGACCTTTTAAGTAGTCAATATTTTATTTCATATTACAAATCAGCAAAATGAGCAAGTTAGTATGAAAATCAATTAAGATTCAAGAATTTGTTGTATCCTTAACTGATAGATCAGTATGATAGTATTGAAAATATATATGAAAATCTGTCAATTTATGGTAGAGGGTGTTTTTCTCCTCGCTTTAGGTATGGACATTTCTCTGGCATAAATCGCAAAGTGCAGTTAACCTATCTCCCTCATGGCTGTCAGAAAACTTCTAGTGAAGAAGAAGGTATAGTATAACCAATACATACTCACTTGTATGAGTATGTAGAACTTAAACAATTAACCTCCTAATTGTTAATACAGTATTAAATAAAACAAGAACTTGAACTATGGCTAAATATTCAGCAACGTCGTCTTGTGATGAGCTACTGTGGTTAGCAATTGCTAAGTGTTTAAGTTTAAGTTTTCCATATATCTCCTAGTACTCTTAATTCCTTTCATACAGAAAACCCCCTAAAACATACAATAATGCCTAGGTATTTAAAATCCAATATTTGTGAATTTCCTGACTGCTGATTACTTTTAGTGCTTACTTTCACTTACTTTGTTTTCACTGTAATATAAGTCTCATTTGTTTTTAAAGTATCTAAACGATAGATGTCTTCAGAATTACATATTAGCTTTAACTGACCTAGTGGGGTATTTTGCTATTAGAATGGCAAGAGACTCAAATGTTGAAGTCCCTTTCTTGAAGCGCACAAACCTCAATGTGTCAGTTCTAATATTTCTTTAAGATTAATTTAATAATTATCTAATATTCTTTAAATAAACATTTTCATTTGTTGATAATTATTTGAACTGATTTGTCTGCATATAATTAGATAACAGAAGAAATGAACCATCCCTGCTTCTGGTTCTGAAATGGGGAGGTGAACTGACCCCTGCAGGCAGGGTCCAGGCAGAGGAGCTAGGTAGAGCTTTTAGATGCATGTACCCAGGTGGACAAGGTAATCTTCTTGTGCTATATGATTTAAATTAGCCTTTTAAACATACATAATATCAATACATTTACAAGAGTCTCTGAAAAAAATATTTGTTTGGTAGGAGATTATGCTGGATTTCCTGGATGTGGTTTACTTAGATTACATAGTACTTATCGACATGATCTGAAAATATATGCATCTGATGAAGGACGAGTTCAGATGACTGCAGCAGCTTTTGCAAAGGTATTATGTGAAGTTGTATTTTCAACAAGGAAATCTGAAAGTCTTAATAATTTTATGTGTGTTCTCTAGTAAGTTAAGAGAAATGCAGGGTTTTATTGCAACTTATGGAACAAAAAGAAGTTTAATTTAAAAATAAATTATTTAGTGCTCATGAAAAGAGATTCAAATTCACTTCTCTTGCATTTGAAGTCTTCCAAGCATCAAAAGGCATTTAGCCTGTTAAGCTGCAGTACAAGCTTTTATTTATGTAGTCCCAGCAATGTGCCTTAGTCCTTTCCAGTAGACCACTTTTGAGGATGAAAACGTATCTTAGACTCCATGCCTTTTAAATATTTGTTAATCTGAAAGTTCCAACAAACTATGACAAATTATAGGCATGATTTTAGGAACTGAACTGAGATAGTAAGTGCTCTTTACATAGGTCCCATGCAACTAGAAGACAAATTACACACTGAATACTGGGTTGCTTTTATGCTTTGATACAACCAGAGGTGTAAAATTAATATAACCTGATTTAGTTTTCTTTTTAATATAGGCTATTACAAGGTTGTACAATATAAACTTATTTACTACCAGAATATCCTTTCGTAAGATTGTTAGAGGAGAAATGTCTTAACCACATCTCACCACTTACTAATTATTTTATCTGACAAAAGAAATGCTCTTAATCATTATGCTGTTCAGTTGTGCATATAGTAATTTTGTTGTGCTTTAAAAGTTGTAGGGTAATTTTGTAAAATTAAAAAGTCCTGTTCCATATCCTTGAGCCCTGTGAACTTTTAGATATTTCTTTTTAACAGATCATATCTTAACAACCTCCATGCAGAATTAGAAACTTTTTTTAACCAAACTTTCTTTACTTATCTTCATACCAGACAGACTTCCCAGCTCTTTGATCCCAGCCCAGAAGCTCAGTACCTGCTTACGTTTTCCACTCATTCTCTTTATAGCAGAAGTTTTAGTGCTTATTCCTATCACAAATAACAGGAATATCTCAGGTATCCTAAATATAGGGAGGAGAGAAAGAGAGAGCACATGCAGTAAGCTATAACAAAGATTTCATTGAATGAGTGAATTTTTGTAATCTCAACGCTTAAGATAATGGCAAGTTACTTGAATAATATATTGTGGCATCTACATTAACATCTTAGCTTAAAATATCTGCATTACTCCTTTATGTTTGTTCATTTCTGAATAGTTGTATTCTTTTTCTCAGGGGTTACTGGCTTTAGAGGGAGAGCTGACTCCTATTCTTGTTCAAATGGTGAAAAGTGCTAATATGAATGGCTTATTGGACAGCGACAGTGATTCCTTAAGCAGCTGCCAGCATCGTGTTAAAGCAAGGCTCCATGAAATACTCCAGAGGGACAGAGAATTTACACCTGAAGACTATGAAAAGGTCAGTAGATATTAGAGAAATTATTTCCAACAGAAATGTATTAGTTTGCTACAATCCAGTTTTCACACAATTAGTCCAAAGGCCACTGAGGATTGGTAATGTCCAAAATACCAATACAAGCATATCACATTTATTATCCTAGCAACTTTTCAGTTACACATGTTGGCCAAAATATTCACAATAGGATCTTACTTGGGGGAGACGATACGACACCGGAATAGTAAGGAAAAGCTCTGACAAAGAAATCCCTAAAATCTTTGTCATTGCTGGTTGTAAGACCTTAGCTAAAGCCAGAAAAGGCCATTTTAAGTCTGTGCTCTACCCTTTTGTATGGTCTTAAAAAAACTTAATGGTTGAGCCCCCTTTTCAAAGTTGTCATTTTCTTTCCTTCTTTTGCCATATTTCTTCTCAACTTCAAGACTAAGCATTTTTCTCTAGACAGACCACATATCTAGTTACTTGTTGCATCCGGTGCCTAGTTAACCATGTTTTCTTTATTTTGATTATCTTAACCCAAACCTGAAATAAAATAACACTGGAATTCTAGGGTCATTACACATTTAATACAATCAATTCTCCTTTTCATAATTTTAATTCTGTTTTGTTTGTTTCATCCTATTGCTCATGATAATATCTAAATTTCATTTTAATGCCTGAATTCACTCAAACTCATTGTAGGCCTATCTTTCTACAAGATAGTTGGCAGGATTAGTTTTCTGTGAAGCAAAATATACAACATTTTTCCTGGGTTGTATTTGTCTAGGTTTTATTTAGGGCTGTCAATCTCAGCTAACTCTAGTAATTAATGCAAAAGTAGGTTTAAAAATATAGTCATGATTAATCCGAGTTTTAATTGCACTGTTAAACAATAATTCAATAGCAATTTAAATTCATTTTAAACATTTTTAGGATATTTTTCTACACTTTCAAAAATACGTCTCCCCTACCTTCATTGCACTTAGATAACTGCTGTAGTAAGTAGGCAATTGCAAGGCAGTATGTGCTTGCTTCAGATGTTATTGCTACTTCTGGACCTGATCTCCTCATATATGGGGTAAAGAACTGAACAGAGTGCTAGATTTCTTTCTGGGAAAAAAAAAAGGGAAAAGGCCTTGCAGGTGCTCCTAAAATATGAAAATATTCTGATTGGACTGCTTTCGTATCCTGAACTCCTTTTTAAAAAAGTGAAGGTTAATCAGCAGGTGTTCAGTCACTTTCCAATATCTTATACAGCATTACTGGCTTACTTAATGGTGATCATGCTTGACTCCTAAAGTTAAATGATTGGTTCAGGTCTGAATGATTGATTTGGTTCCTGCTAAGTTTTGTTCTATCCTGAAAGAAATAAAAATATGACAGGAGCAGCTATATATTGGCTTTTTTAGGAAATCAGTTGCTGTCAGAATCCTGGTTACCTTCTCTGTCCAATCAAATTTTGTTGTATAAAATTCCTTTTATGATGGATTAGGAGCCATTTAGCTTAGTCTATCTACCTTTCTGATTTCTCTTGAGAAATTGTTTTTTTTAATATTAAAGAAGTTGTTAAAAACAAAATACAATAACTTTAAATCTTTTCACAAAGTTTCAAACTTCCTCAGAATTTTTACTTTTGAGAATAAATAATTAACATAAGGGGAAAGCATAATTCCATTCCTGACAATGCTGTGATATTCAATACAGAATTGTTTGTAATCTAAGCCTTAGCTTAGCCTTGGATTAAGCTTGCTGCTTTTGATTTATATTACAGTGTAGGGATGTACAATTTTGATTATTAGGATAATGAAATAGTTGATGCAATTTGCTGACACCCCGCCCCTCCAGGCTCCACTCAGCACTGCCGCTTTGAAATGCCACAGGGAACCTGGCATCAGGCTCCACTCGGCATTTCAAAGCAGCAGCACCTCATGGAACCTGGGGTCAGCGGGGGTCAGCGGAGTCCCCCCTGCTGACCCCAGGCTCTACGCGGCCCTGCTGCTTTGAAACACTGCGTGGAGCTTGGGGGTCTGGCCCCAAGCTCCATGTGGCACTGCTGCTTTGAAGCGCCCCCTCCTAGCCCCCTTGCTGCCTCTTTCTGATAGAGGCAGCTGGGGGTAGGGAGAAGAGACTAGTCGTTCACATTCCTACTACAGTGTGTTAATTCTGACTTTAAGGTAGGAGTCTCAACATGGAGCATTTTCACAATCTGGCCCAGAAGTCCCAGGGGTGAAGGGAGATGTGTTGATAGTCATCCCCAAGTCCTGCTCCTTCCTGCTATCCCTCTGATTTCTTGTCCCCCATTACTCCACTTGCCCCTGAGGGGCACGGCCTTGTGGATTAATGCGGGCCCCCGCATACATTGCAGCATGGGGAAGTACAGCAAAATGGAGAGTGTGTGCTTGCTGAGTGCACTGTGCTTTCCCCTGGCTCCTGTTGCCACGTTTAGTGTAAGGGGGCTTGACCTCTGCTGCTTCCCCATGCCACTGCCCCAGGGACTACTGAGGTCCCATCCCTTGGGAGAAGGAGTGCATTAAGAGGAGATGGTGGTGCAGAGACGGGAAGTGGCAGGGCTTGGGGGCTGGGTATGGAACCCTACTCCTGCATGGGACTCCCAGGCCAGATTGTAAAAATGTTCCAGCTATAGATGGCTCATGTGCTGTGAGTTTGAGACTCTTGCTTTAAGGAAGTCTAGAAAGCTGAGAATCGAAAGATGTGGGGAGAGGTTGTTTTGTTAGGATTTCCTAGATCTTTAGATGCAACTAGTTTGGTAAGGAATATTTCTGTTTTATCTCATACTGCAGCTTACTCCATCTGGAAGCATCTCTCTGATAAAATCAATGAAGCTCATCAGAAATCCTGTGAGAACATGTGACAAGGTTTATTCTTTGATCCAGAGTTTGACTTCTCAAATCAGGCAGCGAATGGAAGATCCCAAGTCTGCAGGTAACTGAAATATTTTTAAATGTTTAATTTGATTTCTGTTTATTTGAGACCCCTAATTAAATACACGAGTGGGGAACCTAATCTGCTGCCTGCAGACTGTATCCAGCCTGCTGCTTCATTTCATCCAGTTACCCACAACAAGATTCCGCACCATAGGCCAGAAGCCCCTAGCCTGTCCTGCTACCACTTTGTGTAGCAGCAATCAGAGAAGCTCTATAATTTGCCCCTGCTTCCAGTGCCAGCTTTGTGGCTCTCATTGGCTGGGAGACACAGCCAGTGGTACCTTAAGGAGCAGTTCATGCAGGCCTGGGCAATGCACAATACACAGAGTTGCTTTGGCACTCTGCTCGGGGCCAGATATTCTGGCCTCAACTGGGAGCAGTGCAGAGCCAGGACAATCAGGGGGCCTGCCTTAGCTCCACTGTACCACCAGTCAGGCACCTCCTGAGGTAAATGCACCTGGCTAGGGCCTGCATGCTGGACCTCTTCCTGCAACCCAACCCCCCACTTCTACACTCCAAATCCCTGGGCCTTAGCCTTGATCCTCTCCTCTCCTAAACCCCTAACCTGCAACCCACCTTTCTGCCCCAGTCTGAAGCCTCTTCCTGCATCCTGAACCCCTCTGATTCTGGCCCCACCCTGGAGCCTAATGGAAGCCCCAACACTCCATATCCCTTCTTGAGGTGTATTGCCTACAACTGATTTTTTTTCTCTCCTCCCACCTTCCTCCCCGTGAGCCACTGACCCCCTGATAGAAAAAAGGTTCTTCTTCGAGTAGTGTCCCCGTGGGTGCTCCACTGTAGGTGAAGGGTCGCCCTGAGCCGCAGATCGGAGCTTTGCAAAGCAGTTTCCCCTGTTGAGCCGCGCATGCTCAGAAGGCGTCTTGAGCCCTTCCCGCCTTCTGCAGCGTGCAGCTCAACCCCCTCCCTTTCAGTTCCTCTTTAACTGCCCTCGTCAGCGGACGGAGCAGACAGGAGCTCCCTGTTAGGCTATCTGACTACTTTCCCTTTAGTTATTTAGGCACAGTTACCTTCCCCTGTTATATCCAAGTTAGTCTTTCCTTTGTTTCCTTAAACAACCTAGAAATAGGAAAAATAGACTTAATTAAAATCCCCCCTCAGGGGGCTTGAACTCACCTCAAACCGGGGCTCTAGTGCATCGGCGTTCTCCCGGCTGTCACAGCAAGAGACACATAAAGACAAAAAAAAAGAAGAAGAAGAAGAAGAAAAACCACACAAACATATACTACAATAATAGTATAGAAGATAAATATAATAATCTGAAGGAACACACAGTTCGCCAGGTCCGGCTCCTCAGGTTTTAAAAGATGTGGTCAATGCCGGCTTCGGATGGTCACTCAGACTGCATACGATGTTTGGGGGAGACTCACTTTCCCCACAACTGTACCCATTGCAATTCCCTAACGGCGAGAGCCAGAAAAGACCGTGAGCTCCGCCTCAGAATGATTTTATTTGAAAAAGCTTTACAGCCTGCGAGGGAACAACCTACAGTGCGGCAAGAGTCTCCCCTGCCTTCCAGGAATGACCCGAGAGCGAGACCCTCTCCATCCCACTCCCTTCCAGCCTCTTCCTCTCCCAAACGCAGAGGAGAGGCACACCAGGCTGGGAAGTCCCCTGCCACTAAGGCTTCGGGGCGATCCTCCCGCTCTGCACCGGCATCGGGGCGCGCAATAGCTGAGCGGCCCCGTGAGTGCTCTAAGCAGCCGGCGCGGCAGGAAAAGCCAGCGCCGCTTCAAACCGCGGTGCCACTTGAAAGCGCGGCACCGCTTCCAGCCCCGGCACCGCTTCCAGCCCTGGCGCCGCTTCAACCCTCTGCGGCGCTGAAAGCTACAGCAAGGCTTAAAGCTGCGGCACCTATTAAAGTCACGGCACCGCAGCAAAAGGAGGGGCAGCCTCTGAAGCCACTGATGCTCCGCTGGTCCTGCCACAGCCAGACAAGCAACCAGATGAGGCTGCTAGGGATCAACTCCAGCAAGAGACTGATCCACATTGCAGGCATCACTATCTGTGCCTGCCCTCTACTTCTTACTCTCCTGGGAGGTCTCCATCAAGGCAATCCCCTCCCAGATCGATATCACCATTATCTCTTCAGGACGCTCCCCTTCCTGATGATGACCGCCGCACGGTCTATTCCTCCCGACATCCATCACCTGGGAAGTCTCGCTCCCACCATTATAGGGCTCCACCACAACATAGCCCATGGCACCCATACTGGCCTTACCCACCTCCACCTTATCCATCGCAATGGGGACTGTGGGAACACTGGGAGCCATATGGACACCGCTCCACACCTCGCTCCACCGCATCCCAGAGAAGCTTGCCTCGGCACAGCCCCTACCTCCAGCAAGTCTTTCGGAGGACGAGGCGGAATGAATCTCAGACGATGACTCAGATGCTCAGTCAGTAAAATGTGCCTTTGATGCACAACCAGATGATGCCGTAGTACCATCAGACACTGGAACAATTGACGATCTAAAACAGTTCCAAGAACTATTCAAGAGAGTAGCGACTAGCCAGAATGTCTCCCTGCAAGAGGTGCAGAAGAAACAATACCAATTGCTAAAGAATCTACATCCCACACTACATGGCAAGATTACCCTGCCCATAGACAAGGCAATAATGGAGACCTCAGAAGACCTGTGGAGGACACCTGCATCCATTCAACCAACTAATAAGAAAATTGACAAAGTACTTTGTCCCCTCAAAAGACAACGACTTTCTCTTCACTCACCCACAACCTAACTCACTAGTCGTGGACTCAGCACAACAACGAGCGAAGCTTCCACAATATAGGACGGGCAACGCAGACAAGGACCACAAAAAGTTGGACTCCTTTGGCAAGAAAATATACTCCTCTTCCACTCTACAGCTCAGAATATCAAATTACTCTGCTCTCTTAGCAAATCACGACTTTGACAACTACTCAAAACTGGGAGAACTAATGCCAGACCTCCCCGACTCCAAAAGATCCATCTTGAAATCAATAGTTCATGAGGGCCATATGATCGCCTGCACCGCTCTCCAAATGGCGATGGATGTAGCGGACACCGCAGCCCGAGTTACAGCTACAGCGGTGGTGATGCGTAGAGCTTCCTGGCTTCAGTCGTCTGGAGTTCCCCGCGAATTCCAGCCCAAAGTGGAAGGCTTGCCATTTGACAAGCAAAAGTTATTTGCAGCCACTACGGACGAAATGCTCCA
>JANRFK010004149.1:58317549-58341044 GCA_030068395.1 Apalone spinifera
AACAGACCCCTGCGGAATCCCACTTGTTATGCCTTTCCAGCAGGATTGTGAACTGTTAATAATTACTCTTTGAGAATGGTTATCTAGCCACTTATGCACCCACTTTATAGTAGCCCCATCTAAGTTGTATTTGCCTAGTTTATTGATAAGAATATCATGCGAGTCCATATCAAATGCCTTACTAAAGTTTAGGTATCCACCGCTTCTCCCTTACCCACAAGACTCGTTATCCTATCAAAGAAAGCTGTCAGATTGGTTTGACATGATTTGTTCTTTACAAATCCATGCTGGCTGCTCCCTATCACCTTGTTATCTTCCAGGTGTTTGCAGATGATTTCCTTAATTACTTGCTCCATTATCTTTCCTGGCACAGAAGTTAAACTGACTGGTCTGTAGTTTCCTGGGTTGTTGTTCTTTCCCTTTTTATAGATGGGCACTATATTTGCCCGTTCCAGTCTTCTGGAATTTCTCCTGTCTTCCATGATTTTCCAAAGATGATAGCTAAAGACTCAGATACCTCCACTTTCAGCTCCTTGAGTATTCTAGGATGCATTTCATCAGGCCCTGGTGACTTGCAGATATCTAACTTTTCTAAGTGATTTTTAACTTGTTCTTTTTTTATTTTATCTTTTAAACTTACCCCCTTTCTACTAGCATTCACTATGTTAGGCATTCCTTCATCAGACTTCTCGGTGAAGACCGAAACAAAGAAGTCATTAAGCATCTCTGCCATTCCACATTTAAAACCTAGATCTTCAAACCAATCTCAGAAAGTCTATTTAGACCTCCTACCCCTACATTCTAGGTTTTCCAGTGGCTTCCCTGGATTCATTGACAGCAGAGCACATCTAGCAACCAGCAAATTTCTCGCACTAGCAAACATCATCTCCAGATTCAAGGCAGCCCTCAGTAAGAGATTGCCTTCAACTGCTGGGATGCATATCCACATATTTCTGTGAATTGCAGCATTCCTAAGTCTACATGGATGAGCTGGAAGGACCTGAACAAGACCTGCATAGGTGTTCCATTAATTCAGTTTCCTACTGCCATGATGATAACATCAGACACTTTGCTTTTGGGTTAGGGAGTACATATGCATTCTCGTAAGATAGAGGGCAAATAATTGCCGCAAGAGCAACTTTTCCACCTAAACCTTTTGGAATTGAGAGCAGTCCAAAATGCTTGTCTATGCTTTCTACCTCTGGTCTTATGTCAATAAAGATAATGACAGACAACATTACATGTGTGTATTATATTAGCTGTTGGAGAGGAGAACATTCACCATCACTCTGTGCCACAGCAATAAAACTCTAGAATTGGTACATAACCAGCCACATAATACCTCAGCTTCTTACTACCTAAGTAGTCTATCATGGTGTTTTGAATATCTCAGCAGGCCTTTTTCTAAATTACAAATGGGAACTGAACTGGGGAGTCCTTCACATGATACTCCTAGCTTGCTGGTTCTTGTAGGTGGTTCTGTTTGCTGCAGCTGCCAACAAAATACATCACTCATTGCTTAGGCAGCGGGTGGGGCGGAATGTTTCAATCCTCTATCCCTAACAGACCCATTTCTCAATTCATGGATGAAAAGACTTTTTTTTCAGTACGTATCATCTGTTACTGAAGCTTCTCAACAGTATAAAAAAAAACTGGGCCAGTGTCATACTAGTTACACCAATGTGGCCAGGAAAAGTTTGATATCCTTATTCCCTTTCACTGTTCAGGGAAGCTTTCAATCAGTCTTTTACTTCTTGATTCAAGATATAGATCAACTTCACTGCAGTTTGGCTCCAAGTATGGTTCCTCAATGGCTCTTGGGAATAAAGAGAGAGTGTTTCTCTCAGAAACTTTTTTAATAGTAGAAAATATCTCAAGAAATACTTGCCTGAAGAAATGGAAACAATATCATCTTTGGTGTAACAGGCAAGATTTTGCCAACTTGCTTTCCTCTTCCTAGAATACTGAGTTACCTGTTGGTGCTGAAGACAGTGTGTCTTTCTATACATTCTCTTAAGATTCATTTAACAGCATACAAGTCTTTCACATGCTGTTGTGGCTTGGGGGTTGAGGGATTCTCTCTTTATTCACCCAACTGTAGCAAGATTCTTTTAAAGTTTGTCAAATATCTCCCTGCAAATTTGAGATCCTGTTTCTAGCTGGGACAGGACCTGTCCTCAATGGCTTTATGAAGCATCTGTTTGAACCACTAGGTAGATTTTCATTTATCTTTGAAGCCTTTTCGTGATCATTTTTGTCTGAAAGGTAGGAGAAAATTGTTTTATAATATTTTCCAAAGGGAATTCCTGTTATGTTCCTATCTAAGATTTTTACCTTAACTGTCCTTGGAACTCCCCAGTCATCACAGCTTTAATCTTCTGGTTTTCTTCCCAAAACCTAATTGGATTAGTAAAGAAGCCATATTCCATACTCTAAATTTTAGAAAAGTGTTAGACTTCGACCTAGACAGGACCAAACCATTTAGAAAATCTTCTAGACTACTTGTATCCATTGTAGACAGAAATGAAGGATTGGTAATTTTGAAACCGGTTGTCTGTGAATCTGCAAATGTATTAAGACTTGATACAACAGGTAGCAATAACACGTTCTACAAGAGCATTATCTACCTCCTTACTTTAAGGATGTATCTCTGTAGAGCAAAAACTTGGTCTTCTGTTCATACCTTTTCTAATCATTATGCCCTGGTACCTGCAGGAAGATCCAGTGCAGTTCTCTTCTGTATTGGACTCTGCTTCGAACCGTCTCCCTCTTTAAGGGGTTACTGCTTAGGAGTCACTTGAAGTGGAGCACCCAAAAGGGTACTACTTGAAGAAAGAAGGGGTGCCTTCCTTCCCCTTTGTTCCGAAGTTAGTTACTCTTAGGGAATTTTCAGGTGAACAAGGACTGAGTATGGTTTGCCTGCACAGCCTCACATAGCCTCAGTGTGGGTCATGAGGATGTGTGGTATACATGCTTGGGCCCAATGGGTACTGCTGTAAGAAATCTTTGGTTAAAGGTGCAGGCACACCTGAAATGGAGCATCCACAGAGATGCATCTCAAATTACTGTGTCAGGTAAGTAACCTCTCTGTCTATTGGCTGTGCTTGAGCCTTTGCACAATAAGGATGCACAAATCAGCATGATTCTTCTGCTTTGCCCAGTGGTGCAGAGCAGAAGGGATCTTAGTTTCTAGTAGAGTTTGTACTACTTATTAGGCGTTTATCATGAGCACAGTGAGGTTAAATCTTCACCGGAGTATCCCGAAATAGCTATCCCATGTCTTCACAGCAAGCCCGTTATTTAGGGTTTGTTATTTCTATGTCCCTATAAACCTCATTCTGAGAGGAGTAAGGGACGTTTTGGGATAGCACTTTATTTAAAAATTTGGCGCTGTGTAGACACTGCCAAATGATGAAATAAGTTATTTCAAAATAGCATCAAAATAAGATCTGCTATTTACAAATCTTATTTTGAGTTACAGTGCTGTGTAGACACACCCTAAATGAGTTTAATTGACTATTTTTACAGTGAATGGCATTCTTGTGGAAGGATACATTTCTGTGGCTCATGGGAAATTCTCTAGTCATTTCCACAGCCATAAAATAGCAATTGCAAGATTCTAAATGTGGCCTGAACTTGAAGGACTAGACTTTGGTTTATTG
Organism: Apalone spinifera; assembly: GCA_030068395.1. Classification (NCBI taxonomy): domain Eukaryota; kingdom Metazoa; phylum Chordata; order Testudines; family Trionychidae; genus Apalone; species Apalone spinifera. Next base: position 58,321,212 of record JANRFK010004149.1, read on the forward strand.
CTCTAGAAAGTTTAATTTTCATTAATTTAGAGGTGCTATATGAATGTAAAATTTTATTTTTTTAAGTGACTTAAATATTCATAAGTTAAGATCTTCTTTTCTCTTTAATCACTTCAATTTTATTTTCAGAAGTTCTTTTTATTTAAAATATATTTCAAAATGTTTCCATTTCTTTAAGGAATCAAAAGATGAACAGTGGAAACGAGCTATGGATTATCTCAATATTGTCAGTGAACTCAATTACATGACCCAGATTGTTATCATGCTCTATGAGGATCCAAACAAGGTAAGCAAGCAAAATTGTAAAAATATACACAAATATGATTTGTTCAAACCTTGTTTTAAAGAGTAGATATTTACTGTCTTTAGGAACTTTCTTCAGAGGAACGTTTTCATGTGGAGCTCCACTTCAGTCCAGGAGCTAAAGGCTGTGAAGAGGATAAAAACTTACCAGCTGGTTTTGGATATAGGCCTGCATCCCGAGAGGTAATACTTCTGATATACTTTAGAACAAAAGTTTGAGGATTCTCTTTTCATAAATATGTTTCAATAACTTTTGTGTTAATCATTGGAGAACTAGAAAGAATCAGTCTCTGTTTTGAAATAACTGTCTACTGTATGCATATAAAATAAACTAGTGTATTACAGATAATAATTATACGTCACAGTTCTCACAGTTCTGGCCATCTGATTTCAAACAGATATGTTACTTGAAAAAAAAAGTATACTCCCCCCTCATGTGTTCTCTTACTTCCTTCGTAATTGCAACCTTTTATGACTACCTAATTTGTTGGAATCACCTTGTGTAATATTCATATGGAAGAGAAGAGGCTTAATCAGATAGTCCTGTTTCTCTAGTGTTCTGAAAAATACAAGTTTAATTGGAATTTTGGGGAATATTGGCTAGAGAGATGATTGATATTTTTTTATTTTGTATCTGTGTACAGCTATATAGTTAAATCATTTGGTGTTACAAATTTGTAAGATTCTGGACGCAATTTTGCCATTGACTTAAATAGGGCCAGTGGGAATTCTGTCACTAACTTAAATGACTCTATGATTTTACCCTTTACATATTCAGTGAAAAGTGTAAAAAGGCATGGTGTGAGCCATGTTAATTATGGCAATATTAATTATGGCAACATTGGCACATGTGGTAGAAAATAGTGAAAGTAGTAAATTCTTTTTCTGGGTGTATAAAAACAGTATTTTTTATGGTTTAAGAACCTTTATATGTCACTAAACTTCATGGCTATAATTAACACTATTATACATAGAATAATTTAAGCATTTTGCGTTATTGATTTACCTAATGGATGTTTATGTCCAAAATTTTACAGAGTGGGTAGCTAACTTAAACAGAGCTAACTTAACTTTACTTGTAGAATGAAGGCTCAAAGAGAACTTCACATAAAAATGATAGTGATGAGGAGTCACATGCTTCTAAAAGGGATGAAACGGATCGATCAGTAGTGATGGTCAAGCCAGTAGTGTCAGACCCAATTCACATACACAGAAAGTCGCCCCTTCCGAGATCCAGGAAGATTGGTTCTGTTGAAGTAAGTGTCTTGGTGCATGTCTACTGAAATGTATTTTTTATTTACTTCTAACAAAAAAGCAAAGACTATTCTGTTTTTGATTACACAAAAATAGAATGGTGTCATTTCTCTCAAAGTGATGCTTTTATTCCATGTGAAATTCTCCATGACAATGGTTGTCTGAAAAAGAGTTTCAGAAACAGCAGATGATTATTTGACCATATAAATTCTTCTTTTTCTTAGTATTTCAAATCTTATTATATAACTCTTATGCTATGAAAATGAATACACACTTTTTTTTTTAGTCTCAACTCCTTTTCCAAGCTGACTAACATACATTGCTTGCATATGCATTCTCACAAGACTGCGCTAATGGAAACAAAACAAACATTGAGCTTTTTCATTTGTGGGGATTGAGAGGAGTGGGGAGGGAGGGAGAAGAGAGGTGACTGTAAGAAAATGTCGCCATCTACAATTAACTTTCAAAGGGAGTAACTGATTCCACTGGCACAGTGATTGAAGGGAAGGGAGCAAATTGGTAGCATGCTTTGAGGCAGGGGTCAGCAGCCTTTCTGAAGTGGCATGCCAAGATTTAACCCTCCTACCTGGGTTGTGCCGCTCTCTCCACCATGCGCCTCACTTAGGCTCCGCTCCAGCATTTCCTGTGGGAAAGGGAGGAGCAGTAGGTGCGCTTCCCTGGAAGTTGGATGCGGCGTGGCGTCTCAGGGCTTCCTCTCTGTTCCCTACACCCCCCCAGCAAGCTGGCGCTGGCTCTAATTTTATGGGGGCACAATGCTGGATAGCCCTCCACCATGAGCCCTGCTTTGGCTCCACTCCAGCTTTTCCTGTGGGGAGGGGAGGAGCGGTTGGATGCGATGTGGCACCTCAGGGCTTTCCCACCCTGCAGGAAGCCGGCGCTGACTCCAATCTTATGGATAACCAGCACAGGCTGGGGTCAGGGTGGCTCAGGGTGAGGTCAGGGAAATGGGCAAGGCAGGGGTGAGCGAGTGGGTGACCCCAAGAGTGTACAGCTTTGCTGGGGGCAGGGTCCCTTGGGGGTCCGGTTCATGGTGCCCTCACCCTCCTGCCAAGGACCCAGGCGCCCAGGAGCCAATGTAGCTTTGGGGTAGGGGACCCATCCCACACATTTTCCTCTCCCCTTAGCCGCCACTGCCCAGTTCTGGAGCTGCAGCTCGGGCAGCACTCGCCTTCTAGTGGGGGCCCAGCAGTGGTTGGCAGTGCGGGCATCTGGGCATGAGTTCAATCCCGTCTTTCGCCCGCTTGCCTGGGGCACTGCGAAGCAGAAAGGAAGGCAAACGGAGTGGGGTGCACCAAGGTTGCAGGGCTGGGGCTGCACAACAGGGCAGATAGCAGCATACTGAAGGAGTACGGGGCAGGATTCCCAAGCAAAGGTGGTGGAGGGGCTGGAATGCAGCTCTGCACCTTCCTCCAAAGCAGAAAAACAGCACCCCAGAGTGAGTTCCCTCCTTCCTGTGGCCATCACACCTCAACACAGCTCCAGCCTGCCTCAGGCAGCCAGCTCAGGGGTGTCCCACTTCCTCAGGCAGCCTAGCCACCTCTGGAACAGCCCCAGGTTCCAGAGCAGCCTTGCTCTTCCATGTGGGCTGGCCGCCCCCAAAGCCTGCCGGTCGGACCGCATGGCTGCTACAAAGCAGGAACCAGGGCCATGGTGAGGCTGCCCCAGCAGGGACAGCTTCACTCTGACTTGGCTCCAGTTGTGATATATGGGGAAGCCGCCCATCACGCACCAGTCACTCAGGCTGGGCTGCGTGCCACTCAGAATTGGCTCGCGTACCACTTTTGGCATGCGAGCCTTACGTTGCGACCCTGCTTTGAGGGGTAGGGAATTTTTTTTTTCCAGAGTCATCAGATAAGTGATCTAAGATTCCTTGGGCTCCCTGAGTAGAGCCATGACACCAAGGTTTTGAGCATCTAATATAAAAGACGCTGTGTTAACATTGCAATAGTGGGCCAAGTCAATGTGTCACTGAATGCCATTAATTTGGTTAAACAGTAAAGACTCTGTTGGTATACACAAGTATCTCTGACACTGAGGGTAGATTTCTTCTAAAAATACCACAGTGGCATAGCTGCATAGTATGGTTGCACCATTGTACTAGTGAAGATGTTATGATCCTGAGAGATGAGCTACTCCTGACAGTGTGGTTAATTCACCACTGCAAAAGGGAATATCGGTGTTACTGAGGCAAGCCCTCTAGTTGACATAGTGCTGTTATATAAATGCATTGCTCAGAGGTGAAGATTTTTCACACACTAGAGTGATGTGGTTGTACCAATGTAAATTTATACTATAGACCTGACCTGAAACTAAAACATAAGATATATAATTTACCATCTTATTCTCAGTTGCTTAAAACCTCAAAGAAATGTTTGCTCCTTTCCTGAATATTTGACTCAGGAATAGGTTTCTTATTTAGACAGAGTACCACAGCAGTAAGAATTCCAAGTAACTTGATTACATCAATGTGCGTAGAATAATATGGATTATTTTGTTTTGTTATGTTCTCTATATAATATGAACAAAAAGAGAAGTGATATTTGTGACTGTGTTGCATTTCCTTTTTACCACAAGCAATGTTCAAGCCCAGAGTAATCTCAATGTTTTTGGAAGTGGCTTTCACTCTGATCATGCAAGTTCCCTCCCTAGAAAGGAGTTCACATGCACAGTTTTTTATAGTATTTCAAAACTTTAACCATTTTCATTTTTTGTAAATTTTCAGAAGCTGCTTTCAAGAGGTATTATTGATATACATTGCTAAACTTTGACTTTCAGCAGGTAAAACATTCTAGTAGAATCTGTTCCAGCATCCAGCTTTTATGGACATTCTAAATTTTTACTTCCTATTGAGTAATAGACTTTCCTTTTACTCAGATAGCTGTGAAACTTTGTGTGAAAAAGGTAAATGGGAAGAGCTAATATATTTGTCTGCCCCACTCAAATCTGCAAAAAAGTCTTTGAAGAATTTTGACCAATTGGTATCTAAAAGTGTAGTTAGACTTGATCTTAAAAGAAATAATTCTAAGACAATTTTAAAATAACTCTTTCCACTCCAGTCCATTCATTTAAAGGGGCATTGTCAGGTAATTTAGGCTCAAACTAACTTTTTTTAAAAAAAATTATCATCTCTAATAAAATGAAATTCAGATTTTAAATTTGTCTTGATTATAGTCTTCAGCAGTATCTAATATATATATATATGACAGTAATGTACTAGTGCATGGAGACCAGAGATGAAGTTAACTTGTCTAATTTCCTTGAGCTTACAATTAAATAGAAAAGCTAAAGAATATAAATTGTGAGGGAAAAAAATTACATTTCTGAACAGTTCAGTGCTGTTTAATCTAGATGGTATTATCACAAGTCGACTAATAGGGCTTTTTTAAGCCTGACATTGTCCCTTGAAATCTTTCTGCTCTTCGGCACCAGAAGTTCCTTCATGCTTTAAGATTAAGAAATCTTTCTTGCCACCACTAGAGGGCCAGGAAAGTAATCTCCATTCCATTCCAAAATCTTCTGTCTCTTTGCAGTAAGTGGTAGTACTTTTAAATGAAATATATATATATATATTAAATAACTGATAGAAAAAACTTACCGTACATTGAAGGGGGGGGAAACTATTAAACAGTATGTTCAGAGTAACAAAAGTGTTTTGTTACCATTGTTTTTTAAAAGCTGTGGACCAGTTACTGACTACCATTGTTCTTCTATCTTGCCAGTGGTAAAATTTTTGTCCACAGGAAACTTGGTGAAAATAGTGTAATAAAAGATGTAGTTTGAAATGTTACTCATTGCAAATTACTGTTTAACAGTTTTAAAGCTATACATAAGAGTGCAAACAAACTGTATTTTTTTTCTGATCACTGGCTCTATGGAATCTAACTTTGCATGCTTTGCTGTTTTTTTGCCCCCTTTCTCACTTCCAGGAAGAGAGCCCCCTGAGTGTGTCTAGCCCAGAGTGTATTGGTACTTGGCTGCATTACACCAGTGGTGTGGGTACTGGGCGTCGAAGACGCAGATCAGGGGAACAAATCACTTCTTCCCCTGTCTCCCCTAAATCATTGGCTTTCACATCCAGTATTTTTGGCTCATGGCAACAGGTTTTTAAACTTTACTTCATTAAACATTATTATGCATTCCAAGCAACAACCAACTGTCTTTAAGGACATCTAATCCCTTGTTATGGATTACATTCCAAGTAAATTCTTACACTTGTCATTAAAATGTACTTTTGAAATACTAGTAACTTCTAAGAATGGGGGAGGAAGGGGGAAAAAAGCAAATGCATGGTTTTTTTTTGTTTTTGTTTTTTTCCAGAATGTTCACTGAATGCATTAGATATTTCCACAATGAATTGGATTTTTTACAGGAATTGTAAACATTAACATGCTAGAAAAGGCATAGTCTACTGTCTAAAGAAAATGACTTCAGCTTTGGCTTAGTTGTCCTTTAAGACTTTAAAAACAGCATTGCTTAATTTGGTGGTAGGTAAATTGAAACTTTTTAAAGTAAATGACAGATTATGCCACATAAAATAATTGATGTGGGGATCAGATATTTAACTATTTACAACTTGTTTTGTATAGATCATATTTTCAGTGGCCTGGTATTAACTGAGCAGGAAACAAACTAGCACTAACCATTCTTGCCTTCACTCCTGTGTCTGGAGGTATCTAATTAAAAAACCAAACACAGTACTTCATCCATTGGATTGTACAATATTTTGAAGTTTTTTAATCTAAATATTGGGAAAAGAGCAGGACAAATGACACAAAATATCAAGAAAGGTCTAAAGATTGCCCAATTCAAAATATTGGCTCTACATAAGACACAATGGATGGTGTTCTGTTAACCATGCCCCTTTCTTTTTCAAAGAGTTTCAATAATTTCCATTATCTTTTTGGAAATTTAGGAAATTTGCACATAGTAAAAGAGTGTATTTATTTAAAAGCTGTGAGCATCTGAAGGCTACGCTGATAGAGCCTGTGCATGGTTCAGTGATTGTATGGTGACTTCAACAGCTTGCCTGTCTTTCCTTTTCCTTCCTCTGCCCTCCCCCCCACCCCCACCCCCACCCCCTTCAATACAGGAGAAGTTTAGGAGTGTGTATTTGGTAAAATAAAGTAAAATCTGTGTTTTCATCTCTGTCTTGATCTGTGTTCTTTTTAATTCTGAATGCCCGCTTTGCACCACCTCATTGCAAGGACTTCATATGTGAAATGGACTCCCTTCAGAGGGGGGATATTGCATGATCTTTCATATTTCTTTTTTGTATTTCTACTAACATTTATCATACAGCTTATTAACACTTGTCAGTCTGGAGCAGGCCAGTATATCAAGTTAATGGACACTCCATGCTGCTGTTCTGTTTTTTCTTATTTTTCTGTTTTCCATGTGCAGGTCCTTTCAGACAACAATAGCAATCTACGAACACCAAGAACTATTTTGGAACAAAAGCAGAGTGCTTTAGGTATGTACGTGCAATTGAAGTTTTGATTTTAAGTATGATTTTGGAGATTTTAAAATCTTATATGAACAGGACCAAGTAGTATTTTGACTGTAATAGTATCTACTAATTGATTGGGACAGTATAACCCACTGAATTGAGCAATATTTCAGCAGCAAAAGTTCTTTTAATGGAAACTGGATCTTAAGGAACAGAAACAGTTCAAGCTGTTCACCTATTCTTTACTATAAGCCAAATAAAGTATTCAGGGTTATTTTTAATGTAACTATATAGATGACTGATGTTAATATTTTTGCAGAATTGTTTGCAAACAAAAGGTCCAATGTGGAAACTGTTAAAAATACTTCTCAGGTGATAATACATATCTTCTGGTGTGGGCAGTTGAGACAAACTGAAGAGAGATTATTGGGTGCAACTTCCTCCCCCTTTTAAAAAAAGGGGGAAAAAACTTCCAACCTCTTGTCCTTCACTAAGAAATTTTAGTTTCTAATGAGCGACTGAGGTTTTTGTACCTCCCTCTTTCTCTCCCACCCTCAAATATCTCTACCAATAATTCATTTTAACTGTGCATTATAAATTCTCTGTTTTAATTCAGGAAATGTTCTTCTGTTACCATAGAACAGGCATTATTTTTTTTATAGTTAATATGCATTATATAGCAAACCTTGTGCTGCAAGTTAATTGTATCTTTTTCTGTATTTGAAAAAAACAACCACTTTGTTTTCAGAAATAACTCTGAACTCATTAAATAAAACACAAATACTTTGCATTGTGAGTTAGATTTAAAAGTTCCTCTATCTTTCCAGTTAAGGCTTTGCACTTCTTTGTATGTTTGATCATTATAATAGTCTTAAGCTTGTTAATTTTCTTAGTAAAATATATACACATGGTCGTCTTGACTACTGAAATCAAAATTTCTAACATGTTTGCTAAAATTATACTAACGTTCTTTGATGTAACATAATATAGTTTATAGAAGCTGTTAACTTCAATTATGCACACAAATGTATTACTTTGGTAAAAAGGCTTTTGCCACAGCAGGCACCAGTTTATATTTGCTGTGATTTATCACATGTGCTAGTAATGTTTCCCACTCATGGAAGGATATAGATCACTGGTAGGATGGCTGTTTTTAAATATATTTCCGTATATATGAAATCTGAACATAGAAATCTGAACCAGGCCTCCATCAAGTAATAACATTGGCTTTGAAGAATAATAATGAAGATTAAAGGAAAATACAAATTCTAGACAGTAATTTCTTAATTTGGATGTAATTTTCAGAGTTTGATGGACTGTGTAGACAGAAAATGTCTTTAGACTTAAGTATGTGAAAGGTATTTCATCAGTTACTTGTTAAACCACTTCTAATGGTAAGATTGTTTGATTGGATAATAAAAGTATACAGGTTTTTAGATGGAGGTCTACTTAATATAAAGGTCTTCTCTAGGAAAGAAGTGAAGCTAAACCTCATGAAACTTCTGCTTTAAATTGCTATGGTTGTCTGTAACAGTAGCTGAAATGCTGATTCAAGAATGGATAATTTGGTTAACTTGTTTAATTATTAAATCGTGAGTGATGGATAGTGAACTTTTTCTATGGAAAATTTGGGGAAAATGTGTGAGTGCTTAGAGTTACAGACTGCCATTTCAAGGGGGGAAATTTCCAAGAAAGAAATTAGCAAGATTTGCCAGGTAAAATTTGTTTTGGAACTGCAGAGTTGAGAACATAACTTTTCATATGTTTTTTAAATGTACGTTGATGCTAACTGGTAACTTTTCTTTACCAAACCTGACAACAGGAAATGAGGTCCTTTTGTTTAAGTCCAGTCCCCGTTAGTCCCATGTAACAGAGGGTGGTCTGTTATGTGTAGAAGCACAATAAACTATAATAGTTACAACCTACAAGTACCACTGTGACATTACAAGCATATTGTGAACCTGTCCAAGGCTCTGCCAAAGGCTGCCTTTTGTGTGGTAAGAGCCGTGTGCTTGCATGCTGCATGCATCCCCAATATGAATGGAAGAGCACCTGGTTGTTGTATGTATTTTCTCTAACTTCCATTAGGGTCTCACTGTGCTGGCCTGTTTAGCACCTCAGTACTCGGGGGTTCTTCAAGCGCACCTAACCTACAGGATTATGCTCGTACTCAACGTAAAAAGCTGACTTCTTCTGGCTGCATAGATGGTATGTGCACACCCTTTCAGATGCACACACAAACCCATGTGCACATATTGAAGTTGTAAAGATGAACCCTAGGCTGCTGATTCAGTGGATCATAGGCTCCTTTGCCATAGCATTAATTGTATGACTTTTGCCTTGGTTATATTGTTTAATGACACACTTAACCCTTGTTCCTGGTTTCTCTGTTTAATATACTGTGTATACACAAGCTCAGATACATAATATTCATTGAAAATTTTTCAGCATTACAGTGTAAGAACAGTGAAGAGCGGAAAATATAGTTGGAAGTGCTTGTCACTTAAACCTGTGATTTTGATAATTATGTCTTGACATTGAATTAAAGTGTGCTGTATTGCATGCAGTATTTACAAGGCGCCAAAAGGAAAAGACTAGATTAATATTAGTTAGTAAAATTTTAGGATTCTTTTTGTTTGGTGGGGAGGCTGGATGGGTTTGAATAGAGCAGTGGTTGGTTTTAGACTTCACATACCGCTTGGGTGGAAAAACTTTCACAGCAGTTTCAGCATTTATAGAAAATGTGCTAATGTACTTTTTTTAACACAGCGGTCAAGTAGTATTAATGCAGTTTTTCCCAAAAATCACTCTTCTTGATGTTCACCTTTAACCAGATATAACTTTGTATGTCAAAATCACCAACTCATCCTGCTTTACTTTCATACACTTCATTAAACACCTTACGGATTTCAACAAGCCACATTTTTTACTTTTAATCTCTATTTGGCCCCTCTGGTCCTTTCTGCATGTCACTTAATTCTAACCTGTTGAACTTTATTTCTTCTTTCCTTTTTTGAAATGTGTCCCTCTTTTGGTAGTAGTTACAAATTTCAGGTACCTGTTTTTCTCTTTCTCAGACACCACACGTGGTTCTGCTGTTAAAAGATTTTCTATCTCATTTGCTCGACACCCAACCAATGGTATGTTTTGCTTTTATTTAAAAAAAAATACTTCCTTGCTTCATCCCTTAATTTCATTTTATTTCAAACATGGGATGTACGGTTTCATCCAATCATCTGTCCTTCCTAACTTCAGCACAGTTCCAAACATACTCATAATCACTAAATACACTGATATAGTCTTAAATACTTCCTTTATTATTTATTTATATAAATATGATTTCAAAATTCTCTCAGAAAATCTTGTGAAAATGGAAATATTGCTTATAATCTTGAATTCCATAACAAATTGCATTCTTTTCAATGTCTCAGTTTATCAGACTGTGTATAGTATATGATAAAAACAGAAACTTTTCTGATCTCAAATGGCATATGTTTCTCAATAGCTTAACATTCCACTTCTTCCTCTTCCTGCTTCTGAGCCCATGGTTTCCCTGAGCCTTCTGAATCTAGATAAAAATCACTGTAATTGACCACTACTGTTTGCTTACCATCTTCTTGAAGTGTCATTAGATGTAAAGTGAATCTTCGACTCCATTTCAGCTATCTGCCAATTTTGATGATTGAACAGAAAAATTGCTACTTAATGATCAAAATGTTCATCACTTATGCCAGTTACTTAAATACTTCACTAATTAAGAATTGCCTTTGTCTTCCATTGACCTCTTGAACTCTGTGGTCTACCATATTTTAATGAAGTCTCGCTTAACTCATGCAAGTTGAAAGTATGAAATGTTACTCGTGACTTTCTAGCTCACTACATATGCCTTATAGTATACCCTTTTCATAGAAGCTGATTTCAATCTTCAGCATTTATCACATCTTAGTATAGATATTTTTTTTCCAGATTTCTTAATTGCTATTCAAAAAATTGTGCACTTACCCTGTCACTGTATTGTGTCAGTGAGTGGAATACGGTCTTGCCATTGAAACTGAAGTGGAAATAGCCATAAAAATCTATGCTATTAGTGCCCTCTAACAAATGTTTCATTTGCACAATAGTCCAAGTTAAAAAAAAAAAAAAGCTCGCTCTTTGTTTTACTTCTGAATAATTAAGTCATGAGGCATATTTTAAATATTAAATCCACTTGGATTTTGACAGTTTTTGTACGGCTGTGGCTTCCTGAAACACTATTTAGTATAAACTGTTAGAATCACCACCAAACCTGCATTACCTACATTTATTAAAAATTTTTAAAAGGGCTGTCTTCAGTATCCTCCTTGGAAATGAGAAAGGTGTGCCTTACACTATATAAAATCAACTCAGATAATCTAAACAAAAGAACAGATGCTGTATTTAAAAACTCAGTGTTGGCAAAACTTTTGGAAGTTGGAAAATGAGAATTAAATTCACAGTGTAGAATCTGTGTAAGAATTTCAACAAAATGGTTAGTGCTAAAGGAGACAGCCACATTTATTGTAATTGGATACTTTTTAAATAAAAATCTGACTCTTTAAATGTTACTTCTCACATTGTGTGTTCTGATTCATTTAATATGCATATTTTTCCACATACCTTTTATAAGTTAATGCATGCCATATTTGCTCCTGTGAAGCCTAAATGCATTCCCTGAAGTGTTCCAGGTTTCCAGGTGTTCTCTACCAACTTTTTAAGCATATGATGTTGTTTGTTTTCTGGATTTGATTCTTCCTTTTTATTCTTATTTTTATAACTTTTGTGTTGTCGTTACAACCTCTAACCCATTTCACAGACGCTCTCCACCTCTCTAACCCCCTTCATCTTTAGTTCAAGGAACACACTGAATCAAGTAATCTTCTGACAGTGCTTTACCTTATTTTCTGGGCCTCTGTGCAGAACATCCACACCTCTTTAGGTGCTGGTCCATTTCCTCTGTGGAATTTCTAGGCTCCAGTGGTATGTTTCTCTAAATGTAAGACAGAAGGATGGCTTTTTAAATTGCTGCGTTAACCCTTTCATTGTCTTGCATTTTAAAGGGATCAAGAGTGAATACAATGAAAACCAAAGGGTAGTTGGTTTGCAGGCATATATATATTATTTAAACGGATATATACTGTCAGGCATTTTTGGCTAAAAATTGTTATATAAAGATAACCTATTGAAATGACATAGGTAGGCAGGCTTCTATGGTGTTTGTTTAAAAAGTATTTATGGGTAGAGGCAATTTCAAAAAGGAAACAAATAGTTAGAAGAATTTAAAAGTCTTGAAATTCCCTTGGATTTTGTATAACGGCTGTTACTGTAGTAATAATAATAATTAATAGACATTGAAACTTCGGCTTGTTTTATTGTATATAAAGCATGTATCCTCACCTAACCTGTCCCAGTAAGTTGGTTCTTAGAATAAAATGTAAATATTTTGGAAACCTCTTGTGATGGTAACATTTCCATTTGGTTAAAATGAAATATTGGGGAACATTGTAATGCAAAGAAAGGGTTTGCGCTTTGCATGCATGCATAGTGTTTTTAGTTTCTTAACACTTATGCTGAACACTTTTATTTTAGTGCTTATACTGCAGCTTAACTACTGTCATATTAAAGAAAGTGTACATGAAGTGTTGTGGTGGTTTGTTTTGCATATGTCAACTGAGTTTCTAAAAACATACAACATCATAGCTGTTATAGTGTAAGTGAAGCTGATTTAAGTACCTTTGAGCAGCATGCATAGCAGAATTGGCACTCACCTGACTCCAAGGTTGGGTCCAAATACGAATGCAAAAGCTTTTGAGTTGAAATTTTGTAGAATTATTTTTTATGTAAATACTTAGTAGTATTTTTTAGGAAGGGAGTTCACATATTGGTAACTTTACAAAAAAATTACCTTAAACTGAAATTTTAGACATTATTGGTATTTTCATTGAAATAAACATCTTAAGAAATATACTAATTTATAATTTCTCAGTTCAATACTTTAAATTGAATGTTGCAGCTGTATATGGAATGCTAATGTGGACTAGTGTCTCCTCTTTTGAAATGCTGTAGGATGCAGGTTTCATTGAACCCTGTCAAGCTTACATCAGTTTACAGAACTGCACTATTAAGCATAGAGATATATTTTAATGCTTTTATTTACTATCTATAATAATAGAAATGTGCATGGTTGGTTTATGAAATGTCAATATATCTTAATATTGAAAAACAAAGTTAAGATCATTTCTTCAATTTTGAATTGGTATAGTTTTCAGTTCTAAATAGTAAGGATTCAAGTGCTAGAAATCATTGTTTAGTAAAGGTAGGTGTAAATCTGAGTTATAAAATTAAAATATAGTCTCCAGGTACAAAAGAGCTTTTGTGGTTTTCGTGGACAGTAAGGAGGAAACATAGCAAAGTCTTGTTCCTGGAATACTTGAGTCTAGAGAGTATATGCTACAACAGTGGTTCCCAACCTTTTTGATACCAGGGACCGGAAAACCCATTCACAAACTTTTGGCAGATTGGTAAAAGTTTATTTGCACATTGGCACGTTCATTATGCAAATGAATATATACATACATAAATATGCAAATAAAACATTTTGGTGCACCAAAAGCCCAGCCCCAGAGCCCTCAGTGCCAGCTCTAACCCCTAGAGCCCCCCATCCCTGCATTACCCCCCCCCATGCCAGCCACTGACCTGAGTCCCCTGCATCCAACCCCCCTAATGCCATCCAACCCCTCATCCCAAAAACTTAAGTACCAGCCCTGTGCCCCTCAGAGCTCCCCATCACCAGACCCACCCACCCCTGTACCAGCCTTCTGTTTCCAGAGCCCCACTGCACCTGACCTCTCCAGAGCCTCCGTCAGGCCAGTCCCCAATATTAGCCGTGTCCCCAGAGCTCCCCAGTGCCAGCCCTGCCCCCATAGCGCCTCCTCTCCCCTCCATCCCCCGTCCCCCCGCACAAACACACACTACTAGCTCAGTCTCCCAGAGCCCCCTATCACTAGCCCTCCTCTTGGAGCCCCACCACCCTCACCTAGCACTGTGCTGCTGCCTGCATCAGTGCAGCTCTAGGGGGTCAAGACTGGGACACACACCACCCAGTGCCTCCCTTCCCACCATGGCTGTTGGCAGAGGCATGTCCTGCCCCGTTTTCTCAGCCAACCAGCGCCAGGCAGAGGCGGGATCTCCTCCGGCCGCAGAAGAGCGCTTCCCTGTGAGGTGGGAGGGCCACGGCACATGGCGCGGTGTCTCCTCCCATTTACAGAAGAGCGCTTTCCTGTGTTTTGAGAGGGTCACGTGGAGCGGCTCCAAAGGGCCTTCCTGCCACACAGGGAAGCACTCTTCTGTAGCCAGGGAAAGACCCTGTCTGTACCTGGAGCTGGTTGGCTAACAGGCGGAGCAGGACACGCCTCTCCCAACAGCTACCGGAAGAGCAGTATACCCATGCCCTGGCCCCAAGAGCCACTGAGGTCCAGCAGTCAGAGGTTTGTGCCCCAGTGTTTGGGAACCACTATACTACAAGATGTTGCCTGGCAGGAATGCCAGTGTTTTCTTGTTCTCTGTTAGATCAACTCATTAAAAATGTTCACAGCATGAATATGCTTCTACTCCATTTTTAATGAATTAGTTACCAATATACGATTATGAATGGAACAAGAACAAGTAAAAGTACTGATATTTCCTGCCCTTTTTAATGATTTGTTATGTTTGTTCCGTATGCTAGTTACACTTCATGTACCAAGCAAAGATTTGAGCAGAGATGTATTTTGTACACTGATTTATGTGTACATGGATTTTGTAGTATGTAGTACTCTGTCTTAAGCTTAGTGTACAAGATCTGACGTACCTTGTTCTAACTCCATATTGCATAGAATTGTACATTATGACTTCAGAGGTATTGTATGTTTGCATGTGTTGATATTAGACATCTACTTTACATTCATTTTATGCTGTTTTCTCTGTCTATACAACAATTCCATTCTGATTTTATTTCTAATCCCTGGAAATCCTCTCTTTATTTTTGTAGGTTTTGAACTATATTCTATGGTGCCTTCAATCTGTCCTCTAGAAACCCTGCACAACTCCCTGTCTTTAAAGCAGGTGGATGAATTTCTTGCCTCCATTGCTGCTTCTTCAAGTGACAACCTACTGGAGATGTCTGCTGCTTTTTGTTGTAATTATTTTTTTTTTACTGTAAGCCATAAACATTGATGGTGATACTTGATCCATAGACCATTTGTCAAAATGAATGGACCATAAAGATTATCAGTTTTTGGACAACTAACATAGTGAACATCAGTGTAAAAGAGGTTATGAGGCTAAAATAGGGAAAGAATAAATTAAGGAAGACATTTTACTTGGCTAAGTAATTAAGTCAACAGGTCCTGATGAAATATATCCTAGACTACTTGAGGAAATGGTTTAAGAGATCTCTGAGGCATAAGCGATTCTCTTTCAGAACTCATGGAGGACAGAAGAAATCCCAGAGGTCCAGAAAAGGGCAAACATAATGATGGTCTATAAAAATGGGAATAAGGAAAACCCAGGGAATTATAAACCTGTCACCTTAACTTTGGTGCCCAGAAAGGCAATGGAGCAAATAATCTAACTTTCTGGGCATCCGCAAGAAAATAAACTGATAAGTAACATTCCAAATGGATTTGTCAAGAACAACAAGGTAACAAAGCTTGTGAATACGGGGAAGCAGCAGATATTGAGAATGTGCATGATTAAGTTACTTGGGAGGAGTGAAAGTGGCAGCAGAAAGGAGAGGGCCGTGTGGGCTCGTGGGCTTGGAGTCGGCAGCCTCGCGCAGGGCAGTGCAGGGGAAGTGGCAGCAGGGGACTGTTGGCTCCCAGAGCATACAGGCTTGTGGGCTGGGAGTAGGCAGTCTCGTGTGGCTGCTGACACTCAGTCTGCAAGGGGGCTGCAGTGTCCCCTCCACCCTGCTGCCAACTCCTGGCCTGTGCAGGCTAGGAGCCGGAAGCCCAGCATGGGTTAGAAGCAGCCAGTCTGGCCCAGAAGGGGGCCACTCCAATCCTGCTGGCTGGAACAACCCTTCCCCGCTTGCCCCTGTTTAATTAGTTAACCAGTTAATGTTTCACCAGTTAACTAATTAAATGGGATTTTACATCCCTAGTAGATGTGCTATATCTTGACTTTAAGGCTTTTGTTACTGTCTCACATGATCTTCTTTTAAACAAACTAGTAAAATATAGCCTAGACCAGTGTGGTCAATTACTATTTTTAGTCAAAGCCCACATTTCTTATTCAGGATATAGTCAAAGTCCAGACTCCAGAGAAAATAATAATAATAATAAATTGTAATCAGTAAATAGTAAGATATGGATCCATTTAAAAGCATCTGGCAGTCTGGATTTGGCTGGTGGTCCAGCTATTGACTACTCTTGACCACTAGAGGAACCTGTTCTTTGATATGGTAAGGGAGGTAAACAATTGATTGGAAACTCTTACTCAGAAGTAGTTGTGGTTCAGTGTCAAGCTGGAAAGCTATACTTAGTGGTTCCCAAAGAGATCTGTCCTGTTATGGTTCTTGTCAGTATCTTCATAAATGGCTTGGATAATGGCATAGAGAATATACTTTTAAGTTTGTGGACAATTCCAAGCTGTGAGGTATTGCAAGCAGTGTGGATGACAGGATTAGAATTAAAAATGATCTTGACAAACTGGAGAAATGACCTGATATACATAAGCAGCTGCACAGTTCTGCGCATGCGCAGCTCGCTCTGCGCTGGCTCTTCCGGGGTGTAATCTACTCACCATAGGCGAGTAGATTACATTGTTTGTCAAGCCCTGTACATAAGATAAAATTCTGTAAGGACAAATGTAAAGTACAGGTTCAACCTCTCTAGTCTGGCACCTTGGAATCTGACAGGTTTTGAACCACAGAATTTTCCAGGCCAAAGGAGTTCAATATTGTCTAGCAACATTACCAATACTTCTATGGCTCACAGGGCTGTTAGAGGACATTTAGGGGTAAATTAGAGCTAAATAACAGCACAGAACACTGACAGGTAGGACTCGTGGCTATAAACAAACTTTATGGG
The DNA here is from genome assembly GCA_030068395.1 of Apalone spinifera. Classification (NCBI taxonomy): domain Eukaryota; kingdom Metazoa; phylum Chordata; order Testudines; family Trionychidae; genus Apalone; species Apalone spinifera. The sequence goes on from JANRFK010004149.1 coordinate 58,338,321, forward strand.
ACAGTGGAAAACTTGGCCACACCCATGATAATTGGACTTCTGGACGATGGCTATTTCTGGACTAGAGAGATTAAACCAGTACAAATTGAACCTCTCTCAATTGGGACTCTCTGGTCTGGCAACATTCCTGGTTCAGAAGGACGATGGATGTTCCAGAACCAGACAGTCTCATGGAGGGCTGGTAGCCCTGCAGTGAAAGCAGGAGCCCAGCAGCAGGGCTGCTGCCCAATGGCATCACTGAAGGGGGTACTCAGTGGGGTTGCCCAGCGGTGGGGCTGGAATCCTGGCAGAAGGGCCTCCTGGCAGCACAACCAGGAGCCTGGCAGCCTGCTGCCACCCAGCAGTGCAGCTGCCAGGCAGAACTAGGAAGCAGTGGGGCTGCCCCATGGGGCTGGCAGGCTGACCATGAGACTGCCTGGCAGCAGGGCCATGAACCCAGGAGTGGGGTTGCCTGGTGGTGCAACCAAGAGCCCGACAGCCGCACTGCCACCTGGCAGAGCTGCCCAACAAGGCTGCGCCGCAGGGCTAAGAGCAGCAAGGCTGCCATGGTTAGGGCAAGGAGCCCTGTGTGCAGAGGGTTTGGTGGCAGGGGGAAGCTGTATGGGAGGCTGGCAGCGAGGCCATGACTGGGGCAGAAATGACTTTCCTTGGTCTGGCAAAATCCCTCATCCAGGACTGGCCAGGTCCTGAGAGTACTGGACCAGGGAGGTCCAACTTGTACTACATTTAGGAAGGAATACTCAAACACACACATTGAATGAGAAGTGACTACCTAGAAAGGATCTGGGAGTTATAGCACTTACCACAAATTATATATGAGTCAATAATGTAATATTGCTGTTAAAAAAAAAGTGAACATAATTCTGGATGTATTAGCAGGAGTGTTGTAAGCAGAATATGAGAAGTAAATCTTCCACTCATCCTTAACTAGAGTAGTGTGTCCAGTTCTGGGCACTATACTCATGGAAAGATGTGGTCAAATTGGAGAAAATCCAGAGGAGCGCAACAAAAATGATTAAACTACCTGGGAGGGAGTGGGTATAGAATCTCAGTCATTTTTGGGGAGGTAGGGATTGAAGAACTGGTTAGACAAAGATCTGTCAGAGAGAGGCTAGATAATACTTAATTATTCCTTAGCGCAGAGGACTGGACTGGATGACCTACTGAGGTCTCTTCCAGTCCTACATGTCTATAAATCTATAATTACCAAAAATGTTAATCAACTTTACGGTCTATAAAATCATGACTGGTGTGGAAAAAGTAAATAAGGAAAACTTATTTACTTGTTCCCATAATATAAGAACTAGGGTCACCAAATGAAATTAATAAGTAGCAGGTTTAAAACAAACAAAAGGAAGCTTTTCTTCACTCACACACAATCAACATGTGGAACTCCTTGCCAGAAGATGTTGTGAAGACTAGGACTTAACAGGCTTCAAAAAAGAGCTAGATGGATTCATGGAGGTTAGGTCCGTCAATGGCTATTAGCCAGAATGGGTAGGAATGGTGTCTCTAACATCTGTCTGGAAATGGATGACAGAAGAGGGATCATGTGATGATTACCTGCTGTGGTCACTCCCTCAAGGGCATCTGGCACTGGCCACTGTTAGCAGACTGGATACTGGGCTAGATGGACCTTTGATCTGACCCAGTATGTCCATTCTTATGTTCTAACTCTTAATGTGATTTGAAATATCTTTTCCCTTGGTTTCTTTGGAATATAGCAAACTTGGGAACATTATCATATTTGAACCAATTTAACTATTTTCTCATTTTAGTGAGATCCTCTTCTCCACCCATATTTTGTAACTTGAATACAGGGAAAAAATCAATTTTACTAGTATCCAATATGCAGTACTTTATGTAGCTTACACTAAATTTCCCTTTTAATTATAATTTGTTACAGGATATCTGTTAATTGTCATGTTAACTAAACCAAACTCAAATGTGTGGCACATTTTTTTATGTTTTGTGGTGTGTGTATCATAGCAAACAGATGTTAAACAACACAATTAACCAAAAATACAGGAATAGAAAATGTGACATGTTCAACCTGGCTGAGCTAATGTTACTTCTGGAACCATGATATCTGCATTTTCTGTATCTTTTAAATTATTGAATATGAATGTTCCACATGCACAATATCATTTCATTTAATGCTTTCTCTATGAAAGATTCTCTGTGCTACAAGTTAAATGTTTAAATGGTCTTGAATGGAACTCAAATTTGCATCTCCTTGATGTGCATGTGCTGGGGATGATTGTTTCCACTAAAAACAACAAGGAGTCCGGTGGCACTTTAAAGACGAATAGCTATATAAGGGTACTAGAACATAAGCTTTTGTGAGCTGATACCCTAATAAATCTGTTAGTCTTTAAAGTGCCACTGGCCTCCTCGTTGTTTTTGCTGAAGCAGACTAATATAGCTATCTCTCCAAACCATGCCTTCTACTGTGTGTCTGTTGCTACTTCTTTTAAAACAGTTTTCTGCAATGCCGGACTTGCAGGTGTGTGTGGTTTTTTCACTGATTTTTGTACTTTTTACATGAGGTTAAAGGGGAAATGCAAACTTCTGAGGGGGCATATAAAGAAATTATATATCATGTGGGGAAAATTATACAGTAAAACTCCATTAGTCCGGCATCTAATGCTCCGGGACTCCTGATGGTCTGGCACCATCAGAAACCCGGAAGTGCTGGGGCAGCCGGACAGGCTTCCCCCATTC
>JANRFK010004149.1:58345301-58361561 GCA_030068395.1 Apalone spinifera
CAGTGGTAAATAGACCAATGGTGGGATGATAGGAGTTACTGTAGAGAACTTTTTTTTGGGTGTCTGGTTGGTGAGTCTTGCCCATATGCTCAGGGTTTAGCTGATTGCCATATTTGGGGTCAGGAAGGAATTTTCCGCCAGGGTAGATTGGCAGAGGCCTTGGAGGTTTTTCACCTTCCTCTGTAGCATGGGGCACGGGTCACTTACTGGAGGATTCTCTGCATCTTGGGGTCTTTAAACCATCATTTGAGGACTTCAATATCTGAGATATAGGTGAGAGGATTATTCCAGGAGTGGGTGGGTGAGATTCTGTGGCCTGCATTATGCCGGGGGTCAGACTAGATGGTCATAATGGTCCCTTCTGACCTTAAAGTCTATGAGTCACCATGTATTAAATAAATCAGGAGAGAGAAAAGGATCATTCCACCCATATAGGTGAAGGATTGAGTAGTGTTCCACTATTCCTAATAGTTCCGTAAGTTTAGATTTTATTTGTGATGGGTTAGACTTGGGAAGGCTTTACCATTTGATATTGATCGAATTCATTGTTTCTCTCTACATTCTTAAAGAGCTAAAATGTAGATGCATTAATAGCCTTAGAGCTGTGGTGGGCAACCTGCAGTCCAGTGAGGCTCCATCTGTGGCCCACCCTCTGACTGTCCTCCTCCCCCCGCCTTGCTATGCCTCTCGTCCACCAGAGCCCTGATCTTCCTGCTTCTCCCCTTTCTCTCTCCCAGCATTTTGGGAGGATCCACAAATCACCTGATTTGTGCTCTGTCCCAGCTAAAAGTACCAAACTGAAACTGCCTGATCTCTTCAGTTTATACTAGAAATTTACTGCAACACATTTTTTTAGTTGTTTGGCTTAAGTGTATACGTAAATCTGTTTAAAAACACTGTCAAGAACAATTTGTAAAAACTTTCCTTTATTTGTACTACACCTCTGAGAAGTTTGAAAATATTTTTTCCTACTAACTTCCTACCTCTTAATTAGACAGATAAAAATTGTTTTCTGTGTCTGTCAAGCCAGTTCAGATCACTGTATTTTTTAAAATGTGTTCCCTCTTCTGTCTGTCTGACTTCTGTATGAGCAGATATTGGAGAGTTCTGCCAACAGTTGCTGTTGGTAGGTTTATTTTTGCCATCTGTGGCAGACTATTGAATTTCAAGAGTGAATTGCTCAGCACATTGTAACGATGTCAAAGTAGGTCTAATTTTAAACATCTCAGTAACATAGTGTTTTGCATAGTGATTATGATGGGTAACTTCACTTCAGTTTACAGGAAGATTGATATAAATTTTAATATTGACCTTTCTTATCAGTGTGTGTCTTGTTTGCTTATCTGCAGCTACCAGTGAGCTGTCCTGTGACATGCCTGATGGTACACCATCTCCTAAAGAATTTAGCTTGATGTAAAATTTGGTGATGAAACCCTTACTGAGAAGAAATGAAGAACCTTCAGACAAAATTTGAAGCATCTTTGTTAAAAACAATCTTCAGTATGCATTTATAATTGTAGAAAAGCAAACTAAGTGTTAATTTAACTCTCCAAAGCCATTCATGTCTGTCTCTATCTTGGTGCACTTACCTGTATATAAATTTCAGTTTTCGTAGCTAGTGCACACTTTGTATATATTCTGCAGAAAGGTTTCTTCTCCTTTTCTAAAATATTTAAGACAAAGAGGCTTACTCAGCAGCTTAAGGAATTGCACAACTTTAGTGAAAAAGCTGCATACCAGGATTTTCAATGTCTGTTTACTATATATGTATATTACGCAAAAAAACAAACAAAAAAACCCCCACCACCCCAATCCCATGGTATGTATTATAGTGGCACTCATAGCAACATTGTAGTTGTCATTATAAACTCCTATTTTAGGGAGTTTATAATGTGACTGTGGTTTTTTCCCCTGGGCTAAAATTTTCTGCACCTCATCTTAGCTAGGAGCATTTTTAATTGAATACATTTCCAAAGAAATCACTTGGCTCTTTGAGTTAAAAAGTGCTGTTTGCATTTGAATTTTTAATACCATACATACTGCAGTAACTAAGCACAATGGAGTGAATTAAGGATGGTGCATTTTCACTTTGAATCTCCTTGGGTTTTTTGTCTCTTACATCAGACCCCTAACGTTTTAATATACATTTTATTTTGTTTAATAGCCATAGTTATATATGGTATGCCTGTATATCCTCCTACAGAAAAGATCTGTTTATATATTTTCGTATTCTGTGAAATTTTTTTGTTTACTGAAAAGATGCCTTTATTTGCTACATAGGTTTGTTTAAAAAAAAAAGTTGTTTACAAAAAGACCACAATAAAAAAACAGGGTTTTTAAGAATTAATTACAGTTGGTCTGGTAATAAATTACCCTAGAAACTAATTATCCCATCTTAGGTAGTGCGTCCTACCACCCTTTCATATTAAAGAGAAATTGTAATGTTCCCAGAATGGTTTCAAAGTTTATCTGAATACTTGGGCTTCAGCATTTTCTGCAGTGTTCACACCATTGTCATTCTAATTGCAGCTGTGATCAACAGCTCTCATTAAAACGAAGATTTTATTACAGTTATGAGAAGCTTTAGCAACTCAGATTATGCTTTTAAGTGGTTAGATTTTGTAGAATAATCATCCAAGTTCAGCAGTTTTGTGCTTTCATCTGTGGCATTTAGAATTATAGTATGTTCAAAATATAATTGCCCACTTAAATTCAAGTGGCTGGTTATTAATAATTACTTTATAAACTGCGGGTTACACATATTTCCAGTTTAAATTACAAGAGATTTAGCATCAAAAATATTTTAAGCATAAGAGTTTTCCTTTCCTTATTAAGCAATTCTTAGTGTAACTACAATTACACTATGATCTTGCCACAGAGTCTGTACAAATTTTTAAGTAGGTCACATGTGAAATGGCTTTCTAGAAAATAGCCTAAGTGCTGACTAAATAAATGATACCAAAAACATAAAGGGTTCATAGGTGTAGATTTCAAACAATTCCTTTTCTATAGTGTTACCATGTAGTATGGACAATGTTTGTCTTGCACACACTTGAATGTACACATCATGTTTACTTTTTTTAAAAAAACCCATATCATTCCAGTCAACCAAAGCTCTGATATAACAATTTTGATTAGCTCCTAAATAAAAACAAAGTCAATGGCTAATTTAATGTCTATTCTGCTTTTTCATGAATAGATAGTATCTGACTTTCAGTATATTTACCTGCTTTTCTGCTTTTATCCCAGTGCAAAAAGTTGAAATATAACATGTTTAGAAATAGGAATTTGAGGAAGATTTGGAGGCAGTCAGGTATATCGTCATTAAAAGCAGTCCTCTGAAACAGGCACAGGGAAAACACTTATCTCCCCCCTCTCCTCCGTCCGTCTGCAATTCATTGCATTTGAGGTGCACTGCTGCCCCTATGCAGAGCTCCTTTGAGATACATATGGGCACAACAGACCCCTCTTTATGTAACAGACTAAAGGATCACAGACTACAGTTGCTCAGACATGGAAAGGAAAAGCAATTAAGACAAGATATAGTCAAATCAAAAGTAAGAAAACAACTTCCAGAGAAACAAATGTGTACAATTTCCTTAAGTCCAAAAGAAGAAAAGGAGAGTTAAAATAAACAAAACTTATCCAAACACTCTACTTGTGAAATTTTAAAATACTTAGATAGCTTTTGCCTGGTGTAGGTGACACACATATGTTTTTAAGAGGGGAGGGATGGCTCAGTGGTTTGAGCATTGGCCTGCTAAACCCAGGGTTGTGAGTTCAATCCTTGTGGAGGCCGTTTAGGGATGTGGGGCAAAAAATTGTAAGGGATGGTACTTGGTCCTGCTGTGAAGGCAGGGGACTGGACTCGATGACCTTTCGAGGTCCCTTCTAGTTCTAGGAGATAGGCAATCTCCATTATAAAAAAAAAAAAATAAGTAAATTGTAGTGTCGATTATAGTACATTTGATGGCTACATTTACTAAAATGTACATATATATATACTCCAGACTCATGGTATCCTGGCATGAGATGTTGCATGTGAAACTTAGAGGTGGACTGCTTTGTTGTTTGAAGATAGAGATGAACTGAAAATCCAGATTTATAACATAGTACATTCAGTCTTCAACTGTACGGCAGCTCTGGTCCTTCCACAAGTAAAGAATGTTTCAAAATCAGTTTTAGAAACCCCAGTCACGCACTGTTACTATCTTTAATCAGTGACTGGTGGTTTTCGTCTCTTCCATAAAACTAGAAGCACGGTTTGATGTGGAGTATGACCAAAAGAATCAAAGAAAATTACTATTCCTTGTGTCTGTTTCTTGCTCCATTTGGATGGAATACAATAGCTAGAGGAAGCCAAAAGCACAAAGATGTGCTTCAGCTATAATAAAAATCTCTCAGGAGCTACAGATGGGGAGCTCCAATGTGTCTGCTCCCAGACCAGTGGGATGATGATTACTGGACTGCTTTTTTGGGGCCTTCATATCCCTTCCATAGCATACCATAACAACTCCAAGACACACATGCAACAATAGATCAGTCCTTTCAGCTCCTGGGACTCAGCAAAATGGACCATCCTCACCAAGCAACAACTCTTAAGAGGTAAATCCAATATTCCCTCTGAATTTATCAATGTGATCCATCTTTAAAAGAGGAACAGAGAGAGGCCACCTATGCTAGAGCTCATTGGGACTTCATGAGAAATGAGAGGGAGGTGGATGGTAGGGACCCCCTGAAGACACACAACTGCCAGAGGGCAGGAAGACAAGTGGGGAGTGATTAATCAAAAATAGCAGACGTATAGGATGATAAGAAAGGGCTGACATTTGGCTAAGAGGAGGTTGCTGGAGACATCCATAAGAGCAATTTCAGCGCAGGGAAGGTAATGAAAGCCAGGATGGAAGGGGTTAAGTTCTGGGTTCTCTCATTCACTAGGGTTCCAATCTTGAGATTATATTCCATTTTAACGCCTAGAAAATGCCTCCTGGATAGACCTTGGGTCATGCTCCCATATCAAGAGCTGGTAATTGGAGAGAACTTAAACTGACCTGTGAGTAACTCTAATTCTTCTTTTTTAAGAAGAAATATATTAACACTTGGTACTTGAAGAACTGACTTCTGAGGGAGGTTGTGGCCAGGGATTTGTTTTGTTCTGTTTCCTGGAAGACCCTGCTTTTGGATGACTGGTTTAGTTGGTAAATTCAAAAAGAGGAAGAGGAGAAGGTTTTGTTTCTTCTCTAGCTGTTTCTATTTATCCTAGAGTTTGTTTTGTTTAACTATGTACAGCTTCATAAGATGTACCCATAATTAAGCTCCTTTTAAGGACAAAGCTTAACTTCAGTAGATGTTCCTGAATACAAGTTGTACCTCCCTTAACTGGAACTCCCTGGTTCGGCAAAATCTGTGGTCTGGCATGGACCATGGATATTCATGGACCACGGAGCCCAGGAAGAGGGAGGTCTGGTGGTGGGGCAGGAGCGCCATGAAGGGCACAGGCAACTCGGCCAGAAGGCCCAGTGGGAGAGGAGGATGGGTAGCATGGCAGGGAGTTCTGGTCCCAGCAGAGCTCCCTGGTCCCAATGGCTGGGAAGCTCTAACCTATTTGCAGCCTTTGGCCCCAGTTAGGGAGCTCCGGCCCCAGCGGCAGCCAGGGAGCTCTGGCCCCTTCCCCAGACATGGAGCTCTGGCTGAATTCTGGCTTGAGTGCCTGGGGATCTCCAGCAGCAGCCATGGAGCTCTGACCTGGGCCACAGAGCCCCAGCCACAGAGCTCTGGCCCCAGCCGCAGAGTCAGGTAGCAGTGGAGCTGTGCCCCATCTGCACAGCTCTGGCCGTGGTGCTCCGGCCCGCTACTGCCGGAACCAGAGCACCTGTGGGGCTGAGGCAGCAGCTGGCGCAGGCTGGAGCCCTAGCCTGGTGGCAGCACAGCCACGAAGGGAAGAATTTTCCCTGGTTCGGCAAATCCCCTCATTTGAGTCCAGTCGGGTCCTAAGGGTGCTGGACCAGCGAGGTCCAACCTGTAGAAGTTCCTTGACTGACTATTCTGCCTTTCCAAAAAAGAGTCCTCTGCTGTTCTGAAATATTGCAAATAATAGAATGAAATGGTGTTGTCCTGGACACATCTTTTTTGATAGCTGAAGTCTAAAAAGAGGTTAAATTTAATGATTTATTAAATGTATTAAAATAAAGTGAATGATTTAAAAAAGCATATTCTAGTATACCACACTGAGTTGATGTTGAACATGGATACTATCTTATTCTGAAACATAATGGTCCTGCAGCCAAGTGAAGTGCAATGCGTTTATAGTCCATCCCCTTATGACTCTAGCAAGATGCCAGCCAAAAATCTCAGCTACAGCTTCTAATTACATGTTACCTTTACTGCATGTGTCCCTGCCTCATACTGTGAAAGAACATAGGGTCTTATCAAAAAAAGTAGTATGCGTTAACACTGATTGCTTTGTACGAGGGTGAAGCATGTAGACCACCTCACACCTTTCTTTTAGGTTCTGCACTTTGCAATCTCTAATCTTTTAAGCTTTTTGTAATGTAGTGTTCTCAGTTTGTCAGATCATTGTAAAACTGTCAAATGTCTAATCATTAAACCTTCACCACTGCTAAGCACCTGTGTTGACGGTCATGGTAACTAGATATCATCCATATGTTTTTTGATTCATAGTATTTGTAGGCACATGGACTAGTGAAATATTAAACAATACATAAGCCTGAACCAAAATCTAAACAATTTAAACTTTGAGAGTTCAAGTACAGCTCAGAAATTAATTTTTAAACAGGAGTCATGTTTAAATAGAAGAGGTTTAGACTGAAAGCAATGGAAGAGCTACTCTATAAAGAGGCATTTCTGTTACATTTGAAATAAAATAAAAAAGGTGAAAAGTAGAAGCCTGGAGATCTTTATCTCATCTAGGTTGAATGATATATAGTGAATCCATGGCGGGGAGGCGGGCATGATATGGTCCCCAGGCCAGATCCAACCCACCAAGCCATTTGATCCAGCTTGCCCTGCTGAGGCTGTTCAAAACAGCTGGAGGCTCCTCTCTGCCAGAGTTGTGCAGCACCTAGAATGAGCCAATTGTTTTAAACAGCGAGGCGCATCCCTGGCAGGAGGGTGGGGTGAGAGACTTTGCGCACTCCCTCACCCCTAGGCCGTGATTGGCCTTGAGGCAGGAGAGTGCATGAAGTCTCCTCTATCCCCTTCCCCCTCTCCTTGCTAGGGGTGTGTGGAATGTAGAGGGAGTCACCAGCTGTTCTTCGTCGAGTAGTGTCCCCGAGGGTTTTCCACTCGAGGTGCTGGGCTTATCCCGGTGCTGCAAACCGGAGGATTTTTGCTAACAGTAGCCCTACCGGACCGTGCATGCGTGACTGCTGCCTCACGCTGCGCAGCTGAGCGCAGTCCGATCTTGTCAGTGTCCTTTCAACCGGCCACAGACGGAGTTTGGACACGCTCCCTCTCCTGTCTGAGGAGAAAGGGAGATTAGTTCTAGTAGTTATAGTTTTGTTCAATTTTTTAAAAAAATCTTTTTTCTTTGTACTAATTTAAGTTGTTCAGAAGCCTTAACAAGGAACTATGCTAAGATCTCCTGGTTTTAAGAAGTGCACCCAGTGTCAGGATGCCATGCCAGCATCGGATGGGCACTCACAGTGCATTAAATGTCTCGGGGACGGACATGTCCTGCTGAAATGCATTCACTGCACAAAATTGACTGCGCGTGTCAGGCACAACTGGGAGCTGAGGCTGAGGGTCCTTTTATTTAATAAAGCCCTCCAGACCGCCGAGATGTCTCAATCCCCCTCCGCTGCCTCAGGGACGCACGAGGCTCGCCCACCCACTGAAGAGACTTCCCATAGGACTCCTAAGCCCTCTGCGAGGGTAGGCGCGGGTGACAGACCAGGAACCTCTGGCGTGCTGCTGAGGCATCCTGTGGAGAAAACGGGCAAGGGCCATAGCTCTTCTGCCCCAACCCTAGCCCGCATCAAGGACCTGATACCAACACGTACAAAAGGGTCGTGGGCTGAGTTGGCGCCGGCAATGGCTCCAACAGCCGTTTTGAAGCCAAGCACAGCTGTGCTGGCACCTACAGCAACGGTGCCAGCGGCTTCATCCCCGCTCTCCTCAATGCCAGAGGCTCCGGCACCAGCATCGGCGCCGCAGGAGGGCACCGTCACAATGCAGCCCTCGGCACCGGCATTGCCTCCCCTGGTTCCACAGCCCGCTACTCCAGCAGCACCGATCCTTCAGCCAAACAGCTCTCAGGCTATGGAGACTACTTCACTGCCTGCCAGCCCATTGCAGATGGCGCTGTCCTCGCCTCTTAACTCCTCAGTGCCAACCAAGGCACAACCCAAGTCTGGACGGGTCCGAACACCATCGGTCACCCTAGACTGGGCTGTTTTCTCCTGGACCCTTGTCACCCGCCTCGTCCTACTCTGGCAGTCATCACCGCGCTCCTCATTATGCCCCGACCAGAGGCTGTTACTACAGGTCCCATCATCACTCACCATCACAAAGATATTGAGCGCATTACTCTCAATCTCCCTCCCGCTACTCCATGAGATCTATTTCACCAAGGTCTTCAAGACCCTCAGGATATTCACGTCAGTACGGAACACTTAGAGGGTATTCTCCGAGATGCTCACTGGGTGAGCATCACAGATGGTATTACAACCATTACTATGATGAACGTCATTCCTCACTTGGCAGGAGGTACCCACGTTCACTATCCCTGTGTTCCAGTAGACCGGTGTCACCACATCGTGTACCATTAGAATCCCACCCTTCAGCAGCTCCACCAACTCCTGCGGAGGACACTGCCTCAATCCATACCCATGACGAACAGCAAGACAACCACACTCCAAGCCAAGAACCTCTGAGTCCTGATTCCCCTGCCGACCACTCCTCTTTGTAGCCAGATGATGCAGTCTTCCCCGGGGAATTATCTCCAACAGAAGGCCACAAGCAATTTCAGGAGCTCTTTAAGAGGGTTGCTCAATCTCAGAACATTCAAACTACGGATGTTCAACAAAAACAGCATCCTTTACTAAAGAGCTTGCAACCTTCCCAGAAATCGAAGTTGGCGCGTCCCTTTGATGACGCCATTTGGAAATTGCCAACAACATCTGGCAGACTCCAGCTACTTCCTTACCGACCAATAAACAGTCAGACAAGAAATATTTTATAAACCAGAAGGGCATGGAGTTCTTGTTTACTCACCCCCAGCCGAATTCGCTCGTCATGGATGCCGCACAACAAAGGTCCAAGACAGCACAGACTAAAAATACCGCAAATGACAAGGAGGCCAAACGCCTAGACATTTTAGGCAGAAAAGTGTATTCTTCCGCTACTTCAGCTCTGAGAATGTGTAATTACGCAGGTTCCCCTCGCTAATCACAATTTTGACAATTCAAAATTAGTTCCTTTTTCAGAACATTTACCGGACTCGAAGCATCGAATTCTAAAGGTGGTAATACAGGAGGGCTACACAACAGCCCGAACAGCATTGCAGATTACACTTGACACAGCCAATGCAGCGGCTTGTGCCACGGCTACTGCTGTAGTCATGCGTCGTGCGTCCTGGTTACATCAAGCTGCTGCCCCGAAAGATCATCTAAACAAGGTAGAAGACTTACCCTTTGATCACCAGTCGCTTTTCGCTCAATCCACTGATCAGGCATTTCACTCGGGCAAAGACTCGCGCACGACGTTGCGAACGCTGGGGATGTACATGCTTCCCTATAGATGAAAGAGATACATGCCCTATAACAAACAGAGGCCCTTCTCTCATGTGACACCTCGGGCTAGACCATACGAACAGCTCTCAAGAAAGGGGATTGGTTCGCGTCCCTCGAACTACAGGACACCTATTTTCATATAACAATACATCCGGCCCACAGGAGGTTCCCTCGGTTTATAGTGGGAGCCGACCATTACCAGTACCGAGTGTTACCTTTCGGACTTTCAGCAGCGCCATGAGTTTTTTCCAAGACCCTGGTAGTGGTGACGGCTTACCTTCGTCGCCTCGACATCATGATCTTTCCATATTTGGACGATTGCCTATTAAAGGCCCCCACGCTCAACGAAGCTACATGGGCAGTTACCACTACCGTGACAGTGTTTGAGACTCTCGGGCTCATAATCAATTTCGAGAAGTCCTCCCTGACACTGAGTCAAGAAATAGAGTTCATCGGTGCAAGACTCGATTCCCTGACCGCAAGGGCGTACTTACCCATGAAGAGGTTCCAACTAATCTGGGATTTGGTACAGACTGTATCAATTTCTCCCAAATCCCGCATACTTACCTGTCTACAGATGCTTGGCCATATGACGGCCACCACATATGTGGTACCACACGCGAGACTCCATCTGCGCAGCCTTCAACATTGTCTGTTCACTGTTTATGCGCCCAGTGTACACGGCACAAACAGGACAGTTTCTATTCCCAAACACATCAGGACCTTGCTGGTATGGTGGGACAACCCCAGGAATATGTTAACAGGGGTCCCCTTTCACAGCCAGAAGCCTTCACTGCAAATCACAACGGATGCTTCCCTGCTCGGCTGGGGCGCCCATTTGCAGGAACATCAAGCTCAGGGTCTGTGGACGTCCCAAGAATCCCTGCAACACATAAACTTCCTCGAGTTATGAGCAGTGTTCAACGCTTGCAAGCATTTTCTCCATATCATTCGAGGCCTTACGATCCAGATTCTCACTGACAACATATGCACGGTGCATTATATCAACCAGCAAGGAGGCGCACGTTCACGCCCTCTCTGTGCAGAATCCGTACATTTGTGGAACTGGGTGAATCAACAGGGTATTACCTTGACCGCATCATACCTTCCCGGCAAGGACAATGTTATCGCCAACACCCTCAGGAGGCCCTTCCTTCCCCAACACGAATGGGAGTGACACAGTGAAGTTGTTCACAGCCTTTTCCAACTCTGGGGATTCCCCGATATAGACCTCTTCGCCACCCGTTGCAACAGGAAGTGCCATCAGTATTGCTCACGGGCGGGCATCGGCACAGATTCCTTGGGGGATGCCTTCCTGCTTCATTGGAGTCACCACCAACTGCTATACGACTTTCCTCCTCTCCCGCTCATCCCAAGGTTGCTGGAGAAAATAGCATTGGAAGGTGCAACAGTAATTTTGATTGCGCCCTTCTGGCCCTGACAAACGTGGCTTACACCACTATCAAGAATGTCGGTGGCCCAGCCACGATGACTACCGAGGCTGTTCAACTTACTATCTCAGGAACATGGTACAATGATCCACCCGCACATCGAGCGCATGCACCTGATGGCGTGGCTCCTAGCTGGCTCCAAGGGCATGAGTTGATCTGTTCTCAGGAGGTGACACACCTGCTGATTAACAGCAGGTGACACACTACTCGCAAGACTTACCTTCAGAAATGGTACCGGTTTCAGTCTTGGTGTTCAGCAAGAGATCTCGACCCTCTCTCCTTACCTATCCAACAGGTGCTAGATTATATTCCTTCCCTCAGTGTGCATTTGGCGGCAATTTCGGCCTTCTGCCTTCCTGTCAACGGTTATTCAGTGTTAGCACATCCTCTCACCAAAAGGTTTTTAAAGGGGTTCAACAATCTATATCCGGCTCACAGGATCCCACCGGAACCGTGGGACTTGCCTTTAGTCTTGGACACTCTGACTCGCTCCCCCCCCCCACCCGAACCACTTGCGACGTGCGACTTGTGAATGCTCACAATGAACGTGGTGTTCTTACTTGCCATGACATCGGCCCACCGAGTCAGTGAATTAGCGGCTCTCTGCTGATCCGGCATACACACTATTCTCTGACCATGGTGTGGTTCTTCGCGTACACCCCACCTTTCTACCGAAGGTGAATTCTGCCTTCCATATAAATGCCTACCGGCTTTCTACCCCAAATCTCACTCCTCGCAGGAAGAGTCACGACTGCACACGCTGGATGTCAGACGAGCGCTGGCCTTTTACCTCGACAGGACACGTGCCTTTAGGAAGTCTCAGCGCCTGTTCCTGTCTACAGCTGAGCGTTCCAAAGGCAAACAGCTCTCCGCCCAATGCATCTCCAGCTTGATTGTTGCATGCATCACACAATGTTACGCTCTACGTAACAAATCGCTTCCGAGGTGACCTCATGCCCATTCTACCAGAGGCATGGCTGCATCCACTGCCTACGTTAGGGGTGTTCCATTGCAGGATATATGCCATGCAGCAACCTGGTCGTTTGCTCTTACCTTCGCTAGACGTTATGCTCTGGCGAGCATACTGAAAACCGATTCAGCGGTGGCCCAAGCTGTCTTGTCCACAGCACAGAGGCAATAAGTCCGAAGCACACGTGTAGCATTGGACCTCTGTTGCGTACTCACCTTGAGTGGAGCACCCTTAGGGATGCTACTCGATGAAGAAGAGAGAGTAACTCACCTTGTGCAGTAACATCTGTTCTTCGAGATGTTTCCCCGTGGGTGCTCCACATCCCACCCTCCTCCCTGCTTTGGAGCTTCTGTTTTCTCTTTTTCAGATGCTTCCGGCTGGGAGGAAACTGACAAGACTGGACTGCGCTCAGCTGAGTGGCGCGAGGCAGCAGTTGTGCATGCACGGTCTGGTAGGGCTACTGCTAGCAAAAATCCTCTGGTTTGCGGCACTGGGACGAGCCCAGCACCTCGAGTAGAGCACCCACTGGGGGACACATCTCGAAGAACAGGCGTTACTGCACAAAGTAAGTAACTCTCTTCACAATAGCTGGCAGTTCCTTCAAGGTGCCACACAACCCTGGTGGGGAGTGAGAGAGTTTGTGCGCTCCCTTGCTCCCAAGTTGTGCTCCCAGCTGCAATGATTGGCCTGGGGGCAGGGGAGCGCACAAATTCTCGCTTCCCAGGGATGTGCAGCTGTGAGCGGCACATGGAGGGAACCTCTTGAGCAGCCTGAGGGATCCTGTTGTGCTGCTGGCCCTTAAGGTAAGTGGCTCCCAGCTAGTGACTGTCTCCGGCACCTCTGCCCCTGCCTCTTACACCCAAGCCTATCCTATTTCCCAACTCCCTGCCCCAGGTCACCACCCAAATCCTCTGGACACACATCCCACTCCAGGTCACAATTCCTTCCCAGACTACATCCTGCTACACTCCTCCCCCAGATCAAAAGTCACTCCTGCACTCCTACTCCCTCTTGGACCCTGCACCCCAATCCCCTGCCCCAAATCACAGCCCTCTCCTTCACCCAAACTCCCTCTTTGACTCTCACCCTCTGCTGCACCCCAGTCCCCTACCCTGAGCTCCCTTCTGCACTCAACCTCTGTCCCGAACACTGTGCTCCCTCCCTAGAGAAGTGCAGCCCTAGACTGCTTTCCAAAATCTTGGCTTGCCCCCCATCAAAAAGTATTGCTTACCCTGATCCATGATGATCCAAGCCTGTCTCATTCACTGTATGCTCCTAATGTCACTATGCACCATGTATCCTCTAGGACTCTTAATAGTCTATTAAACAAAGGTAAATTTAGATTTACTCCCAATTCATACAATAATGATTGCAAACAGGAATATTGATAGTATGTCACACAAGACTGTAAACTGCAAATCCATAAAAATATGGGTATGTGCTCTATATATAGGCTTTATAGGGTGGCAAGGTCTTAGAAACACCTGCGGTAATTTGGCTAGATGCAATCCAAATCTGTTCGTCCTTCCATCCTGAAAACTGTTATAGTTGTGTGGATGATTTGGGAGACTCCCCCACTCTGTATTGGTGGACCTGGTACCACCTAGCAGGCCCAAAAAGGGCAAGAATACACACTCCTCCAGACAGAACCATCAGCCATAGCTCTGTCACCAGTACCTCCCCAATTGGGATCATTGATTCTCTGCAAACCAAAGAATCAGACATCAGTACCTACTTAAGTATATTTAAATCTTGTACCATCTGATTTGATTGTACTGAAACAAGAAATAGGCTCTCTTTGATAGGAGTGACAGAGTGAGTCCCAGCCACTCACATGGGAAAAGGTTTCTAATCATAGTTCCTTATGCCATAGCAGAACAGAGTGTGGAGATCAATTTTGAATCTGAGACTATTGCACATATTCATTAAGTCTTAAAGTTTCAGGATGGTGACCTTGGTAGCTTAATCCTATAAATAGAGGCAGATTAATTTTTGGCCCTCAATCTACAAGACACCTATTTCCATACAACAATACACCCATCTGACAAAAAATATGTACTCTTTACTATATGCTTGGAATATTCCCAATCCAAGTATCTCCCTTTTAGCCTCTCCTCAACAGCAAAGGTGTCCTCAAAGGTCCTAGCAGTAGTATCCACTTACCTTCATCAGGAGGTAATTTTAATGTCCCCATACTTCAGTGAGTGGCTGCTCTGGGTTAAGTTTATAAAGCAGTATTGCCATCCACTCAGATGGCTGTTTTTCTTTTCTAGGAAATGGGTCTTCATCTCAATGCAAGAAAATCCATGTTAATGCTTGTACAGCGAATACAGTTCATAGGGCATCCTTGGATTCATTGGCAGCCATGGCCTACTTTCCCATAATCAGACTCATAAGCAAATCTAGTCGCAATCATTTAAAGGAATCCTCAGACCTCAGAAAGGAACTGTCTACAGGTCATGAGTCACATGGCAGCTTGCACTTTTATAACCAGTCATGCAAAACTATGTCTCTATTGCTTCCAGGGGCTGGCTCAACAGATTGGCCAGCCAAATTTCAATTCGCTTTCATATAAAAAAAACTTCCCAAACTAGTGAAAAAATCAACTTAACATCATTCCAGGAATACCTTTTGTTGACCCTACTCCAACAAGCATGAGAACACATACATCCATGTTGGAATGGTGAGCTTACTTTAGTACCTTGCCTCATAGCTCTGGTCAGATGGTCAAACCAAGAAACCTGTCTCCTTGTCAACCTGTTGGAACTCAGGATTGCTTACCTTCATTTCCTTCCCCTCATTGGGAGCAAAAAATTTAGGATCATGACAATGTGGCCTGCATGTTCTATTTCAACAAACAAGGAAGAGCAGGTTCCTCCTCTCTATGCACTGAAGCATTCAAATTGTGGAACTGTTGTACAGCCCATCAGATCCAAATTTCATCTGTCTATCTCTGTGGCGTTCAGGATACCACTGCCACTACTCTCAGGAGGCGTTCCTCCCATGACTATGAATGCAAACCGGGCTCTCATATTCTCCATTATATTCTCCAAAATTGGGGATATCCTTCAATATTCCAGGAACAAAGAAGTATCAGCTGTTTTCCTCAGTGGTTTTCAGGCTTCGAATTTACCTGCTCTGCAGAAGTACAAGTGTTGTTGAAAGAAGTTAACTTCAATTACTTACCTGCAAAAGTGGAAGAGATTCAGCCACTGGTGCTAATGCCACCAATTTGTGTCTACATTTTTGTTGCTCTCAGCTATACTGAGTTACGCTCTGGATGTGAAAAAATCAGGGTTGTCAGCTGATTTAAAAATTCTCTTTGTCGTAATATCAACCTCCAGCAGAAATATTTTCTCTATTTGCTCATGCTATATTTACTGAGATTGAAGGACAACGACTAGGATACTTCTGCAGTCAGCTAGAAGTTTTGTCTCAAGACAGAGTGAAATGGAGGAGACTTGTAAATGACCTATGCTTCACTCAGAATACAAGGGTTTAAGAAGATATCTTCAAGGTTTATTAAAGGTTTGGAGAATCACTGTTATTAAGTTGGGGGCCCCACTCCAATGAAGAAGATAGTACTTAAATATTTCAACCTGGTACTGAAATATTTCATAAGACTTCCATTCAAAACAATGGCAACCTGTTATTTGCTTCACTTATTCAGAAGATGGCCTTTTTAGTAGCTATCAAATTTGCCCATAGTCAGAGAAACCAGTGCCTTGATGGCAGATCCTCATCCCTGTTTAGGGCATTCTTCAAGGACAAGGTCTCTTTCCACTCAGACTCTAAATTTTTATCTAAGGTACAACTGGATTTTCATCTTAACCAGTCCATCTATACCAAAGGCTTTTTCCAGAACCATGTAAGTTGCAACAAAGGACCTTTTCATAATGTATATATGGTAGTAAGATGAAGGCCTAAAACAAAAGCCCATGTAGCACAGACTTCGTTTGAGGCCTAGCTAACAATGGACAAAACATGGCTAACATAAAGCAAAGTTAAGCTGTGAGCAAGAGGCAGGCACAAACAGGGCAGAGAGAGCAAAATGCTAATTGGCCCAGGTGTAGAACGGTAACACTGC
>JANRFK010004149.1:58369943-58394579 GCA_030068395.1 Apalone spinifera
CGCAAAAGCGGCTGATTTTGCGGAAAAACTTGCCAGTCTAGACACAGCCATGGTAACCCTACCTTTGAGGTGCTCGCTCCCACCGCCTGGCCCTGCCATGGCAGCTTGTGTGAAGGGAGCAAGTGGCTCACCAGTGCTGGGCTCTCCACTTGGGATTGTGCAATCCCAGCCCAGCCTGGCACCCCGTTAGCGAGGTGCACGGGGGCAACTGCCCTCCTTGCTACGCCAGTGATAGGGGAGGGTCATTTGGAGCAAAGCTTATTGTGTCGCTTCACCACCTTTAACTCCTCTCTACAGCACCACAGGGAAGGGGTGATAGGGATAAGTTGTACTGAGCTGCTGGCGGGGATGGGGGTAATGCACGTCTCCAGCTTCAGCCGTCCTCCCCACTGGAGCACCCCGAAGAGGCTGCTGGAGAGGAAACGAATTAGGAAAGGCGGCCGTGGAAGTGATTTTTTTTTCTCCCTGTCCAAACTGGAGCCACAGCAGCCACACGCTTTTCCCACCAGGTGCTTGAGCGCGTATATAGAGTGGCTGTTACTGTCCAGGCACAGGGCTCCGAACGTTCAATTTGACAGGCACCTGCTATCGCCTCCTCCCTGATCCCTTTGCAGGGTGAAATCCCAACATTTTTTGCCAAATTTCACTTGTGTTGTCGTACCCCCCCCCCCCCCAGACTTCTCTCACATATCCCAAAGGGTACGCGTACCACTGGTTGAGAAACACTGCTTTAGCTAGTATAAGTGTGTTTGCCTTTTCTGCCACCACAAGGTAAGTCTGTCAAAGCCCAGCACATCCAGCATGATCCTGAGCCCATAAAAACTGGAGAGCTGGCAGGGTATACATGGTACTTTCACAGCGTTCCCAGGACAGCTGTATTGACGGAGGTGAAAGTAATCTGGTACGGCCCAGTATGCCATACCAGCAAAAAAGTGGCCATCCAGGTTGTGTGCCATACCAGCTATTTATAGCCTATATGGTATATTGAAAAGATACTGTCCTGCCCCCGGACTCTCTATGGAATAGCCTCTCCGCTGGCTTCCTCTGTATAGCAACAGCCTTGTAGGAGAATGGGGAAGGGGATAGTACAGCCATAGGTGGTGGTACAGCCATAGGTTGTATAGGCTTGTGGTATGCCAGCATCAGGAATATTCCTGGCCTGGGGCCAGTTTCCACCAAAGTTTGGGGCCAGATCTCTCTCCTGTTTGCCCCCACCATTCTCCCCTGTGCCACTGCCAGCCCTACCTGCTGCCCCTGGTCGATTTAAATCCCCCCACAGGATCCCACTGCCACCACTGACAGTGTAGCAGGGCTAGAGAGGCTTCTTGCCACTGCCTCCTTACGGCTGCTGGCATTCCTTGTGGCCCCTGGGCAGGAGTGTGTGTGGGGGGGAAGAGGGGTGGGGGCAGAGAGGAATGTGTGTCCATGCACTATTCCCAGCAGCTGGAGCAGTGTGTAGAAACACATACCCCACTGAGCTTTAGGGACTCACCTGCCGGCAATTGAACTGCTGCTGATGGCAGCAGGGGTCCCCTGGGCACTGTGGTGGCGAGTCATGACCCTGTTATAACATCCAAATGACATAAATTATGCCAGCATAGGTTGTAGTATAATCATAGCTTCAAAAAAAGATGATCCTGGGAAAACTTGGTCAGGTGACAACCCCCATAAAACCGTAGCTATGGGCAAGCCTATGCTACCTTGCTGCATCAATGTTTGTTGTAGCCCATCTGGTGAAGACATACTATGCTGATGGAAAAGTGCTCTGTCATTGGTATAAATACTCCATCACTACCACCGGCAGAAGTTCTCTCTCTAGGTGAATGACTCCTTCTGACCTAGTACAGTGTGAACACTACTTTAAGTTGGTGTTACTGACATTGGTCAGGAGAGTGTTATTTTCATACCCCAGAGTCAGGTATATTACATCAATTTAACCAGTAGTGTAGACCACCCCATCCTACGTGTTATCAGAATGAACAGCTCTCCTGCTGATATAGTTCTGCCAACACAAGCCTTTAGGTTGGTGTCATTTGGGAGTGGCTAATTCTCACCCCTGAGCAACTCAAATTACATGGACATAAATGATAGTAGCATGTACAGGAGAGAACCTAAGAACAGCCATACTGGCTCTATCTAGGCCAGTATCCTGTCTTCTGACAGTGGCCAATGCCAGGTGCTCTAGAAGGAATGAACCATCAGCAAGTGATCCACCCCATTGCCCATTCCCAGCTTCTGACAGATGCTAGATTAATGCCATATCTGCCCATCCTGACTATTAGCCATTGATGATGAATCTATCCTGCATGAACTTAGGGTACGGCTAGACTGTGAAGATCTATTGGAAATTTTGCATATCTTTTTCTGATACTTTTGTCAGAAAAGGTTTTTCCAAAATTTGGCCAGTCTAGACAGGCCAAATTCTGGAAAAAAAACCCTCTTTCAGAGCCCCCTTCTTCGACGTGGAATGAGGAATACAGCCGGTCCCCGTTACAAACACGTTATGGACCAAATGCTTAGCCATAACTTGGAATGGTCGTAACTTGGAACCCATTGAAGTTACATTGTGACCACGCTGTTCATAAGTGTGGGTCGCGTTCGTAACTTGGAGCCCGCATTTACGACTACTTTGGTTGTAAGTGCAGCTGGTCATAAGTCGAGGTGGCCGTAAGTTGGGGACCGGCTGTAGAGGGGCTTCCGAAAGAGTGTGTTTGCTCTACCACAAAAAAAGCAGAGGAGTTTTTTCGGGATACCTGAAACCGACCCTCCTTCCCCCCAGTCTAGCTGTACTGTCAGATAGCTCTCTTTTGAACCCTGTCAGTTTTGGACTGCTCAGCATTCTCTGGCAAGGAGCTTCATAGGTTGACTGTGCTGTGTGAATGCTTTGTTCTAAACCTGCTACTTATTAATTTCATTTAGTGACCACTAGCTCTTGTGTTATGGGCAGAAGTGAATAATTCTTCTTTATTGTTTTTTCCACACTAGTCTTAATTTGTTAGACCTCTATAATATCCTCCCTTCAATTGTCTCTTTTCCAAACCAGAGTGTGTCATCTTCCTTCCTCAGAAGGCAGCTCTTCTATATCCCTAATCATTTTCGTTGCCTCTTTTCTGAACTTTTTCCAATGCCAAGATAGCTTTGCCGGGGTTAATCGGAAGGCGGTTGCGTCCAGCCCTTCACGCCGCCATTCGTGGGTGGGAGTGGGGCTGGGTGAGGCGCCAGGAGCGGCCCCGCACGCAGCGGGCGCCCAGCCCGCCCCAAGCCCCGCCCCGGGCCCGTGTGATCTGGGGGCGGAGCTGGGCGGGACTCCGCAGCGTCTCTGTGTCTCTTGCCCGCGATCGCTGCCTCCATCCCGAGCGCCGCTGGCAGCCGGGCCCGGCGCCCTGGACCTCAGGTAGGGCGGCGGGGGGCCGAGCCCGTTAGCTGAGCAGCCGCGGCAAGGCCGTCCCGGCCCAGTTCGTCTCGCTGCAGCCGGGCCGGGTCCTTTCTCCCCGCGGGCCCTGCCGGTGCAGCGCGCTCGCCCCCTGCCAGGGCCAGGGCGGAGCGGGGGAAGCGGCTGCACCGGCGGCATCGCCCTGGCTGGCTGGGGCGGCCTCAGGGGGACGGGGGCGCCCCGAGCGCCTGCCGCGCCGCAGCGGGTGCGGTCAGTGCTGTCTGCGCGGCGCCAGGGGAGGCGGGCTTGTGACGCTGCTGCCTAGGGTGTGCGGAGCGTGCGCGCGGGGCGCTGGGCTGCGCGCTGCTTGGGGCCTGGAGCGCGCGGGGCCCGCTGCCAGGCTGTCGCTTCTGCCTGTGTTGGCACAAGCGTAGCCTTGCGTCAGGGGGCACGTGTTCCGCCTGGTGTAAATTGCGTGTGCGTGGGGGGCAGAGCCGGCTCGGCGGAGCGCCTCACCTGCAGGGTGCGGGGGCTCGCGGAAGGGCGTTGGTAGCGAGGATCTGGTGTGGAGTGTGAGTCAGTGTGGGATACAAAGGCAGTGATGGAATGGGCAGCGTTGCATTGCATAGTGATGTGTGCAGAGCTGTGTTGTGCAGCACTTTTTCCATGGGTGTCCACTGTAGAACATCTGAGGCGTGTAATGGTTGTGTTGTCAAGGTGTACAGCGTTTGCCATGTATGTACAAGTGCAGTGATAGGGCACGGATTATAGACAATGTGACATGCTGGCAGGGTATCTTACCCCTATAATTAAATACCCACATTACAGCAAACTCTAAACTTTGTGTGTGTATAATACACACACACACCCACTCACTCTCTCTCTCTCTCTCTCTCTCTTTCACAAGACCTCAGGGATAAGAAGACAGCTTAACTCTTAACATTGAGTGGACAGCCCTAATACCTTTATTCTTCTTAATCTAATTTTAGTTCTAGTTAATTTCTTTCTAGTAAGAAAAGCCAAGGGGGACTGTTACATCCTGCCAGTCCTCTGAAGATATACTTCCATCACCCTTGAGCCATGGAATTACTCTGTGCAGCAGAGTGTAGTGTTTGCACTAGGATTGTATAGGGGTATGGTTGGAAAAGGGAGCAGAGTCCACATGTGCAGTGCACGAATCATTGGTGCTAACCTTGCCTCATGGGCAACAGTGCTTTGGGTGAGGTGGGAGCCCTTGGTGCTTCTGCAGCTAAAGGCCTGACTCCACTTTCTATTCAGAGTCCTATATATAGGGCATGTATGCATGCAGATCTTCTTTCATACAGACCTACTTCTTTCCCCATCCCCCACCACTTGGCTTGTGGGTTGCATAAGGGGCAAAGTGGAGTTGAAGACAAGCCTCTATATGATATGGAATGGAATTTCTCAGCAGGCCTACTCTACTGCCTCTTCTTTCCCCCAAATTACACCCATTTTACTCATGTAGAGATCAGTTCCCCCGTTAATATATAAAAACTGAAAAAATGCATTGGGAGAGGCGCTGGGTAGTGGGAGAGGCAGCCTTTTAAAGTTAGAGACAGTTTAGGAGGGAAATAATCTATTTAACATAGATATTAATGCTCCTACATCTTCAGAAACCTGGAAGTAATTAGGTTTGCTGAAGTACATTTCTTATCCATGCAATCACTAAACACATTCAAAATCTCTGCAACAACCTTTGCTTGGTCATCTCACTTCCCATGCCTTTTAATGTCCAGATTAAAACACATACACTGCAGCTCCACAACAAATTCCTTTTCAACATGTAACCAAGCACAGTGCTCATCATCTAGTTCTTAAGGTTCTGCATCTGAGTGCAACTTTAGAACAGTGGTGGGCAACCACACACACGACCCATCAGGTTCTATGCGTGGCCCATGAGATGGTTCTCTGTGTTCCACTGGATAAAGCCAAGGCATGGGAGGTGAGGTATGTGCTGATTACACACAATGTTAACGTTAACTTTGAGAGTCAGACACTCACTCTGCATCCAGTCAAAGTACTGCTGTGATTGTCAGCACATCACATAATTCTAGGTATACAAGTGGCATTAGCAAAACTATTTATCCCGGGGAACTGTCTTGATTATAACCATCTTGTAGGTGGGAGGGGTAGTTCTTCTACATTTCAAAAGCAGGGAGCTTGGGGCCAGCCTGGGACTCGAGCAGTCCCCTGTTGGCCCCGTGCTCCCCATGGCGCTTCTGCCTTTGAAATATAGCAAGAGCTAGCAGAAGGCTACATTTCAAAGGCAAAGGTGCCCTTATCAATTAACTGAATAGTTGATGCAAATTGCATCTACTATTTGATTAGCTGATTAACTGAAATTTAACATCCTTACTAGGAGGTTAATAAGCATGGAGGGTGGTGCTTTTCAGTCATTTTAAGATGGAGGGAGGAATATGAGGTAACAGTATTTACATTGGTTAGTGGATAACTGAAATTTTTTTTTTTTTTTTTTGCATAGCACTGCTGGCATTGTAACATGGCTCTTATCTTTTCTCTTTTGAGCAGCCATATGCTGCTTACTTGGCCACCAGGCTTAAACAATCAGACACAGACACATGCTTTTACAATAAAGATGGATGGACTGACTGATTGGTAATACTCAGTTCAGTTGTCTGGTGACATTAGCAGGAAATTTGAGGCAAGTCTGGTGTATGAAGCAGTATAGTTTGGCTTTTAATAGCCATTTATCTTGAATTCACATTACACTTGTATATATAATGAGTTAAGAGCATTTATAGCTTTCAGCATTTGTTAGCATATGTGAATGTGTTTGAAAAGATGTAAAAGGGTGATGTACCCAGAGAGGTCATCTATTAGAAATTGGAATATGGTTACTGAACTGGACAACAAAGCATTGGGACCTTTGTGCTTTCCCCTTATGTTCCCACCATTAAGTTTTGAGAAATTATTTCAGTGTCTAAATATTACCTTTTTATCTGGAATGTTTCATGTTACAAGGTAATCTAGTATTAATTTAACCCTTGCAAAAAGTTTGACTATGACATGGATTTAGTTATAAATTTTCATTTTGAGTTGCAATAAATAGGTGGTGGGGGTTTTTTTTGGTTGTCTTTGGTTTTTTTTCCCTCTAAATTTTGCATTGTGTCCTGACATAGTGGTTGAGTTTAGGATAATATAGTTTCAGAAATGGCACATTCAAAAACCTAAAGATTTGTATTTTCATGTATTTTAGCATACATCATAATAACAAACATGCTTCTGTTTTGCTATAAAAGTAAAACTGTGTAGGTGAAACTAACATAATAGCAGAGAACGGTTTGTCTAAGGTAAGTGGTGTATTATCTTAAGATCTCATTAAAATATTTTTAGAATATAATGAATTTTGTGATATGTAAAATAACTCAGATGCAGAAAACTAATGAAAAAATATTTTAATAGGGTATTTGAAGTTTTTATTGCATGCAGTTCGGGAAATCAGGTGTTACAAAATTAAAAATGTCATCTTAAAGTGAAACTTATCTTTGTTAAAATGAAACTTACTTTATAATTTGTATTGACACATGCATACAAAAAGTAAGATTGCATAAATAATTACAAGAAAAGTAAATATTCTAAAATATTCATTTTTAAGACGTCTGAGTTATTAGCAATGTATGGAAATATATTTATAAAGTATGGTTTCCTTTTTCATTTGTCACAATCTGGGATCCCAATCATTTAATTGAACTGCTTATAACTGTAGCAAACATGAATGCCTGTGATGGTTAGAAACAACATTTTATTAGTAAATGCAAGGAGATGTTTTTGAACTGTTAATAGATGGTTAAATGCAGGAAAAGGGATACAATACCATTTAAGGCAATTTAGGAAAAATTAAATCTGTCAAACACATTATTTGTGAATATCGTTTAGTAATACATCAAAGTATTTCAAGGAGAGTATTGAATTTTCTTAAATTGTTTCCTAATGAGTTATTAAAAATTAAATAGCCTTATATCCAGCTTGTTTCTTTCAACTGTTTTCACTGTCTGTTCATGCAAGTCAACTTTTAAAAAATGTATTAGTCCAAAACTATATTAAGGTTAACCGATTAAGAGAGTGTGGAGCCGGAGAGCTAGAGCACAGGCAAGGGCTGCTCCAGCTGGATTGCTTCCAGCTCTGCATGGGGCCAGGAAAGCCGCTGCGACTTCCAGGGCCACTTCTGCATGGAACTGCTGGCAGCCCTGCATAGGAGCCTGGTGGGCTGGAGCAACCCTCCACCCATGGTGGACTGCTCCCCTGGGTACTGTTTATTACCTGGTAATCATCACCCAGGTAAGAGTGATGCTTACCAGATAACAAGCTACCCATTAATATCCCTATTTTGAAGTCTCCGAATAAATTATATACGCAATCATGCCAGTCTAGTCCACTCACTGTGACATCTACAGGATGAGCTGGTGGCATGTGCTAATTCTTTGGGCCATCTTGGTCTGTTACTTAGCCTGAACATCTTGTTACATTTTGTCCTTGAAGAATGGGCAGGCTATGTTTGCTTTGGTTTGTAGGAACCTGGTTGTTTTGAATGTCTTCGGTGTCCTCTCTGCCAACTATTCCGTCTTTACAACATGATCCAGACAAACACTAGTAACTCATACTTCACGGTCCTTTATTATGATTAAGTTATTGTGGGCAACTTTTCCCCTCATTGCCTGAAAGCAATGGTTTCCAACCTTTTAGAGCATACACACCCCTTTTCAATCTATTAAAATTTCATGGACTCTCCTCTCTGGGGGAGGAAAAAAGGAACAGAAAAGTAAGCAAAGAAAAATAAAGGTAAGGATTGGACCCACCACTTATTTTTAAACTTTCCATGGACCCCCTGCAGTACAGTCGCAGACTACAGGTTGGGAACCACTGCCTTAAAGGGTTTTGCTACTTCACCTGTAACTGCAACTTGTCTTGCCTTGTGAGAGTTGCCACTCCTTGTCAGGTTGATACTGATACTTAATACAGTAGTTGATAAAATTCTTGCACTTACTATTTAAGTTCAGTTTGACTTCAGTTCCATCTTTTGATTTTCAAGCAGCCATACTCTCAGGAGGTTTCTCTTCAGATTTTTTCCATCTTTGGTAACCCCCAGGCTCATGTCATGCTGCCTTATGTTTACTTCTGCCTCTCATGCCTCTTCTTACAGAGCTTTCTATGTTATTATCTTTCCAATCTGAATATATTTTTCTTAAGGTAACATTCAACTTTTCTTCTAAACTGGTTGCTTTGTATATTTGTGTGTGTAGAATGATTGTCAGTTGATCATGAATATGTGTAACTCCTAGGTATTATTACCCCTGAAGTTTTCTTTCCCTTTATACCCCACACTACCACCACCTGCAGAATGCAGGGTCTGCCTGTTTAGGAAAAAGATGTCTGGCAATTGTGATCTCATCTGCGGTTGGATACTTCATTTCGATTCCATTGAATCTATTTACTCGCAAATGAGAGTGTTATAGCAGTAACCTCTCTGATTCTGAAAGAGCTTATGAGCATGTTTCTCTTTTGATAAGATAATAAACTTAGAATATTCAATCCCACCTTTACCACCTGCAACATTTGATTTTTCTTGCTAAGGATTTTGGAATGTTGAGCCTACTGTGAACTGCAGCACAAAATGTTTTTTCCAGAACCTGTGTACTGAAAGGAGAATTCCTAATGGCAGTATTGATTTCAAATAAGATTATGGATAATTTTATAGAATGAATGAAGTACCAGTATCTTAATGTCCACTTATGTCATCCTGTCCAATTTTTAATTTTGACTCAGCACTTCTGAATACTGTTTTCAGCTTCTCAGTCAAAAGTACAGTTTATCAGAGCTTAGATGCATATTATGAAATGTTTTACTCTGCAATTTACCACCATTTGTTACAATTTTATTCTTGACTTTTAAATAAGACCCTAAAACAAAATATAATTTGAAACTGAGTTATATTGCCTCTTACTCTGAAGTGAAGAAATATTTTAAGATTCATTTGTCAGGGCACTCTATCCAAGCTGATTACAGATTTGCATGAATAGAGTATTCAGAACTATAATTTGTTGCATTAAGTTGATAATTATAAGTCTTCATAATTTCAGTTGTATTCAGACATACAGTTCCTCAGTTAGTTGTATTTGCATGGTTTCAGTTGTCTTTTGAGAAATACTCATATTTGGTTTGTTGGATGTGGAACCAAGCAGGAAAATTAATAGGCCTGCTTTTTCCCTAAGGTCTTCTGGACGGTGTGAAGTCACATATCTTGCGGGTTTATTTTGGGTGAATTTTATTTCTTTCAGCTATGTGGTTCAGCTATATTGATGTATATTTCTGTGTACTTACTGAGCTCTAGAATGGATATAATCTTTTCAGAGAAAAATAAACCGTTCTTCTGCAATTATATAATTCCATCAGGAGATTTAGAGACATCAAAACCTAGCAGAAACTTCCACATCATACATATTTTGTGAGTGTGTATGTGTAAAACATACATAGACAAAACATTTTAATGATTATAAAGTAAACAATCTGCATTTTGTTTTTCTCATTTAATAAATATGTGAAAACTGTTTCTTTTACAAGATTACAGTATTTTACAGCTAACGGCCAACATACAGAATCTGTTTGGGCTGCTTTGGCTTTCTTTTGCCATAGCCATGTGTATTAAACACACCAAAGTAACTTTGCGACATTCTTTTGCAAATTGCAATAGAAATAAAATTCATGTAGTTTATATATTTTATGCACTTAAAGTATTAGAATGAGTAAAGAATAAAATCATCCCTTCTCTGACCATACTTCTACAGTTTGTTGCATGTATAAATTCCCCCCCCCCCCTTTTTTTTTCAGGATGTTCTTAAATACAAGCATGCCAAAATGATTTGGTAGATTCAAGGACTGTAACATTGTGACCAATGTGGTTTGGTTTTTTTCCCCTCTCTATTTGGTGCAGTTGACACCTTGGCCCGGGTCTTTTTATGAACAAATTATCTGTGGGGGCTTAAGCCAAATTGAAGAGATTTCTGAGCAATCTGGCTTAGCTCTTTATACTGATGGTGTATAATGATTGCATTACCTTTTGTGCATCACTCTACTTCATCTGTGTCTTTTGGTTCCAATTAAAGAACCGCATGAGTCAGATGTCTTAATGTTCAATCCACAGCTTGGACAGGGAGCGCATAAGCGAGTGGAGGAATACTGAAGAAGATGCATGTAGAATGTAAGGGAAGGAGAGCATGCAGGGAATTGAAAGTGATGCACCAAGAGAAAATGGTGTTCATAGTGGATGTGATGGACCGCATGGTAGTTTTACATAACTCCTACATGCACTGCACCCCGTCCAGACTTTGCAGATCAACACGGCCTCCTCAGAGTTCCATAGCCACCTCTTCCAGGGGTGCTAGAACACGGGGGTAGGGGGAAATCACGGTAGGCTCACACTCAACCCCAGGGAAGCATCATGAAGAAAAGGCTGTCCTTTTCACAATTGTGATCACTTCTCTCCTCACTCCCACCTCCAAGCTTCTGCCCGGGACTTCTTTTTTTCTTTTGTCCCTGCTGTTCCCTAAATAATGATGCATGATTTCTGAACAGTAGTCTCTTCAGTGCTTGGGTTGGGGAGGGCAGGGCTACAGGCAAGCACACTGAATGCAGGGGCACCTCAGTGAGAGCAATGTGCATGACTCAGAACTGGTTGGAGTGCTGATACACAGGCATCGAAGTGGGGAGGAGGAGTGGGAAGTGAGTGTAGTTGACAGGATTAACTGATAAAGTTGAGGCTTATGGGCTAATTGTGTAGTAAACTGCTGGCTGCCGGGCTGCGGTGGCTGTCAGAGCTCAAGCTGGCTGTTCCCGGTGGCTCATCTCTGGCAGCCATAGTGGCTCGGGTGGCAGCAGCAGGAGGCTCCTTCCTCCCACTTTTCCCCCCCTCCCCCAGTAATAACGGCTGGCTGGGGTTCTACGCTCCTCCCCACCCCCACCCATGGGGGCGCAAGATGTGCTTGGGGAGGGAGGGGGTGCAAAGAAGGAGGGCTGATTTTCCCCACCCACACAGCAGTAACTCCCATGCTCCCTTGAGGGGGCAGCCTTGCTGTGGTGAGTGCAAAGATGGGGTGGGGTGGGGGCAAAGGGGTGATGGGCGAGGGCATGGTGGGGTCCCGGTGCAAGAGGGTGTTGGCATGGGCTGTAGGATTCAGAGTTTAAGGGTCAAAGGGTGATGGGCATTGGGAAGCAAGGAGCTGGTTTGGGGCTAGGTGGACCAATAACATTTTATTTGCATATTCATTATTTGTGTAATGAATATGCAAATAAAATGTTGCCAGTCCACCAAATGTTTACGAATGGGTTTGCCCGTCCGTGGCATAAAAAAGGTGGGGAACCACTGGTCTACACGTTGCCATCCTTATTACACGCTGTGGCACTGCAGCATAAAGCTTAAATAAGCTTTATACTGCAGAGCCCACAGTAAAGCCTCCTCACCGGGAGCAGAGCTGGCAAGGGAAGCTGGCAACAGCCTCTTGGACTCTGAGTAGACAGAGAGAGGCACTGTGAGGAATAACTGATGTTGAGGAGGTAAAACCGAAAAGAGCAGGGAGGGTAAACTGGGGGAGGGAGTTTGTGTCCAGAGGAGTGTGGAGGGTTGCAGAATGTGTTTAGGAGAGTCTGAGAGACAAGAGACAGATGGGACACGAGGGGAAAATATGAGGGGGAAGAGCACATGAAATAAAAGACTGAGGCTACGTCTAGACTGCAAGCTTCTTTCAAAAGAAGCTTTTCCAGAAGAGAGTGTTCACACAGCAAAAGTGCACCCAAAAAGTGATCTGCTTTTTCAAAAGATAGTGTCTGCATTAATTAGATGCTATCTCACACTTAAGTTGTAATTACTATGGATGGAGTGGTTACCAAGGCACCTGTGCTTTTTCCTGGAGGCCTCTTCTTTTGGGGGAAAAAACCCTCTTCCCTGTCTACACACGCCTTTCCAAAAGAGCTCTTTTGGAAAAAGGCTTCTTCCTTATAGAAAGAGGTTTGCCACTGTCAGAAACTCTCCTGCATTCTTTCAACTTTCTGTTGAAAGGACGCAATTGCAGTGTGGTCATAAGTGTAGTTTTTCCAGAAAAATGGTTGTTTTTCTGAAAAACTCTGCAGTGTAGTCATACCCTGAGATGGGGGGTCAAAGCCACTGTAGCGATAGGCAAAGGGAATGTGGAAGAGTAACTTGGCAACTCCACCACCTAGTAGAGGATAAGTAGTGACTTTCTCCTTCCAAGCGAACATGAATATTTTTTTCATTAAGGTTGAATTTTGAATCTGAGATCTTGTGCACAAATTGTGAATCAGGAAGCTCCCCATTGTTTTCCTCTGCCTTTTGATGTTTGAATAACATGATTTCCTCCTGATTGTGTGATTTTTTTTTTTTTCTTTTTATTTTTTTTAAGTCAGTCTCTTGATGTCGGAGCCCAATTCCAGATGTATGTATGTATGGTGGTTTGTCAGTTCTGCATCTGTTACCCTCCTTCATTCCTCCCAGTGCAATTTTCGATTCATTCTTCAGGTCCACCTTCCCCAGTCTCAGAATGGAGGCCAGTAGCATACCCTTAGAGTATGATAAAATCGTTCCCCTGGTGGCAGATAATAGGAAACTTGTCAGATACAGATGCTGTTCAGTAATGGAATTCAGAACTGTGCTTCTCGGAAGAGCTTGCCTGGCTATTTCCCTTTCTCTGTCATGTCCCAGGATCTGGGAAGCCATAGAGGGATGCTCCTTTTTGATGAACCACTGAAAATGTATTGGCCTGAGAGAGCCACCTGTTATCATTCCATGTCTGGAAAAGAAGAAAGATGTGTGGGTTTACATGTTGATGTGACAGTCAATGATTAATCATTTTAAAATAAATTAAACACTTTTTGTAATAGCTAAAATTGCTAACAGTCACAAAAGGAAGTGAACATTTAGTTGCCCACAAGGGTTAGATGGAGTATGTGCCATCTAACCCTCTGCCCACAGGCATGTACATTTCTACTACTGATACTGTACACTACAACAGTAATTCTTTGCTCCAAGGATTCCAGCTTTCCAGCACCTAATTTACTGTGCTGTTGCCTCCATTTACACCATACTTCTATGCCAGATACCCACAAGTAATACCGTTGAGAGTGGATTAAGTGGCAAAGAGGCTGTGAAATGAAGATTGAAGGGCGGTCTGGTGTGTGTGTGTTTTTTTTTTTTTTTTTTAATGTACCAAGAGTGAACAAAAGCTAGTGTCAGTATCTATCCTTGTCTTACTGTAAGGTGTTTCTTGTAAGTGTATGTTTCCTGTGGTTATACTGGAGTATGAATTTTTAGGTTTGTGATATTCTGGGAAGTGTAATTCAGTAACATTGTATTGCTCTTGCATATGTCTGTGATGTGGTAAATGAAAATATGCTGGGGGTTTACATGGATAATTGCATTTCATGTGAATCAGTTGGGAGGTTGTTCTTTTGTATCGAAAAAGTTGTTTACGTTTTTGAGGGGAGGGGCGTAGCTTATGAAAAGGGTTCATCAAGCAGTCCAGAGGACTCTCCCATCATGATACATAAGTGTTTCATTTCTAAAAATATAATAATGTATATTCAGATGTGGCGTTTTGCTTTAGTTTTTGGTCAAATAGCTTATTGGTTGAATTTTCAAGCATTTACTGGGCATTTAAATTTTTCAAGCATTTACTCCAGATTTTTCCTAGTAATGGTTGAATATATCTAGAAGTTACCTTAACTACATTAATGGGTTGTTGTGAAGATGGCTTTACAGCAAATGAGTGTAACACTTTTAGAACAAATAGATTAAAAGATTTCAGCTTTAGGGAGTGGAAAGAGTACTTGTATTTTGCATTGTCCAGTTAAAATAGCACCATACAAAATGAACTCTATAATTGAATTCATTGAATGCATTGTTTGCAGAAAAGCAACATAAAAATATTCCATCTCAATATTTGTCATTTTTAGTTAAAACAGGCCAAGTAATTCTGAGAGAGAGAAATGAAGTGCATTTGATACACTTCTGTAAGACACTGTGTAGAATGAGAGATGAGGCAGAATAGAGAGGTGCTGCCTGCATTCTCCTACCCTAGTAAGTTAGGAGTGTTAAGCCTTCTGAGATAATCCTGCTTATCTGAAGGCTATATAAGTATTTTTGTTTGTATTTTTAATTAAGCTCTGTTTTATTTTTAGGAGAGTAGAGTTGTATTTAAAATGGAAGTTGACATAAATGGAGAGACCAGAACAACCATAGCTACGCTTCCCTTACCTATTGCAGAGGTGAGTTCCACAGGCAAAGTGGAAGCCGAGAAACCTCGATGCTCCAGCACCCCATGCTCACCAATGCGACGGACTGTTTCAGGTTATCAGATCCTTCACATGGATTCTAACTACCTGGTTGGCTTCACAACTGGCGAGGAGCTCTTGAAATTAGCCCAGAAGTGTACAGGAAGTGAGGAAAACAAAGTGGAAGCTATGCCCACTGTGCGCTCCAAACAACTTGATTCAGGACTAACACGTTCCTCACGGTTGTACAAAGCTAGAAGTAGATACTATCAGCCATATGAGATTCCAGCTGTAAATGGAAGACGGAGAAGACGGATGCCGAGCTCAGGGGATAAATGCACTAAGGCTTTACCATATGAACCCTACAAGGCACTTCATGGTCCTCTGCCTCTTTGTCTCCTCAAAGGTAAGAGGGCTCATTCTAAATCCCTGGACTACCTCAATTTAGATAAAATGAACATCAAGGAACCTGCTGACACAGAAGTGCTACAATACCAGCTCCAGCACCTTACACTAAGAGGGGACCGTATGTTTGCTAGAAATAACACATGAACTACCATATGGAAGTTAAAGCCAACTCCTGGTAATTTCTTCATTGCTGCAAAAATCCACTATTGTACTGTGTACATGACTGTCCACATTGTAGGTGGTTGTATCAGCTAAGTATTATCAGAACATTATTTATTGAATTCAGTTTTGAACACCCAAAATGTTTCAGATATTTGGAGGGGAAACATCTTTTCTGATCGATTAACTTCTGAAGAAAATCTGACTACAATTGGTGGACATTTCTTTGGGACGCTTTTTAACAAAGAAAAGGCTTTTGTACAGGTATTTACAGTGATTTGACACTCAGAAATTGGTGATGGTGTCTGCTTGGTTGTTGCTAACTTGGCTTGCTATTGGAAGTTGCTGTCGAAGAAGCATCAAGTTCTCCTTTTGTCATTTTCTGTACTTTACACTAAAATGTATGTATGGTAATTAGTTGCATTACCAAAAAGAATGTGAAAGTGGTTGAATTGGACCACTTGTTATTTAAACTGGATTGTTTTAAACATTTTGAAAGTGGGTTTGTGCTAGAAAAAGATTTCACTGATGCAAATGAACAAAGATTGAAAATTATCAAAGTTATTTTTAGTTTCTTTTCTTCTTCCGCTATTTAAAAAACTTAGGTTAAATAAGTATTTGGAATATTTTTTTCAAAAAAGAATCAGTCTGAAAATGAAGATTTTCATCAACTTTACTTACAAGGATTATTTATTTGTAATAAATTTTGTTTTTTAAAATTTGTTTTGACATATAAACAAGGACCCAATTTAGATTTCAACATTATAGATTAAAATGTCTACATTAGAAAGTAGCATTGAATGAAATTTGTTTTTTTTTAATATTTATTTGTATTACATGTATAAGTAAAGGAAGGTGTTAAAACACAATTTTAGCAGTGGACTGGAAATTTCAGTTATTTACAGCACTGAACACTTTTTAAAATTAAAAATCCAGATGCCTGAATTAGTTTGAAGGAGTACAGTGCTTCTATAGCAGCCTTGAAATACTGAGTCTGGATTTAACAATGTATATCAAATGCACTGACTTAATTTGTTGCTTCATGACAGCAAATGCAATTTTAACTACTGCAAACTTAAATATGTTTGGAAAATAAATGTAGCTTGCCTCTGTAAAAGTACCATTTTTCATTCTTTGTCTTTTAAAGGTGCAAGTTATTACTGAGAGTGTGAAACCATGCTTGGTTCTGCTCAGTGAGTTATTTAGAAGTTAAAGATTTAAATAAGCACCGTGTCTATGAAATAGAAATAATTTATAATTGAACAGTCATACCTAGCACAATTTTGATTTTTTTTTCCCCAGAATGAATGGAAAGAACTAGTGCAGAATGTGTGTTGTGGAAAAACAAGAATTCTTTTCATCCTTTCACTTACTCCACAGTTGTAGTTGGCTACAGTAAAGAGCCTGTGGATAGTTTTGCATTCTACTGGTTTGATTAGTCTTTTAGGTATGTTAGAAATATTTATAGCTGATGTATATTTTAACGTAAACTGCACCTCTGTAAACTTATTGTATTTAAGAATGATCTCTAAAGTAAACTATTCCTATATAGTCTCTAGTTTCACAAACAGAATACTGTCAGATGCCAAAGAGAGATGGGTTTTATGTTTAATGATTAAACACCACTATTTATTGATTTTGACCCTATGAACTGTATTTCTGGCTATGAAATAAAAGGGTGGTGTAAAAATATATATTGTTGTGTAGTCCTTTTGTGCAGAAAGTGGGAGGCTACTACAAATAACAGTCCTGTATTAGCTTGGGACTATATGAAGCACTAGACTCTAAAGATCTGATTTTCAGAAAGTCAGATACAGGTGATCCTTGACTTGCGATGCGATTGGTTCCTGGGGAAGCATTGCAAGTCGGGGGCATTGTAACTCGAACCCTCATTGACGATTGGCACCATGCACCGGCGTAAATGCGGGCCGAGGATGTAAGTCGGGGTTTTTTGGCCCCTTCTGCACTTTTAAAAATAGTTGTAAGTGCGGGGGGAAGAAGGGGGAAGGTCACAACTCGGGCAGTTGCAACTCGGGTTTCCTTTATCCAATTGTAAAGATGCTTTTGTGCATGCTGCTGTTGCAGTAGTACGCTACACACAGACTGGCAGGCTTGTGAGTGGCCAAATGCCAATGTGAAATACTACGTCATCACATGCATCTAACTGTCCTTGGCTCATGAAAACAGATGCCTGTGTTCATCCATGGTAATGATGTACACCAATTAGGCATGAAATTGCACATGCTTTTGTACATACACAAGTGAATGTCTGATGCTTTGAGGATGCTCTCAGTCAAGGTTTCAGAGCACATAAAGTGGCTCTTGTATTTTATTTATAAAAAATCAAAATTACAATCCAGTGAAATCCATTGCAGTCTTCTTGCTTTCCTGGTACAGTCTGCCATTTAACATAATCTTGTCAAATCAAGGAAGATGAGTTAGTTCTTACGCTCCAAAAATGGGTTAAAATGTAATCTGAATAATACTGAACTGAGGAAGTGAGAACCTCATAGGTCAGTGTTTCTGAAAGTGTTCCGTGGAATCACACTCAGAAACAAATTAACTGGCTGCCCCGGTTTGTTTATTTATCGGTGCCGCAGCCACGGAGCCTTGCTGCTCCCATTGGCTCAGTTTCATCCTTTGCAGCCAAGGGCAGCTGTGGGAGGTGGTATGGGCCAGGCCACTGCTTCCTGCAGCTCCCCTTGGCTGCAAAGGATGAAATGGAGCCAATGGGAGCCACGAAGCTCTGTGACCGTGGCGCTGATAAATAAACGGGGGTGGCCAGTTAATGCGTTTCTGAGAACGATTCCATGGAACACTTTCAGAAACACTGTCATAGGTTATCTTGAATAGAGTCTTGGTCTCTAATAATCTACCAGTAGAAAAAGAATCTTTGAGTAGGCAAAGTCTCTTACAAATGTGACTTCATAATAAACTAGAAATGTGTAGTTTACTGGTGTACTGAGAGCAGCTTTAAATTCTTGGGAGCATTATAGGGCTTTCTGAAGCCTAGAAAAATGATGGTTTCACTTAAAGCAGAGTGAAACTATTAGCTTTAACCATTCACTTAGCATATTCAGGGAAGTAAATGTTGTTTAAGTGCATACATACAAATTCTTACACATAGTGCAGAGACTAATATTTGTAATAAATAATTAAAACCAGCTCAGAATTCAGCTTTGCCCTTCATATATTCCAGTTAGGTTCAAGATATCAATCAACCAGGCAAAAGAGATACATACATAATATTTTACTCAAAAGTCTAATCAGACCAAAACACTTGTAGCAGGATGTGAGTTTTGACTAACTCTGGCTGTTGTAACAGGTTGAGGTTCTAGCCTGTAATCCGTGTAAGTTTTGTTAGTAACCTTGATGGAGTCTGGAGCTCACCACAAGTTCTGAGGCTCAGCTCAGACTCTCCTGCTACTGATCTCAGAAATCAGATTTCAAAAGCAGATAATGGGAAGAACTCCATCAACTGCAGAAGCAGCGCATAAGGCAGCCTTTTAAATAACTGTTGAAGACCATGCAGAGCTTTAAAGACTGTGTTAAGCATCTTGAATTTCACTCGGAAGTGACTGGTTAGTGAGTAGGATATACAAAACACACTTGCAGGGGCACTTTGAAAGCACCAACTGAAGCTTTCACAAGCTCTTCAAGAACTCCTCCCTTGACACCTCTTCACATCATTTCACTGACTTTCCCTTTTCTCCCACATGAAGCATAAATGATTTGCCATTCTTAGGCCTTTTGTGGCCTATTTTGATCTTTTCTGTTATGTCCTTAATCCATTCCTGCCCCACTGCTGCACCAGCAATACTAGACCATGTTCATTTACCATATTTTCCAACAAGAATCTTTACGCCTTCTCCCATGCTGCCCTTTATCCATGGAAGGACTCATGCAGTATATAGAGTCACTACATTATTCTTCAAATATCTCCTTAAAACCCATCTCTGATATGATACCTATAAAGTAACTTGACAGTGTTAACTGTTGCGCTATGACCTCTGTTTACAACATTAGTGATTGACCATTAACTTGCGGTCCTTTGTAGCCTATTCCACCTTGTATCTATTTGTTGTATTTGTCTGTTATGTCTCATCTTATATTTTAAATTGTACGTTTCCATCTTTTCATTGTGTATGCCTTGCACAATAGGGTCCCTATTATTATTTGTACTGTGGTTATGCCTAAACTATTAAGAAGAACTAAGTTTAAAACATTGTTTAAGAAGGAGAATGAAATAGGTAGCAGAGGCTGATTATGTGAATTGTTGTGGGCAATAACATCAGTGTATGTTGATTGACATACTGTACTAATATTATGTCCTAAATTCTGAATATATCATTTTGATAACTCCTTGGAGAGGTGGGGTGAAGAAAAGCAAGTGTGATTTTTTTTTTTTTAAAGATGACTAGGAAAGATGAGAGAGACCTAAACCTGGAAGAAGTGGTAGAGAAAATCCTTGTGATAATGGAGAGGAAGTCATAATAGCTAGAAAAATGAGCTGATAAAAACAGACCGGTCTCACAAAACCTAAGTCATGTCAAAAATTGGGTCATCTGCTTTTGAAAAGATGCCGAAGATAATGCTGAGAGCATAGTGGGGCAATGCTATGAACTGGAAAAATCTAATTGTGTTTCAGAATGTGTGTTTTTTGATGCAGTGAAAAATAGCAGAACTTAAAGTTTGGATTCATAACAAAGGTGCTAAAGTAAAAAGTATCCAGCAAGAAAGAGGTGAGGAAAGTGAGTCCTGGAGTATTATGAGGGTCAGTGTGACACCCAATATTTTCTAAACACATGACTGAAAGTTTCACTAATAAGTTTTTTGCCAGTAACACCAGAAGGAACAAACCAGAAAATGTAGAGGTACGAAATCAAATCCAAGATACCTATATCTGCAGAAGGTTGGCCTGGGTTAATTATAAATTCAGTTAAATTAAGTATAAATTCTGGGCACACGTAGAGCATACCCCAAAGAGAAACAAAATAACAGTTGAAAGGGAGGATTGTGAAAGAACATAAGCAGAAAAGGGAGAAAAATTCTTGGAAAGATGAAAGGATGGTGTTAAGGGAAATTGAATGGTCACTTTAAAAGGATTAGATATTATTGAAAAAAGTAGTCTGAGAAGAAAGTGCAGCCATTAAAAAAGGAAAGTGAAAAAGAGGCCACTATCGAACTTTAAAAAGCTAAGGCTGAAACAACCAAAGCTATATGAAGTAATAGTAACTTTCAGAAAGTTACTATTGATTTATAACCAAAATGTTATAAAAGAGAGCGTGTGTGTGCAGATTAGGGGTTAAATTGGTGAGACATTTGATAATGTCTTTCACTCATCTTTGATTGTATCCTGTCTCCTAGGATTTATTCCAACATTCTAAATCCCTAAAAAGCTTCAAACAAAATCTATTTCCCCCCCATTCATTCTGAGAACGGTTATACCATTCTCTTTTACTCTAAGCACAGAATGTGTACTTGCCCTACAATTACCCAGTCCCAAACGATAATTGTGTGTGTGTGTGTGTGTGTGTGTGTGTGTGTGTGTGTGTCAGAGCTAGATAACGTTGTAAAGATATAACATTTTTATGCACACAAATTCTATTTTAGTCTATTTTGCAATTGCATTACGTTGGCTTTAATTTTTCCCTTCTGAATCCTGTGCAGGTTGTACCCATAATAATCCATAATACCTGGATTTTGTGGGGTGGGATACAAGGAACAGAACCATTGGAACATCATAGATTCATAGAAAACAATTCAAAGAGCTCCCTTATGTCATCTTAGAAACTCTTATACTTGGAAGTATAGTTTCTTTTTAAAACCTAACTAGGCATAGCAATGTTGCTTAAAGTGAAATTCAATAAAATTCAATTTTTCATCAAGCAATTCCTTAGAATCCTCCTGAGACATCATGCACTAATACCTTCAGCTAAGTTGTATGAGGATAGTGAATGATTATATTAATTCCTTGCCTGTAATTTTGTCTTTCAGTGCGAACATGCCCTGCTTCATCACAATTTGTTCTGATTTATTATATTAGGCAACTTTTGAACATCTGGTTATATGACATGGTAATTGATTTTCAGTGTTTCTGGATAGAGGAAAAAATGACACTTTTTGATTGTCATTTATTTTTGGTAGGGGGTAAGTAAGTTAAGCCTTATGTTTCAATATCTGATCTGTTGTAGATTTCACTCGTTCCTCTTAGCTTTCGCAATATGGCTTAGGAAATAATGTCCTTGAGACACATTTGTTGAAGAAGCTGATAGAAACTTCACTGGAGAGAAGAGGACCCTCTAGTTTATCTCCAAGACCCGGAAAAGACCATCAGCAATGGTCTCCCATTATGTAGAAAATAATTTACAGGTAAGGGAATGAATATTACCATGTTTGAGTCATCTGTGTAAAGATGAATGGATGAGCTCACCCAAGGAAACTGTGGAGTAAAAGGAGGAAAGTGCCACAAAGGAAGCACTGTGGGGCACCCCTCTCAACTTCTTAGAAGAATGGGGGGATTCAGTAAGAGAAGTGCCAAGTGAATAGCTAGAGAGGCAGGAATAAAAACTGGAGGTGAGGTGCAGGATCATGAACACGACTGGAGGTGAGGTGCAGGATCAAGGCTGTGTCTACACTGGCGCGATCTTGCACAAAAGCGGCCGCTCTTGGGCAAAAACTTGCTGCCTGTCTACACTGGCCGTGAGTTCTTGCGCAAGTAAACTGACATTCTAATGTATGAAATCAGGGCTTCTTGCACCAGAACTCTGACACTCCTGCTCAGGAATAAGCCCTTTTGCACAACTGTTCTTGCGCAAGAGGCCAGTGTAGACAGGCAACATGAATTTCTTGAGCAAGAAAGCCCTATGGTTAAAATGGCCATCAGAGCTTTCTTGTACAAGCAAGCGTCTACACTGGCATGGATGCTCTTGTGCAAAAGCACATCTTTTGCGGAAAAGCACATGCCAGTGTAGACGCTCTCTTCTGGAAGAGTTTTTGTAGAAGAACTCTTCCGCAAAAGAGTTTTTGCATGAGAATGCGCCAGTGTAGACGTAGCCCAAGAGTTTACGCAGGATGGTAAGGTTACACTGTCAAAAGCATCAGAGAGATGTGAAGGAAGAAGAGGATTAAATAGAGGTTTGAGGTTTGGCCAGGAAGTGGTTGCACTTCCTTTGTGGAAGCAGTTTCAGATGAGTGGAGAGGGCAGAAGCCTCATTGGATGGCTCTGAGAGGTTGGTGAGAGGAGCTTGGAAGGAACTTGAGGAGATGGCTGTATTGTATACTCAAAACCTGGAAGAGAAGGTCAGAAAAATCTGAAATCACATGAAAAACTAACACAAAAGTCAACTGAATATTTTTGCATACATCATTTGAAAAAAGAAGTAATGTATACCAATCCCTGAACGCTATAAGGGTGCCTTGAAGCTCAGGTCAGCCAGTGTGGGAAACTGGCACAATTGTTATGGCCTTGTTAATTGATAATGCCAAAAATAAAAGAAGCAATCAGAATAATGAAAAGAGAAACTGCCTACAAAGTTTATAGAGTGTATTTTGATTAGATAGCTTTGGTTTAAAAATTATTCCCAAATGTGTTTGTATATTCCAGCATAAATATGGAAGATCGCGTGTGTTCAGATTACAGACCCTTTATACTAGTTTTGTAAGCCAGTCTCTTTTTAGCGAGATTTTTGCCTACTCTGGATCAATGTGATCGGTTATTTATCTGAAGGGCATGAAAACCTGAGTGTTGAAATGTGCCAGAATTCTGAAACTGGTATTAGAAGCTTGAGAACCTTATGAAAACCTGAGAAGGATCTAATTTTTCTGAAGTACTGTGCAGAAATATTTTATTCTCACATGTACAAAAAGACTCTACTTAAAGCGTTAGGAATTGAGATGCTTTTAGCATTCTATTTCAGCATGCAATACTGACTGCAGTGGTCAAAGAGCTGCCCTGTGTGAACTGCAGTCTGCAAGTGGATGAAAGTACAAATAGAGGGAAGCATCCCGTAGTGCTGGATGTGGTAGAGACCAGCAGAAATTGGACTAAATAAAAGATATGAGGTTGGGGAGAAAAGTGCAGTAAAGTGTATGCAGTGTAAGATAATTCAATGATTTCATTTTTCTGCTTGAGAGCAAGTTGATTAGCATTTGATGAAGGAAGGGACAATTATTAAAGGTATCCAGAACAACAATAGTGTTATAAGTAATTAAATGCACTGGAGATTTCAAACTATCCATCTATATTAGTGGTTTTACTATAGCATTTATCATGATAATATTTAAGATCCTCCTTTTAACTTTTACCAAAATCTTTCACGGACTTCAGTTTGTTATTCAATAGTTTTCTTATTCAGAACCAGAAAAAATAGGCTAATATTAGAGGTGGGGGGGAGGGGGTGCTAACAGTGAAATCTGTTAAACATGGGTTGGGATCATCTTTCACAGCAAATGATGGTAGCCCCATTGCTTGAGTCATTTTAAAAGCAGGACTGGACCAAAACCCTCTCACTGCAGGAAACTGAAGGAGGACGAGAGGCTCTGAAAAGACAGTTCTCATCTCATAATTTCTGAGAGAGTCACTTTTAGAGGTGATCAAGTAGCTCATAAAATCTAATCTGAGATTG
Source organism: Apalone spinifera (assembly GCA_030068395.1). Taxonomy (NCBI): domain Eukaryota; kingdom Metazoa; phylum Chordata; order Testudines; family Trionychidae; genus Apalone; species Apalone spinifera. The sequence continues at coordinate 58,393,830 of JANRFK010004149.1, forward strand.
GACATTTCAAAAGGGTCTTTTGAATGCTAGATTATTTAGAAGTGCTCCTCAATTAGATTGGTTATTGCATGCTAGATTCTCATATTGGTCTGATAATACCTAGGGCATCTGAGCAACAATAAACCTGAGCTAAAAATAGCCCTCTTTAAATTTTCTTCAAAAAACCTAAATGGCTGCATGTGTAAGGAAGGGGGCTTAGAGAGTTAGGAGTCTTAATGGTAAAATTACAGGTTTAGAACAAGTGTCTAAAGATACTATTTTAAGATACTTTCCCTTAAAAGGTAATAACTTTGGAGTTTGAATATTCAAAACTACCAATGCAGGATAAGAAAAACATTCCTAAATGTGCACCTTCTCAGATTATCTGGCAAGATCAGCTGAATCCAGCCTAGTCAGCACTTGCTGGAGAGATTCCCAAGGAAGTTCCAACAGTTGCAGGTTGTGGGAATGAAGATGATTCAGTCAATAGGTCCGTCTCTCTCTAAATCAGCAGTGAAGCAATATCTGAGAATGTAGGCATGGGACATAAAGGAGATACTGCTATTAGCTGATCCAAAGTAAAACTTTTCAAGATTAAAGGGGTTCCAGTTATCTAGCAAAGTTCCATTGTGGGTAGGGAAATTGAAGTATTGACAAATCTGTGCATTCAAAATCATAAGGCAGACCCTCCAGGACAATAAAATTGGCTTAAAAAATCATGGGCTACATCTACATTGGCGCGCTTTTGCGCCAAAGCTATGCAAATGAGGC
>JANRFK010004149.1:58394679-58405651 GCA_030068395.1 Apalone spinifera
CCTCATTTGCATAGCTTTGGCGCAAAAGTGCGCCAATGTAGACGTAGCCGATATCTTGTTTAAAAATGGGATGGGAGAGGGATATTTTCGCCTCATAATCTTTGGCGCCTTTAGGATGCTCTGGCTTCATGGCATCAAGGTTTTCTCTGCTGTCAGGAAGGCTATAAACTTCCTTTTTAAAATGAAAGCTGACATTCTGATGTAATCCCTTGATTCCAGCCATTGGGGCTTTACCAACTATTGCAAGACCTTCAATGAATGTTCTTAACTACTGTGTGGCTGTGAAACAGCTACTGGTTTCTCTTGAAAGGTGATGGGTGGATTTCAGTGAAGGATGAAGTGCTAATCTACATATCTGTATCCTTTGGTTTGAAGGTGCTATGTAACCAGATAGTTGTATTGCTATTACTATTATCAGTAATTTGTTCAGTTCTTCCCCAAAGTAAAAGGTTGGGCTTTTTAAGTGAATATGTAAGTAGGAAATTAGGGCTCTATTCTGCTTCCATTCAAGTCAATGGAAAAATGCCCATTAACTTTAGTAGTGCAGGATAGACCTTATAAAGCAAAGCTGTAATCCTCCATTTTGATAACAGTCCTTCCAACAGCTGCAGGTTTCTACTGATACTTTTTTACTGATTATATAAGCAGAGCTTGAGCCCCAAGGCCATTCTGGAACAAATGGAATTCTCTCTAGTCAGCAATTTTCAGAAGAAAAAAATTTACTTCTGCTTTATACACTTTGAAAATGTGTTTAATCTGTGATTTAGATAAGGTGGTCGATGTCATATCTTTTATTGGGACCAACTTCTTTTAGGGGAGAGTCAAGATGCATTAACCGAAGTTGGTCCAATAAAAGATTATTACCTTGCCTCTCTAATACCCTGGGACCAACATGACTGCAACTACGTGGCTTTTAAATATGACTTTTCTGTCACAGGCAGTCTTTTTGCAGGCTGTTTTCTCTCCCTCTCGCCCTCAGGACAGTATGCTGTGTGTAAAGAGAGAAAACCTTTGACAGCTATTAATGCTTAATACAGTACTGATTTGTAAAAATACTGCCTGTGAAGTATACAACACCTATATCTGGTTAACAAGTTTATAGAGCTTAGAATCAGCTTTAAGGAATGAAGGGAGAGGTGGCATGCACTACAGATAGGCATTAAAAATGAGAGAAAACTCTTTTAGAACTCTGAAGGAGGGTATGTATGAGTGCACACATATTCAAGAGTGACTTTGTATGGCGGATCTTTCAAATTCACATTTAATCCTAATCCAGGGGAAAATAATTCTGACTAATCAACTGATACCAGTTTAGATTTCCTGTGGAGGAATCGTCATTAATGCATTATTCACTGGGAAAGATGGACGGATTTCCACTCCATACGGCTAAATGCAGTGCATTGCATGTTCAAAAGCTTCATCTGAAGAAGTGGGCTGTGCCCACGAAAGCTCATGATACCATCTACATATTTTGTTAGTCTTTAAAGTGCTACTAGACTATTTGTTGCTTAAGTTTTTCCTGTTACAGACTAACTAACTAACTAGGCTACCCTTCTGAAGTGTGAAAACAGTGAGTAATCATTTTGATTACATCTCTATTAAGATTGAGTGGTTTGATTGGAAGACTAAATCTGTCCTTAAGCATCCTGATAAGCATTCTTCTGACATCACCCAGACACTATAAATTGTCAAAAGATTGAAGCCCTTTTTTCTGAAATGCAAACTTAAACTTGGAAAAAATGTAACCAGACTATGTTTAATGCATTCATTGCCTTTTCATAGTTCTATGAATTTCATTTACAAACACTGCTATCAGTCTCTGAAGACAAGTCGGGGTGAAAAAATCCCTTTTGGAGTATAATCTTCTATTATGGCATTATTGTTCAGTTCTAAGATATTGACAGCAGCACTTTGATTATAGTCCTCTACTTTCAGAGGATTTTGATTATGTATCTAAATGTGAATGTACATGTTTACACTGTTGGGTAAAGAATGTACATTTTAAAATAATGTATTATGTATTTAAATGTTTCAGCAATGCCTTTGGTGTTTGAGTACATTATACATTTTCGTGATATTATATTAACATATATTAGGTAGGAAAATGGTATATTTATTTTGGTAGATCTGTGGACTATATTTTCTTGTTGAATGTTTGTTTTTCTTGCTCAGGGAGGAGAAAAGTTTGAGAGTTTCAGCTGGTGGAGTTTCATGCTGATTGCTTTGCTAGAATAGAGCAGATTTGACCCTGTCTGTGGAACACAGAGCACACACCCTTAGCCAACTGCCATTGGTTAATGTCAGTGGGTCCACACAATAGAAACTGTGGAGCTAGTCCTCTGGTATTCATGTTGCTTCAAGGTTTGTAGCTACAGAATTAAAGGTGGCAGCAAAAATTCCCTTTTGTCTTTGTATGGACAATGGCTTGGAAAATGGAATCACTGGCTAGAAACTTTAGACCAACAACTTAGATAACTGTATAGTATTCTCTTATGACAAAGGATTAAAGTGTAGTAGGCACCCCAAATAAATTTCAAAAGCCTGACACTATACTGCTTTTGCTGGTGAGGTGGTTCCTTCACCTACATTCTTCTAGCTTCCACCCCCCAAATGCCATTGGATTGGAAGGATCTCTCTGATTAGAATAATCATCACCTTCTGGTTAAGGTTTATTTTGGAGTTATTTTAAGAGGTCTCCAAGCTATCTTGGTCTATTTTTAAGAATTTTTCGTGACTCATGGGTTGTTTAGTCAGCTATGAAATACACTGCTCCTCACCACGGTGTCAGAAGCTATGAGGTGTGTGCTTTGCATGTCATATCATTACCCATGGCTCCATTGCTATATAGCATAGCATAGTAAAATAGATTATGGGACCCTTACTCTTGGAAGGGAGTAGGCTTGTGAAACTTCATACAAGTGAATTTGGTTTTAAGTGGCTACCTTTTGAGGGGGAAATGAAAAGCAGAGAGCAATTCCATGAGCTCAGGAGAACTCATTAATATGTCATGGGTTTTGTAGTCATGGAGGAAAAATTAGGCTTAAAATAGCTCTGAGTTAATAGGCGCTCATGGGAGCTATTCTCTGGCAAATCCTTTATACAACAGGAATACAATACCAGCTCATGCAAATACTGTCTCTATACAACAAAAGGTTAAAAGAAAGAAAATATTTTTTCTACTGAAAACAACAAAACCATACAAAAACAACAATAAAACTGCAACAACTGGTTGCTCTGTGCCATTTGTGCAATCCAGACTTCGCATCTGAATTGTTTTGTGTTACCTCACATTTTGTTTAGCACTTGGAGCATTGATTTAGGGGGCAAGTAACATGAAACACAAGATGAAGCTGTTTTGTAGATCAGTGATGTTAATTCTTCCTACTCACATGGACCATGGTCTGAACATGTTAAGCAATGTAAGGAACCCTGTTGAGCATGTAGGCATGATTTAACTTGTAATAATCTTGGATGTTTTACAAGATTTGTTCTGGAAGGAAATATGCATGTTACGGGTGCATTTCTACATGGCTAATACTATATCATGAGGTTCAGTTCTTCCTCCCCCGCTTAGATTGCTCATCCTTTCATGCTGAAATTATATTTGCTTTATCTCAGCCCAGAAGCAAATAATATTGGAAACATTGCCCAAAATATGTTTGGGCATTTCTGAGGAGTTCATGTATGTTCCAAATAAATTTCCCTGTATATTCCAAATACATTTTTTCACTTGAATAACTTGGTGGCTGAAGATGAACATTGCCTTGTTGATATCAGATGAGTTAAAAGCTTGATCTATCATTTTTAAAGCTGAGTTTAAATTTAGAAATTCCACTCGTGAACTGGAATTGTTGTCCATGCTGATCTGGTAGCTAAATTAAAATGAGCTGTTGAACTGCTTTAGCTATGAGGGCAAAATTTCAGTTTAGAAAAGTTATTTAAAACCTTAGATTTTTTTTAGTTTTGTTCTATGCTCATATCAAATATCTTTCATATACATGATCTGGAAATGGCTGATAAAAAATTTCAAAATGGCATTTTTAGTAGACCTTTTTGTGTAAACAAATTTTGTATTAAAATATTTTTATAGTTCTAAGGATATGAGCATTTTAAGATGAGAAATTTCTCACATGTACAGTAGAATATTGATCTCTGGTGTTCTTAGTTTCTAAACTATCCAAATGTTGTTAGAACAGAATTTGAGATGATTCAGGGTATAACTACAATATTCTTAAGAGCAGATCTGAGTTTTGAGGAATATTGGTGAAACATATCCTGGGTTTAGGATTTTACTCATAAGTACAATAGAGTTCTGGAAGCCTCAAATGTAGCTCCAGATCTAAGATTTTAAAATCTCCCTTGGCAATCTTTCCTAATTCATGGATTCAAAAACCATGAAATTTTTGGAGGAGTTATTTATGGTGATTTTAATCTGGCTTCTTGCATTTTTGCATCAAGCCCATGATTTCTAGTTAAACTGGATCATATCTTTTAGAAAGACAGAGGATCTTGATTTAAAGACTGCAAGTGATAGAAAATCTAGGTAAGTTGTTCCACTGTTAAAAATGTACACGGTGTTTTCATCTAAATTTGTTCAGCTTCAGTTTCCAGCTGTTGGATTTTGCAGTGCCTTTATTTGTAGATCAGTGGCTCTCAACCTTTCCTGTCTACTGTACTCCTCCTTTCAGGAATCTGATTTGTCTTGTACACCCCTTTTTATAACTCACTTTAAAACTACTTGCTTACAAAATCAGACATAAGCATACAGAGTGTGTCAGCCACACTGTGACTGAAAAATTGCTTATTGTCTCCTTTTTACCATACAATTATAAAATCAAGTATAAAGCAGTATAAACAAGTCAGTATATGAAATTTTAGTTTGTACTGACTTTGCTAATGCTTTTTTGTAGCCTATTGTAAAGTCTCTAGATAGGCAAGTATCTAGATGAGTTGATGTACCCTTTGGAAGAACTCTGTATATCTCTTAGGGATGTATCTGGTTAACTAGTTATCAGTAAGCATTACCTTTACTGGTCAACTGGTGGCCTGGCTGGCCTGGAGCAGTTCCCTGCTCAGCATGAGAAGGGAGGCTGCTCCAGCCCTGCTGTGCCCACCACATGCCATGGCTGAGTTGCTGGAGCAGCTCATGGCAAGGTGCAGCAGGCCTAGCTAGAGCAGCTTCCTGCCCAAGCAGCCCTGCTTTCTGCAGGAGTGGGGAGGGCCCAGCTGGGCCTGGGTACCTGATTTCAGTTAACTGGTTAACCATAATGTTTGACTGGTAAACTGATTAAATGGGATTTAACATCTGTAATACCTCTAGGGACACATATCTCTGATTGAGAACCACCATGTTAGATTAATATGAGCTTCAGAGGCCAATTAACCCACCTACTTTCACCTGGACTATAGGCCAGGCCTAATTAATGATGAAATCTATCTGAGAAGGGGCTGGGTGGAGCAGAAAAGAAATTGCAAGCAGTGAGGAAGAAATTCTTTTGTTGTTGTCCGACTAATAGAGAGGGAAGAGACCTGTAAGGGACAGGAAGCTTCTGGCAGGGTTAGGACAAAATCTGAGGTAAGGTTTGATTAGTTTTAGTCCAGGGAGATGGCAGCAGGAAGTCTGACAGAATGAACCTTGACTGCTTGTCATAGCCCAGTATAGAGAGCAAGCCTGGATTCACATACCTGCCAGTGGTAAGGCGACATGAAGCCCTGAGAAGAGGGTTTGCAGACCCTGGAACCCAGAATGGAGAGTGGTACACCAGATGGAGGAATCAGGCATTTGTTTTTGTTGGACTTTTCATTACCCCAAATGGGGAGAGACTATGGTCTGAGGGGTGAGTCATGCAAAGTGAGACTGCTGCAGGATCAGGTGTCTGTCAGCATCAGCCTGGGGTGCTAGACAATGAAACTGGCCATGCCTAGCCACGAGGGGTGCCTTAATGGTGAGTCCATTTTTCCACATTGCTATTTTCTGAAACCTTTATAGTTGTTACTGTAATGTTTAAAATGTAGAGACCAGAAAAAGGACACAGTATTCAAGTAATGTTCTCACTAATGCCATACAGTGCGGTAATAGCGCCTCCTTGCTTCTACTCAGTATTTCCCTGCACATACATCCAAAGATCTTATTCGTTTTCTTAGCCATTGCATTGCATCAGGAGCTTGTGCCCAGCTGTCTGTTCATGCACCATGATTCCATGGTCGCAATCAGAGTCATTACTTACCAGACACCCTGCAAGTGTGACACATGTTCTTTATTCCCAGATGTATGGCCTTATATTTGGCTATGGTGTTACCAAATGTTTTACACATGTTGTTCAATTGAGCTAAGTTTATCAAAACAATGCAGTTTAAGCACTTGTTAAAGTACTTGCCTGGATAGTTATGTAGTTAAGTACATACTTTCCTGAATCTGGGCATCACTGACTTCCTGAATTGGGATGTTTTCCCAAATCGGGGCCTTTGTGCTTACTTTGACTAAAAAAGAAACCACATTATTAAATTAGAAGGCTTGAAGAACATTTGGATAGTTGGAAGGAATACAAAGACAGCATTGCATTTACTGTTAGTTTTTTAGCATGAACAAGAGGCAGAGGAGAGTAGGAATGATATAGTGTGGCAATTCTCAACTAGGGATACATTTACTCCTTGGGGGGTACACAGAGGTCTTCCAGAGGTACATCACCTTACTTATATACTTGCCTAGTTTTACAGTAGGCTACATAAAAAGCATTAGTGACGTCAGTACAAGCAAACATTTCATACATACAGAATGAGAAAGTAAGCAGTTTTTCAGTAGTGATGCAGATATGACACATTTGTATTTTTATGTCTGATTATGTAAGTGAGTATTGAGGTGAAACTTGGGGCGCACAAGACAAACCTAACTCCTGAAAGGGGCACAGGAAAGCTTGAGCAGCACTGCTCAAAAAGTGATATAGTATTTCTCATCTTCTAAATTGAATGCAGTGCCAAAGACTGCTTGTTTTGCTTATGTTAAGTAGCTGCATTGAAGTCTCTATGTATGTGAGTAAATTGGGTGGGATGTGGCTACAGTGTCTGTGTTACACTGTTGTGCAGTATGCATGCTTCATGTAAGGCTATCCTTAAAAAAGTCCGAGTGTTTGTTATATTATTTCTGCCATGTGAATGAGGGCACAGAGTTCAAGGAAAAATTTCAACTTTAATGCTAATTTTCCTGACTTTTTAAAATAACATTGTATGAATGCCAAAGGGGTTTATTTTAAGATTGCCGCTTTTGTTCATATGCAATACTATTTAATGCAGTTTATGCTGGGCCAAATTCCTCATTCACCTATACTTGTCTTAACCACAGCGAAAGCACTTAGGCTACATCTACACTGGCACGATCTTGCGCAAGATCTCTTTTGCAGAAGAGTTCTTGTGCAAAAACTCTTCCAGAAGAGAGCGTCTACACTGGCATGTGCATTTGCGTAAGAGCATCCATGCCAGTGTAGACGCTCTCTTGCACAAGAAAGCTCCAATGGCCATTTTAACCATAGGGTTTTCTTGCGCAAGAAATTCATGTTGCCTGTCTACACTGGCCTCTTGCGCAAGAACAGTTGTGCAAAAGGGCTTATTCCTGAGTGGGAGCATCAGAGTTCTTGTGCAAGAAGCCCTGATTTCATACATTAGAACATCAGTGTACTTGCGCAAGAACTCGCGGCCAGTGTAGACAGGCAGCAAGTTTTTGTGCAAAAGTGGCTGCTTTTGCGCAAGATCGTGCCAATTACAGCCCTCGATTGCACAAATGTAATTGAAAGGCAGAATCTAGCTCTGTTTTAATGATCACATTAAATATAAATACTTCTAAAAGTATGACAACTGTTTTTTAAATCCTGTAAATAACATTAAAGTTTTAATCTCAACTTCCAAAACCTAGACAATGCAAATTCAAGATTAACACTTAGTCCACATTATAAGAAATAACAAATAAAATCCCCAAACTTTGAAAAGTGTGAACTGTGCATCTTTTCATGAATGTGTGTGGTTCAACTTCAACTTTGTAGCCCCTTTTTCTGTGTCTGACGCTCAGTCTTAATGTTATTTCTGTGTAATACATATGGGGGAGAGGGATTCATTAGTGAATGGTGGCTGTAAGGAGAGAGTAATAAAAACCAGTTCACCTGCCAGATGTCAGTACCAATTATTTCTGTTTTTTTTTTCACTGTGATGTTATATTGTTGGCTGTGTGTGTCTGACTGCATCATCTAAAATCTGCTTCGAGTGTTATCTGTTGTGGGTGAGTCACAAAAGGACAATAGCAGTATGCAAACTTAGGTTCTCCAGCCCTCCAAGAACTGTCCATATGTAACATTATTTATGAGATGTATATATTTTCTGATGAATGTATATTAAAATGTATTGCTTCGGTTTTGAAATCTCTGGCTTTTTATGATTAGGCTTTGAAAACAAATGATTGTGCAACAATTTATGGAGCTCTATATTGTTTATATTAGCAATTTGCGTGGGGGGATATAGTGTTTGTATATACATGTGTGCACACTGATGCATAGTAATATAACAGTAATATATTTCACTAAGGGATGGCTTTTAGGTGTTTCTATAGTTTTAATGCTATTTTGGGTATGAAGCAAAAATAGAAAAACCTCTAACTAGAGTTCAGCATAAATTTCCTTTTTTTTGTGTGTCAATGCTCAAAATAGCACATTACTAGATTTTTATTAATATCCCACCAAAATGTACCCTCATTATTCTTGATTATTTTAAAATATATTCTATAACCAATAGAGCAACTACTAATACATGATTTTCATAATATCCACAAAAGAACAACACTATTAAAATGTAGGATGCAGCTGGGTTTAATAGCACAAAGTTGCAAATAAGCTTATATTTTGTTCTCGTGAAAATCTATAGTTAGCTCATAGTTAATATTTCATGTCGTACTGACGTACATTCTGAGTATAATTAGGGTTTTAACTGGGAGCATAATACATTTTATTTTATATAAAATATATCTTACTGAAGAATGTAGACTCTTTCAGTGTTACCGGGCACTTCTTGACCATGATATTAGCTATTACGGATTTTATAGAAGTCTTAGGTTTGGCTCCCAATATAAATTACTTTTGTATTTAAATGCTTTGCTTCTTATTGGTTTCATTAGCTTTTGAAATTTAAGTCATACCTATTTGAAAATGGACACTGCAATTTTACTCTCTTTTATGCTATATATAATGCAGGGAAAAGGCAACTGGATCTGTGCATAGAAGAGTAAATGATACAAGATCTACAGTATTTTTCAGGAGATTTGCAGCAATTGGTAAGTTTACAGGGATGTAAAGAAATGGATCAACGCAGGGAAAATGAATGGTGCCTTTCACCTCCTCCACCCCAGGGTTATTCTCTCTTCCTTTAGTGAAATTCTCATTTTATTCACTGTTTATTTTTTGACTGAGGAGGGAGAAATAGTATAGCCATAAAACTGTATCCAGCTACTTTTATCCATTACTGTATAGGCGAGCCATGGATTATGTACTGTGTGCTTACGAAAGGGAAAATAATAGATACATGGGCATGGATTTTTAAATGTCAGAGGGAAACCCTTTATTCTTGCTGCCCTCAAATCTTTATTGCTCAGAGTAGTCCTAAGGAGATCAAGGAAGGACAAACATTTTGAATAAAGCCCCATGCCTGCAACACTTTGCAGGTCATTGATTCATTCAAATAGGAAGGGAACTGTCCCTGAGATCTCCAATGTGTAAGTGATTCATGCTTATTACAAATGTATGCTCTTCTAATACTTAGAAAACTCTGTGTATCATGCTTAGTTTATTCAAAGCTCCTGCTCTTCTAATATCCAAAACATCTCCTCTTTCTGATATTTATATAGTATTAATTTTCACCCTTATTAGATGAAACTGTGTACAAGGTGACTATAATTCAGAAACATGCAAAAATACCAAAGCCATTACTCATAAATATAAATATGCTCCGTAACATTTGTCTGCCTCTCTCTGTCTAAGTTCACTTAAAACTGTTGCTTAAAAGCAAAAGCCAATAAGTTTCTATAATGTGCTCTGCAGCCTAGAAACAAAGTCCCATGTGATGTGGCAGTTGCTAGGAGAGCTAGCCTTATTTGTGAATAGCAAATATAAGGGATTCAGTTTTCCAAAGCAGATATAGTTCTTTTCACTTGAACAAAGGGAGCATGAATGGCATTTCCATTCTGTATTTTGCAGCAACTTCTGAGAGAGCTTACTATCTGAGAGGTGAGGACATTTGTAGGTGTGATTGTATTTATGTGCAACTTATGCTTTGAAAAGCACATTTGACTTTACACCCTTTCCCATGGCGATAAATTTTACACATGGTGACAGCAAAAGTAATTGCTTTAAGCAGAATAAAATTAACTATGAAATGTTGAGCACTGTCGTCTTGCATCATTTTATAATTCAGAGTGCATTTTCATACAAGTCTAAGGATAAAAGGACAGGAACATTCCTGGTGTTTCTTTGCCAATGATAACAAAAAACCTATTTTATAGATTGTGTTAATAAAGACTGAAAACTTAAAATAGTTTGCTGTTATGGATAGGTGAAGGAACTAGGACAACAATTCAAACAACATGAGTTTTTTGCTTTTATTTCCTTTCTTTTTTAAAAACTGAATAACAATGAAACTTTAAAATTATCAGCAATAAAAAATTAATTTGTGACATTTTTCTGATCCTGTTTATTACCTAAATCTATCTAGGTTTTTAAAAAAATTATTACCCCAGGATAGTGTAAAATATTTACAATTAAATGTTCAGTGTTCCAAATTTCAATCTTAATTGCATTACATTCAGATTAAAAATCAGCACCACTTTAACCAAAAGAAGTGTTGTAATGCAGAACTATTTTCAAGTGAAATCATTTTTTGCTCTGAAATTATGGAAATTTCAATTTTGTGTGCTTTTTTTTTTTTTTTTTTTTTTTTTTTT
>JANRFK010004149.1:58407007-58433414 GCA_030068395.1 Apalone spinifera
CGACACATCGGAATAGCTTGCTTTTGGGCCCTTAACAATGTCCCTTTGAAAAACAACTGTCCTCAGTTGTTTTTCCCCTCAGTCTCGATTCCATGGGACCTTACCTATCAGCTCTCTGAGCTTACCAAAATCCGCCTTCCTGAAATCCATTGTCTCTATTTTGCTGTTCTCCCTTCTACCCTTCCTTAGAATTGTGAACTCTATGATTTCATGATCACTTTCACCCACGCTGCCTTCCACTTTCAAATTCTCAACCAGTTCCTCCCTATCTGTTAGGATGAAATCTAGAACAGCTCCCTCCCCCCCTCCCCCCGGTAGCTTTTTCAACCGTCTGATATAAAAAGTTGTCTCCAATGCAGTCCAAGAACTTATTGCATAGTCTATTCCCTGCAGTGTTATTTTCCCAACATATATCTGGATAGTTGAAGTCCCCCATCACCACCAAATCTTGGGCTTTGGATAATTTTAATTGTTTGTGTGTAATCCATGTATAATCCCTCGTGTGCACTAGCCTACTGCGAGGTTATTCACTATAGGGGAAGCATTGGGACTTCTTACACAACTGTGGGAGACTAGGCTGAGGGTCCTTGGTGTGCTCTGCATTGTGTATTGTGTTTGCACCTCAGACCAGACCCGCTCAGACAAAACCACCAGGAACAGTCTCTATTCTTTAAAAAAACAAACAAACACAGAACAGGATCACAGTTCAGCAGCCCCTCCTTTCTGCACACAGACTGCATGCTGCTTCCAGCTCAGTCTTTTCTGAGACCCTGGTGGGGGCAGAGCACACATCCTGGCAAGAACCAGGAAGTTCTCCCAACATGCCGCAGTTTGTACTCCTCAACTTGTAGTTCCCAAGGCTGCTGCTGAAGGACACTGGACCTTGGGCTATATATGCATGTGCAAATAAAAGGCCACAACAATTTATTTAATTAAATGGTGATGTTAGTACTTTGTCTTCAGTTAGCTTTCAAAATAGTGGGTTTTTTTTTCTTTTCAAAAGCTAGAAAACGTAAGTGCCGGAAGTTAGTTACTGAAACCTGTATTTTGGCTCATAAATAAAAATGGCTTGATTTTTAAGGATGAATCCATTGAATCCAACAAGAGTTATGTCTGTGACCAAACAGTCTCCCTTTCTAATATGTCCAGTCTTTAGAGCCTCATATGCAGGAACTTTGTTTCTGAAGTGGGTAATATGATCATAAATTGCCAACTGGCAATGGCCAATGATAACTATAGTTCTCTTGAATCCAGTTCAGTCTCTTAAAGCCTGTCGTTACTGGCAATGCATATGAAATACCTCCAGCCTCCGGATGGCTTGTTTAAACAGAGTCCGTGTTTCACATTCATAGAAGAGAATTGGAAGTACACAGATTTGGTAAATCCATACTTTTATATCCAGTTTGGCTTTTTTTTTTGGCTCTATACCTATTACCTATGCAGGTCCTTCATGACCAAGGTTACTAAACCATTTGTCTTTAGGATGGCTGGCTATCTGCTCATTTGATGACCATTTCTGCCTATATAGAAAAGTCATCCACTATTTATAGTTTGTTCAGAAAAACACCATTGTCTTGTATAATTTTATACTGACACTCTGGATTTTGTTTTTGCCCAAGAAACCTTTGCCTAAGAGCAGCTGACTTGTGCTGGAAGCTCTCTAATGCATCGAGATAATTGTGCCTGGAACCAGGAGGACATCATCCACGTAATCCAGGTTGGTGTAAGAGTTTGAGTCAACAATTATTGTGATATTTGTGGAGATGTGTTCAAAGAACCAATTCATGTGTACCAGAATGGGGCTAGGGCCAAGTCACATCCCTGTTTTAACCTGGGTTTAGTACGAAACTTGTTACACCTATGGATTCTCCCAATGCACTTATGCTCCTGAGTTATGTAGGTTTTGAATTACCCTCAGGAGAATGTTGGGAACACTACCTTATAAAGCTTTCTATAAGAAAGCTCTACTTACAGAACTGAAGGTAGACCTTTAGGTCTATATATGCTGCTGCCAAAGGTCAGTTAAATTCATGATGGATCTCACGTAAAACGAGGAGACCAGGTATAGCATTATTTATCATCATTTCCCATTTCAGATAAAGTGCATTCAGTATTTCTGCAAATTTTGAAAAATAATTTGGTTTTCCAAGCAAGTCATACCTGGTAAAATAGGCCAAGATGAGAACTAAAATCATGCCTTGCTTCAGTTTATCATAATTTCATTGGATAGTTTCTCTGCCTTCATATAAAACACAGTTCCTTGTGTAAACAGGGTCAGGATAAACTACCCTGACATCTGGTGGTGAATTGTGGTGAGTGGTGCAAAAATACTTCAGGGGCTGATCTTGTTTGTATAGGCACACCCACCCTCCCTAGTATGAGCTCACAGTAGCCCAAATGGTCACTTTGGCCGCTGTGGGATCCCCAGTGTCTCTGTTATTGAGACGGGGGATAAAGTGTTGTTACCCTGATTATGTGAATCAAGGACAGTGGAACTGTTTTATGATAGAGGGATTCACCATCAACTAAGTAGCACTCACTAGACAAGGGGCATGGGTTCCAAACCCAGTGAAGTGAGAGAGGCTGGGGACAGGTATTTGTACCTGGTGGTGGGGCCCCTGTCTGAGGGCCTGAAACACCAACTGCACCCCCTCCTCTCTCCACTGTAGAATATCAGAGCTAATTTGGATTCCATTAGGAGTCTAGTTATAGGCTGCTGAGCTGACATCACTTTGGGCCAATGGTGCACTAGCACTGAGGCTCCTCTACTACAAACTGAAATTGCTAAAGAGCTGAAATCTACTATAAGCTGAAATCACTGTGTGCTGTGGGGAGCCTGAAGCTCAATTGCTGAGCTGCTAGTAGAGCAGTGTGCAGGACGGCTGGCAGAGCAGTTTGCGGGAACGACCCAGTGAAGCAGCTAGCGGGAACAACCGGTGGGCGGCTGGTAGGAGCAGCGGCAGGCGGACTGCAGAGCGGCTGGTGGGAATGACTGGCAGGTGGCAGGCAGCCAGCGGAGCAGCTGTGGGAACGACCGGCGGGCTGCCAGTGGAATAGAACGAGATGGAAAGGTGGATCAGGGCAGTTCGTAGGATGGCTGGAGCAGCTTGCAGGACAGCAGGTGGAGTGTGGCGGAGTGACTCACGTTAAAGGCGGCAGCAGAATCCTATGGAGAGGCGGGGTCATTGGCGGACCACGTAAGTGTATCAACCCCCAACCCCCTCTGTTTCACCCAGGTTAGACGGTAAAAACCCTGCAGGTAAACTTTTGAACCCTCGGGCAGCACTGACCCAGGACAGAGACTTTTGGGGTGTCGGACTTTGGGTGATTTTTGGGCTGCTGGACTCGAAACTCTTGGGGTGTTGGACTCTTGGGGACTTTGGGTGATTCTTGGCTGGAGGTGGGTCTTTGCTCATGGTTTGGTCTATGAATCCCTGTTGTGGTGTTTTCCCAATTTAATGCTGATGTCAGTTACCTCATGTTAAAGATTTGCTGCTATACTGAGGCTCTGTGCTTGCGAGAAGGGAAGAATTGCCTCTTTGAGGCACCCAGGGGGGTGTGTAAGATTTCCCAGGTCACTGGGTGGGGGCTTGAGCCAGTGTTGCACTATGTTGTTGGGAGGGGACCCCTAGGTACTGAACCCGGCCCTTGCTGCTATTAACTTGGCCTAGCAGAAAGGTTACAGTTGTAAGAAACAAGCACCTATTTCTGTCCTCTGGAATAATAGAGGCCAAAAAAATGTTATGAAAGCTATTCTTGCTGTGTCAAAATTCTTAGGGGCTTGTTAAGCTCATTAAGCCGGAAGAAAATCTATCACTCTTGTTAAGTACTTTTCTTTGTGTCCACAAGGCAGTAAAAAGCAAATGAGATTCTGCTTTAGAAGTGATCTGGAGTGGAAATTGACTTGCAGAAAAAAACACTAACAATGAAGAAATATAATCATGGATTCTTATTTTTGCTTTGCCTAAAACAGTTTTAGCATAAAAGTGGCTATGTGAATTTTCTCTGACAGCCAGAAATTACTACTTTTCAGGATTATTTCTAGCTCATCTACTGACTACTTGTGTGACTTTGGGAAGTCACTTCATTCTCTGTGGCTCTGTTTCTATTCCATATCTGAAGATATGCATGTGTTTATGGCTCCGGCTATTCAGTCTCTTGGTCTTTGTCATAAGGAATATAGCCCTGTCTTTTGTCTACCAAAGAAACAATTAACATTCTTTCTAGTGGGAGAACCACAGCTTTCTGCCTTTATTGCTGGGATAGTCATAGGATGGAGAGAGGGAAAAAGTGTCTATTCCATGCTGTGGATGAATGGGGAAGATGCTTTGATGGTGGTTGGAAGGATCTGAACAGGCTGATAGAAACCACCCATTCCTTGGAACTCTTAAATTCAAGAGATAGTCTGGAAGGAACGAGTAGGAAACAGCAAGGGAAATCTTTGGCTTTTAAAGGTGTAGGATTCTGTTACTTCATACCTTGTGGATTTTATCACAGGTATGAAACAATTTCCCTTAATTTCTGAAATGAATAATCCATGTATGCAAGGGCCTGACTTGTTACCTAGATGTGACACTCTTGGTAAGGAGAAGCAGGATAAATAACATAAATACTCTCTCTAGCATGCCTAATCTGCACTTTGATTCACCTGCACTTTGGTCCAAACACTTCAATAGAAGGTTTAAACACTAAAAAACCCCTTCAAAACCAGACTACAAAGAGAAACAGCAGAGCTGCAATTCATTTGCAAATTTAACACAATCAAATTAGGACGGAAAAGGACTTAGAATGGTTACAAAGGTAATTTTCCCTCCCTTCATATTCACATCTCCTCATCCATCCTGATGGAATTGGCCTGGTTAACACTGATCCTACACTTGATAATTAATTCCCTTCTTTTGATAAGCTTGTGTGTGTGTGTGTGTGTGTGTGTGTGTGTGTGTCTGTCTGTCTGTCTGTCTGTCTGTCTGTCTGTCTATATCTATATGATTTCTACTACATGCCTCCGACAAAGTGGCTTTTACTCATGAAAGCTCGTGCCCAAATCTGTATACTTTAAGGTACTGTAGGACTCCTCGCTATTTTTGCTTTAAAAAAAAGACATTTAAACCAACAGTACTTTAAAAGCATATTGAGTAGGGCTTTGTGAAAGCTTGTCATATAGTGAATTTGATGATAATTGAAGAATGCATAGAGAAAGTGTCTATGAATTTGTGTATAAAGAAAACTGTGCTCAGAATCTGGGTTGCAACTGAAACTCTGCTTCACAGCAGAGAAATGAGCAGTCTAATATGAAAGTGTAAAGCCTGAAATAGCTCCTTTGTCTGTATTCAGTGTAACTTGTGTAAGGGGACTGTTAGCTCCTTACTAAAACTCAGTGGGGTTTTTTGGTTGGGTAGCTCCCAGTACCAAAAGGGGAAGGATCCATGAGAAATCAGGGCCTTGAGACTGGCAGTCCCCAGGGACAACGAGAAGAGGTCAGCGCTCCAGGTCAGCCTGATTGACAGGCCGGACAGGCCAATGAGGGTATTAGGAGGCTAGGTCCCATCCTTCATGTGTGCTGGGATTTTCTGGGTCTCTGAGACAGAAGGGGAGAGCTAAGAAGAACAGCAAGGGGTCCAAGCTGTGCTGAGAAGCAGATCTGCAGTGACAGAGACCACACAGCCCAAAGAAAGCAGATCTTGTGCTGAGAAGCAGACCTGCAGTGACCAGAGCCAAAGGAGTCAGAGAAGCAATGCAAGGAGCTGGAGGATGGCAAAGCAGGATAGTCTGGAGCTGGGTGTGGTGGGCAGCTGAGACCAGCAAAGCGGGGGGAGGGAAGAGGCTCTGGGAACGGAGATGCCACCAGCCAAGAGGTCTTGCAGGCCAGACTTGGAGAGGGATTGTAATCCCAACTGGGAGAAGGATCCTGCCACTTAGAGCCTGAAGTCGTGTGGTTGCTGCCAGAGCATGTCCAACCTGCAGCCCCCCTGCAGCACAGCCAGGGCCTGAGAGAGAGCCCTGGGACCTATGAGGAACAGATTGTGGACTGTCCTTACACTCTGCAAACTGCTGTTTGTGATGTCCCTGTGCTACAGAGCGGGGCTATGTGTTCTCATTTAACCGTTCTCATTTTTCCTTATGCTTTTCTTTTTAATCAGTTGCTGTTTAATAAATTGTATTCACTTTGAACTGTATGTAATGATCAGTGGGTCAGGAAAGTATCCAGTGTGAAGAGAGCACCCCGCAGTGGGGACATCTTAGCCCCTGTCCTAAGTGACTACAGGGTCGGGGATTAAGGCCCAGAAAACCTGGGGCCAGCCTTGTTGGGATTTCGAAGACTCTGCTACTCAGGAGAGTGGAAGGGGGGGCGCCCTCAGGGTCAGGGAGGCCTTTGGGTAAAGGAAGTGGGAGTGGGACCTCAGATCCTCTCGCTGGCCCATTTCACTGGGGTAGTGTAGAAGCCAGTAAAGTTCCCCCACAACAGCGGGACCATTCCCTCGCTAACACCTGTATATGTTTGCTTTTCCTTACTGTTTAATCTTTGAATCTGTAGTTTTTCTATTTAATAAATTTGTTGTTTGTTTTAATCCCTCTGGTGCATAAAACTGTGCGTGCGTGCGTGCGTGCGTGCGTGCGTGCGCGTCAGAGAAAGCTGACGAACCAGAGGGGAACGGTCTGAGGGTCTGGTAACCGAGGGAGGATGTATTTGGAGAGAATCAGGACAAGAAGGGCTGTTGATGTCAGTCTGCAAAGGATAATTGGGTTAATGAGAAACAAGGAGAGACCTTATGCTGTGAGCTGGCTGCAGGGTATCAGGGATTTGAAGTGAAGTTGCACATCACAAAGACCCCAAAGTTACAAGGCAGGTAGTGACAGAACCCCTCACTGGCATGGATAGTCTCCAAAATATCACACTGCCCTTTTAAAATTCTTTAGTAACCTTTTTCTAAATATAAATCCTTCTAATGATTACAACTGAGATGAGGAGAGGCATGTTTTGGAGTGCAGTTCAGACGGGTGAGGGGATATGACTGCTGCCATCTTTTTCCCCACAGAGGCATGGGGGGAGAGGAATACCTTTTATTGGACCAATCTTTATTGGTCAAAGGGACATGTTTTGAGCTACACAGAGATCTCAAGCATTCTATGCAGCTTCCAATTCACTGGGCAAATGTTAACACCTTCCAGATAGGACTTGTACCTGTCAAAAATAATGAGGTTTGTTAAAATAGGCAAGATGCAGCTTTCCAAGTCTATAGTCATTAAATATAAGTAGCAGTGGTTTATGCATTTAGGCTCTGTAAAGACGATCTTATCTAAATGTGACAGTAAATGCCAGAATTAAGATTAACCGTGGGAGTCTATTTTTAAAGCTTACTCAGCCAGAAGTTTCTATTTTAGTGATGTTTGGCTTTAATAGCAATAATTGATTAGCAGCCTTTGGGGAATGAACTGCACAGGATTCATGAGCCAAGTAGAGAAGAAATATTATGTGGTAATCCTGCATTAAAGTAAAATTCCATTTCAAGTACGGTGTTAAGAGAACATGAGTGATTCTGTCTCTAGCAGACTGTCGCTTAGTGACTGTGGCCTAGTTTCATTTGTGAAGCCAAAGCAAAGTTTTCCAGTTATTGGATGGAAGTCTCTGATGCAAGAATTGGATTCTGCAGTGTACAGTGTGAGACCAGAATCAAGCCCTTTTTGCTAACTTTGTGAATGGATAATACTGATGAAAACATGGTAATATTCCATGCAGGGATTATAAATATTTTATTCTGGAACTCTCAAATTTAACATCAATTATTTTCCTAACTATAAGAGCACCCGTGTCAAACACTACATTTTTGGGGTGGATATTGTTGTTGTTTTTACCTAAAAGAGAGGTGCACTAGCAGAACTAAATTTTTGAACTTAGTAGAAATAGGTTAAAATAAAAATAGCAGATTTGCAGTGACCTGTGTTGTAACCAATGGCATCAGAAGTATTCAACAGCACAGTTTAAGTTTTAGATGATTAGACTTTTAGATGATTAGACAGATCATAGCTCAAAACTGCTGTAGAGGTGGACCTCCCTGGTCTGGCACTCTTAGGACCTGAGTGGTCCTGAGCCACAGAATTTGCTAGACCAGGGGAGGTGAAGGCTCCCCTCCCATTCCTGCTTCTGCCCCCACCCCTGCTGGGGTTGTACTCCTCACCTTTGGGAGCGCCAGTCTGTCTGCTCTCCCTGCCTCTGGCTGGGCTGGTCCAAGTGGGGCTGCGCTCCCTGCCCCTGTTGGCTGGGGCTGTGCTCCTGTGCGCTGGCCCCACTGCTTTCAGCCTACGTGTGGCTACACTTTCTGCTATGCCCACCTGGCTGCTCCTCTCCTGGATGTTGGCCCTACTGCCTTTGTCCCAAGCAGGTTTGTGCTCCCCATCACATCAGCCTTGCTGCCACTGTGGCAGCTCTTCCCACCACTGGTTCAGCCCCTGAACCTGGCCAGCCAGGGTGCTCTGATCCAGCAATATCCATGGTCCCACAGATGTTGACAGACCAGAGAGTCCCAGATTTTAGAGGTTTAACCTGTAAAGTTATTAATCGTGAGCTCTACAGTACAGTTTAAGAAATGTATACGATATAAAATGCAGCACTATCACCCTCAGAAGTAATCATCTGAATTGTCCACAATTTGGCCGCCTCACTTTCTTTTCCCCAATCATTATTTTTAACCCAGTTATGTCTCAAAATATTTAATTTTGAATTCAGTATCATAATTCGAGGGAGCTTACTGTTAAACTTTTTAATTGCATTCTCCTTGCCTCAGATTAGGGCCTCAGAAATGATTTAGCCCAGCATGCAGTTATTCCCTGGTAAACACGAAATAGTTTACTTTAGTTTTGCATTCATGTAATTCAGGATATAGTAATTCCCTCACGAACAAATTTTATCAACACTAAGTTTTATTATCAACTAAATTAGCTCAGCTTCCTTACCATTTTCTTTTTATTTGGTGAGCAAAAAGAGTCCTTTCTTACACTCAGTTTCATGGCATTCTTTTTGTAGGTCACACTATCTGCAAATCAAAGAACCAAGGAACCAGTTGATGGCAGCGTTAATACCTTCTAGTATAACAGCACCACCACCTCAGCTCTGCCCATTAGCCCACTATAGTTTACAATGGTGACATCCTGAGTGCAGGGGTGTTGTCATGTGGATTACAGGATATTAGAGAGACCAGATGAGTGAGGTAATATCTTTTATTGGACCAACTTTAGGCTTGCCTTACTCACCAACAGAAGTTGTCCAATAAAAAGATATTACTTCATCCCCGTTGTCATTCTAGATGTCACAGAGACTTTTCTGCCAGACAGAAAGAAAGGAAATAAGGACAGGAGGGAAGGGGAGGAAGAAGAGGTGACTGGGGACACTATGCTCAGCTTACAGAAGCACTGAAGTGTGCAGACCTCTATTTTGGTATATATTTCTGCTGCAGTAATAGGAGTTGCTAATGTATATCTGAAGATAGAATCTGCCCCCAGTAGCTAAATAGTATTGAAATGAAGCGGAAGAGAGTAGTGGTTTTCATTTTGAAATTTCTGCACATCTCCTTGATATCCATGTCCCATCCTTTTTTTCCCCAGATGATTTAAAAAAAAATAAACTGAATGATTCACAACCTCTCTGTGTGTATGTATAACTCTTCTTGGAAGACTTCCTGTCAGACAGGAAAAACTGTGCCAACTCTTTAGCTTCCTGCATAAATGCTGTGGTTTTCACTTAATGCTTAGCCCCTCTGGTATAATATGGTAGATTAAAAGCCTGTTCTCAATATTTTATGAGCAGGGGCAGTAAGTTATATGGGCACCAAGAATATTCCCCCAAAGATCAGGGCTGGGTCTCTCCTCCTAGCCCTGTGCACCTCACCCAGTGCATCCCCTAGTCCTGCCTGCTGCCCCCAGGGGATTTAAAAGGGTCCAGGTGTCCCTGCCACCATTGGCAGCACAGCAGGGCTAAAGTGGCTTCTTGTCCAACCGCACTCTGTGTGCCGCTGTCGACACGTGCCGCGCCCCTGGGCGCTCTGTGTGTCTGTCTGTGCGTTGTCCCCACCCCAAGTGTTCCTGTAACCAATGAGGACTGTGGGGGGCAGAGCTTGTGGGTGGCAGCAATATGTAGAGACCCCTCAACCCCCACGCCTAGGAGCTACTGCCAGAGGGGAGTGCATTCCACTTACAGGAACTGCCCCAGATAAGCACCGCAACCCCTTCATCTCGTATCCCCTCCTATCTGCAAACTGGCTCCCAGAGCCTGCACCTCAATTTCCAGTCCCGTTGCACAGCCTGAACCAAGAACCCAACCTCCCACCCAGAGCTTTAGGCAGGCAGTTGTGAGAGGCATTTGGGCACCACCAAAAATTCTCCAAATGTGCAGCCCCTGTTTGAGCTATCTTACCTCAATATAATAAGCAGCTATTCTTGGCCTAAAAGTGTTGCTGTGGTTATATGCCATTTAAACCCTTTTTAGCACTCTATCTCTGCTTAAAATCATACCTTCTGAAAGGTTACATTTTCACTCCCCTCTACCCCCACCCCAAAAGACAGTTTTCTGTCTTTTGGACAGGTGCATTGAAATAAAATGAAGTTCTTTACTTGAATTGTAGGTTATAGGAGGGGGAGTATTTACCTGGGGATTATCTGTTCTCCATTGGTAACAAAATTCAATGGGTCATTTTTACTGGGAGATGCTTCATCCTTGTACTCAGAAAGGTATGTTTTCTGATTTTTGATAAGCAGAGATCTAAGGGAATTCTGAGTGTTTCATATATAAATGGCCAACCTTCGTACTGAAATATACCAGAAATTGTATGGCACAAAATGCCTGATCTAGCAAATTCTTGTTCATATAATCCCTGCTTGTGAAAGAGTTACCGGGGATTTGACCCAAAATTTGTTCCTTATGTATGAAGGTCAATTGAAGAATTTATATTTAATTGTTGTAAACAAGCATCTAACCAAATATATTTTATTCATATTTAAATTTTTGTGCTGATACGGCAACACGTCAGGTCAGAGTACTTGTAGCCAGTGTGAAATGAGTTAAATTACTTCAGTCCAGTTCTAAGTAATAAGATGATCTTCTCAGAAGTAATCCCAACAATTAATATGAAATGTTTTGCTGACAGACTCAGAGAAGAAAAGTATTGAAAGGGTCCTGGAGGAAGAAGTCCTTTCAAAAGATGAGTTATTGAAGATAGTTGTGGGAATAGAGTGAAAGACTTGCACTGCCAGTATTGCAAGTATTGTATACAGTATTGTATCCATTGTGAAGAGAGGAGTAATTCAGTCTCCAAGACTGTGATGATGGCATCTTTAGTGAACACTAACATTATCTGAAAATATATAAATATAATTTTGAGGAATGTCAAAATAAAAATTGAATGTGAAGCTCAGTAGTTAATTTAAAAATAAAAATGATACTAATGCTGAAGAGAATTCTTGGAAAAAGATAATATAGTGACACGTGTATTCTATAAGTAAAATAAGGCAAATGAGGACATCTGTAATATATTTTAAGTACTGAGGATTTTTCATTAGTGTAACAGGAAAAATGACTTGCAAAACATGCCAGAAAATTACTGATTACAGAACCTTGTGAAAAAATATCTCTCTCTTTCATGATGATGAAATAGTGTCTTACATTCTTGATATTAAATCAGGTCACTTCAGTCTGGCTTTTCAATGACATTTTTAATTCTCTCAGAGAAGACACACAGTGTACATTTAAAAAGTAGGTCATGCTGTACATAGATTTCACTACCATACTTATAAAATATGCTTGCATATTGAATCTCCTTGGTGTGAAAAATGGATAGTTCTGACATTGGGATGTGACATTAGAAATATAGCGCATATACAAATTTGATAATGATATAATAGCTTTTAACCCAATTTTCACACGAATGGTTGATTAATTTTTAAAATTGTTTGGCTAATTCAGTGGATATTGCTAGGTAGGTTAGACCCAACATTTTTTGTGTAAATGTATGTGGAAAATATAGACTAGCATAACATTTAAAACTTTTATCAACAATTTTTGGTTGGCTGTTTCATGACTGACTATGCAACACACCATACCATATATTTTGTATGTGGCATCTCTGGTCTAGAAAAACCTACTTTAAGGAGGGTTTTTTTTTTTAAGGGATCCAAAATTAGTCCCATCTCTTAATTACCAGCCCTAAGAATCCTAGTTATAGAGGGCTCTGAGGAAATGATAAAAACTTGTGAGAATGGCTCAAAATAACTTTTCTGTGCCTTCAAAAAACATATTATCTCGGATTTTCTGGGGGTAGAGAGGAAGGCTAAGTCCCATTCGGTCGATATAACTTTCTGCCCTTCCCATGGTACCGTATAAAGCTCATATTTCTTCAATCGATTGCATGTGTGGCTTCCACTTTTGCTGCCTATGTGCCCAGTGGAAGGCTGTTGGGAACTTTTTCCCTTAGTAATGCCCATTGAGGGCTCAAGCACCCTCTGCTGCTAGTCAGGCAGGCTTCTATGACAAATGCATTTTTACTGCTAGCATCAGGCAGGCTTCTCTACATTTTACTATAAATCCCCTTCATTTAGGATCTTATTAAAGATAAGTCAGGACCAGGCCACAGTTATACTCATAGCCATACCATGAATCTACCACCACAGGCTCTCCAATCTACTAGAGTTACAGTAAAATTTCCAATCTCACTTCCACTAAACTTAGATGTAATCTTCTAAG
Source organism: Apalone spinifera (assembly GCA_030068395.1). Taxonomy (NCBI): domain Eukaryota; kingdom Metazoa; phylum Chordata; order Testudines; family Trionychidae; genus Apalone; species Apalone spinifera. The sequence goes on from JANRFK010004149.1 coordinate 58,419,738, forward strand.
ATCATAGTCACTTATCTGTATAAGTGGAAATGTTTTTCCATCTGGTCTCATCACTATGGAGCATTGCCATCCTGCTGAACATATTCTGGACCGCTTATTGCAACTCAAACACGAAAGTTTAATGGTTAGTTCAATCAAAGCACATCTGACAGCTATTTCAGTGTTCCGCTCTACAATGGATAATTGATCTGTCTTATCCTATGCCATGTCCATACTGTTTTTGAAAGGCCTAGTCAAATTGTATGCACAGGTGCAAGACCTTGTTCTCCCATAGGATCTAAACTTACTGTTGTCAAGATTTATGGATCCCCTGTTTGGTCTCTGCTGGATCTGTCAATAAAAGTGGCATATTTGTTGGTAATCATCTTGGCCAGCAAGGTAGAAGAGCTGTGTACTTTAAAGATTATCTAGGGAAGCACAAACTTTAAGGACAAGCGTTGTTTCCAGATTAGATTCCTATTTTTCACATCAATCAGCCAATGCATGTGTTTGCATATATCCTGGCCACCAAAAGATCTCTGTCATTCTACTTGGTCTGAATCAGCTGCTTCTGTAAGGCCTCCCAACTGTTCATAGCAGTGGTTGACAGAACAAAAGAACATGCAGTCTCCAGCCAAATAATCTCTTCTTGGATAACTTCCAGTGTATGCATGTGCTGTGATGTGGCTTATGTCTCCTACCTAACAGAATCAGAGCTCATTGAATGAGATGTTAATTGACCTGAATTACTTTTCTTGCACATGTTTCAACTGTGGGCATTTGTAGAGTGGCAACCTGGTCCCAGTCACATGCTAGAATCCTGTTATGCTGTTGGTCAAGGTGCGTGAGATGATGCTGAATTGGTTGAGTTTTTCTCCAATCTTTATTTAAATAGACTCTAATCCCACTTCCTGTTTTCAAGACTTGTGAGTCACCAAGACCTGACATCTTATATCCTGCACCCTGGATCCCCTGCTAGAGCCTGCTCCCCTCTGCACCCCAATACCCCTACTCCATCCCAGAGCTTCCACCCCAGACTTCCACCTGCACCCAACACCCCCAGAGCTTCATCCCTCACCCCTCCTGCACCCAAACTCCCTCCCAGGGCCTGCTCCTTTCACCTCATCAATCCCTTGCTCCAGGCCAGATCCTACACCCAGCACCTAAACTTCCTTTCCTCCTTCCCACCCAAATTCCCCCTCAAAGCCCGGGGGGGCCGAGGGGGAAAGGTGAGTAGAGAGTTGGATAGGGGAAGGATGTGGACTCTGGGCATTCTGGCAATCACTACAATTTCTGCAAACCTGCTGTCCCTGAATACATGCATTAGGAGTAAGAAGAAGGAAAGGTATAGATACTCTAATTAGTGAAGAAGAGCTAATAATAGGATGACTCAGTAAGACTGAAGTATTTTAATGCCTCCTTTGCTTCAGTCTTCACTAAAACGGTTAATAGTGACCAGATACCACGGCTGGCAACGGACTTCGCTGAGCCCTGGGCAATATGGGAAAGTCTCAGCTCTGGGCCCGCTGAAAGGGGTGACACTGGTGGCAGCCAGCTCTCGGTGTTGCCTGGCCTGCGCTGTGTATCTACAGTGAGCCCACAGCGCCACCCAGGACTCCAGCAGTGATTTAAAGGGTATGGGGCTTGTGCTGCTGCTGTGGTAATGGCAGCCCGGTGCCCTGAACCCTTTTAAAAAAAACAGGCCCTGGAGCAACTGCCCCCTTTGAACCTCTCACCCCCTGTCAGTGACCAGAGAGAATTAATATTAACAAGGGGCAAGGAACATAAACAAAACAGGGAAAGAACAGATTAACAAATGTATAGATAAATTAGATGTATTCCAATTGGCAGAACCTGAAGAATTTCATCTAGGATATTTAAGAGGCTGCATTCCTTGTTTCTAGACACGTTTTCAATTAGCAGTGCTAAAGCACATTTTGTTTGAATGGCCAAGTTTATTAAACAATCCAGATTGCTCTGTATGACAGTCCTGTTGTCCTCATTGTATTCCATGCCACCAACCTCTGTGCTATATTTTTTGTCAGCAGTGATTTTATATTCCCAATCATTGGATGATGAAAATGTTGAATAACATCAGGACTAGTTTTAACCCTTGTGGACCACAGTAGAAGCAGTCCCATTAAATTATTTATACCCTAATGACAACTACTTTTTGCAATCTGCCAGGGTTTCTTAATCTGTTTAACTTGTGCCAGGGGCTGCCGACAAAATTGGTGGCAAGGTGTGTGTGAGGGAGGTTCAGGACCCCCCAAAAGGGCGGGGCGTTGGGTGGAAGAGACGGGGTTGGGAGTTAACTTCCCCCAGGCAGCCCTAAAGCACTGCCTGGCCTGGGGCTCCGGTGGCATTGGCCAAAGACTTGGGCCCTTTTAAATTGCAGAGATCTGGGGCAGCTGTATCTTTTTGGCCCTTCTCCTCAGCAGCCCTGCTTGCACCTTTATTAACATTATCACTATACAATATTTTAATAAGAATGGCATGCAGTACTAAGTCAAATGCTTTATGCAGATAAATTGTTTTCTTTCCTCCTGACAGTCCTGGAGTGTAGCAGGATTTTCAGTGTTTTCTATCACTGTCCACACAAAACATTCCTGTGTGGCAAGCTGGTGCACTGTGAATTCACACTTTGGCTTACTGTTCTGTAACTCACTATGTAAACAAGCCCTCAGAGCCTCTTTGAATTATTCATTTAGAGAACCAGAGATCCTGGGGGGGTAGAGAGAAACTCATATAAAATACAAAAACATTAACATGATCAAAATCTATATGACATCTATAACAGAACTAACCTTTAAACAAGGGATTCTAAAGAAAACTGGTGTTTCTCTAGAAAGTGTATTTTCCTCTGTTTCATAACTGAGTCCAAGAGCGTGTGTGTGAAAGAAATATGTATAATCTTCAATAAGGAGTTTTATATGGAGAGTTGTCCTTATTGGGATTTGCCTGATACACGGAGATGAGACGAAATTCAAGTATCCTAAGCCAATCTTTTTACTTTTGAAGTCTTGAAAATTTTGTTTCATCCAGATTGTTTTTAGTTTTACTCCCTCATAAGAAGTTATAGCTTTTCTGAGGTACAGGAATCAATACAGATGCAGTGCTCCCTACATTTGACAGATTATATATTCAGCAGTATTGCCTCTTCTACTTTTATATATGCTGCATTTCTGTAATGTTTGGTATTTTCATTGGAATTATAGTCTGGGATTTATCTCAGTACATTAATTTTCAAATACTGTTACTGATCAATAGCCATTGTATCATACATCATTTTTAAACATATTTCCTTGGGATTTATTTTGCTCAAAAACCTGTTATCACTGCATTTATGTGCACTTCAAGGAACTTCATTTGATAAATAGTAATTACCATTCATTTAACCCAGGTATTTGGGTGACCTAATTGTCTCCTATGATATTTGACAGCAATGTTCAACTCATCTTTGATTGAATAAACATAAATTACCAAATCACCAACTAAATTAGTTACATTTAATATATAATTTTATATTACAATTAGAGATAGATGGGGCATTTTCCATGAACAGTTTAGTTGCCAAAAAATGCAGTTTCAGTTGGACTGAAACAATTTGAAATTTTTTAAATAGTTTCAGCTATTTGTTAAATAGTTTCAGCCAAAACAAAAAATAGAATATTTTGGTAATACTGAAATATATTTTTCATCCTAAAATATATTTCAATTATTTGACATAAGTGGGGAGGGGTGTTTTCCTTTATAAGCTATAGCCCAGTGGTCAGCTGGGATGTGGGAGACTCAGGTTCAATTTCCCTCTCTGGCTGTTGTGGATAAACATATCTGAACTTGGTTCTCGCAAATCAGTCCCCTAACCACTGGGCTACAAGATAGTCTGCTATGAAACTTTCATGAGTCTCTCGTGCTGTGCCACTTCCTATATATAAATAATAATTGGAGTAGGGCAGGGGTTCTCAAACTTTGTGATACTGTGCCCCCCCCAAGTTGTGCACAGCCCCCCTCTAAATTGTGTGCGGCCCCCCCCCAACTTGCTCGCGTTCTCCCTCCAGCTTGCTTGGGGCCCCCCGGGGGGTCGAGAACCACAGTTTGAGAAACGTGGGAGTAGGGATTTGAACTTGCTTCTCCTTCAAATCGATCCCCTAATATCTCTGTATGGGCCACTCACACCCTTTATATTCATGTGCTTTGACTTTACTCTTCCCATGGATGGGGGGAATTTGTGACTCTGTCCTTGACTTGCTGAGCACGGCAGGTCTGTTGCCAACTATGAATTACTATTCTTCCTTATTACATTCTGCCTTCCTTCCGCAAAAGGGTGAGGGAAGCAGGAGAGAAATTGTGATCTGAAGTGTGTTTTGAATTAATAATGCCTTACAGCAGAGTTTTTCAAAGAGTTCTGCAGACCTCCTTTGGGAAAGATGCTAGCAGGCCTGTGCTGCTTCATTTACCTAAAGGTTCCATAGCCACGGAGCCTTGTGGCTCCCATTGGCTCTGGTTCACCGATTCCAGCCCGGGGAACCTTGGGAAATGGTGTGGCCTGGGCCACCATGTATAGGGATGAGGGAATTGTTCAATCTCTATGAACTGTTAATTCATATATTCACACTCTAAGGTACTAAAAAAGAGCTATTTGCAAAATAGAAACTTGATGGCTGGCAGTTGGATTGATAAATCCAGCTCATTTCCACTTGCAAAACGTGATGATGATAATGACTTTCAGTCACTATTAACTTGGGCCGACTTCATAGCAGTGGCCAATAGATGAAAGAAATTGCATCTTCTTCTGAATGCTCCAAACAATTTAGTCTCTGAGTATGGAATTTTTAAAAGAAGATTTTTGAAAACTAAATATAAGCATAGTCTGAATTGTTTACTTTAAATAAGGAAAGCAGTTTGCAGCAAATATTATGAGACTGAAAAAATAACTGTAAAAATCCTTGATTTCCATAGCGCACAATCCTTTCATGCCAGGATTTAATTCCTATTAAGTCTGGTGGGACTCACTGACTTTGCCTTGGGAAATGCAAGGAATTAATTAAATGCATTTCACACAAAAATATGCATCAAAGGAACCATATACCCGGGATTTTTTCATGTGTAAATAGTTAATAAAAAGAAAAAAATGTGCATATACTATGGAATGGATTATCTAACATGCAATAGTGCAATTTAGTTATAAATTATTTGATAATTCTTTTCCTGCAAAATGAATTGATACAAATTAGGTAATGCTAGATGATAAAGAGGATTCATAAGATGCTTTTTCTTTGAGGTGAAATGTGGAAGGAGGACAGAGCATCAAAATTAAACATTTTATTTCACCTTGAGAATCTTGGCTGAGAATTCCCCTATTGCTTTCTGCATAACCACTTGATATCCATCATACGCGCTTGAAGCTGGCAATATTTGAGTACCTTGTGTGGCATTTGAATATCCATGATCTGTCATTCATCACTGTGCCAGCATTTGATTGAATTCGTTCATGCCATTTTTACTAATATCTCTCAATACAGAACAACAATTCACAGATGCAAGTGCTCTGACAACTAGGCTATACAGACTTATAGTAGCATATTTCAGTCACTGCTCAGAAATCATGCCTATAAGGGACAGCTGGTGCATACTCCATTTTAAAAACTGTCAGATTAGCTTTGAATAGGATCTACTTTTAGTCCATTATCAGTTTCCTAAACACCCTGAGACCAGCTAAAGCTTTGAGTATGTGACAGTTAAATTTTCTGGAAGGCATAGTACTAGTCCAGGAAGGAAGCTAACCTCTGTTATCTCTGTTTCTATCTGTATATCCTAATATTAAATGGTATTGGTGTAAACTGTGACCTAGTTTATTATTTTAGGGTGAGAGTCACTCATAAAAGTTGTGATGGACTTTCAGAGAGGCTGAGTGCTTGCAGCTCCAAGGGATTCTGTTGGAAATGTGCATGTTTAGCAATCCTGAAAATCAGGGTGAAGGTTTAGGTCTGAAATTAATCCATTGTAGGGCTATGTCTATACTGTGACCCATGCAATTGTACAGTTGTGCCAATAAAGTGCAGCATTGTAAGATGTGCTGTGTGGCTGCTCTTTATTGCCAGGCGTGACCTCTCCCAGGGACAAAATAAAATCACCCACAATGAGGGGTGACTCATTGACTGGAGTGGGGTTCCCACTGACAAAGCTCTCCACAATAGAGATGCATTGGTAAAACTTTTGTTGTTTGGGGAGTGTTTTTTCATACTCCTGAGTCACAAAAGTTAGTGCAGTCATAGCCTAAGTTTCTTTAAAATAGCTGTCACTTATTGAGAAATGTTAAACAAAGCAAAAGCTAGCATTAGCCATTAGCTTTATAGACTCAACAACAACAATAATTCATAGTCATAACCTTCCCTGATTTTCCACAGAAACTGTTAATGAACAAAAGCCATTCTTTCTTCGCTAATATTATTGATACTGGTGCACACACAGATGTGTTTTGGTGTGATAAGGTGCTATACATAAAAGACAGCTCTTAATTTTGCCCACTCTTAGTTTTGTACTTCCTATTCATTGCCCTCTAAGAACAGAAGTCCCTGGAATGTGAATAATTAAGATAAACTGGTTTAAATAATATATATACTTTGAAGGGAGATATGAACTGCAGCCTCCAGTGCAGGAAACATTAAACATGTTGAAATAGCTGTACTTTACATTAATCCTGATCCAAAGCCCACTGAATTTAATGGAGTGTTTTGGAAACAGGTATATAATATACACCCCCACACCATTTTTTTGTTGCCTCAGATAAACAACAGCTATGAATTTATTCTCTCCTGAGGTTTAAGAAGCTTGTAATTTGACCTTGGCTTAGTCAACTTTCCAACTAGTCAGTATTTAAAAGGAACTACAATATTGATTGGTTATTCAGGATAAAATTGCAAAATTCATTTTAGACCACATGACCTTATTTCATCCATCTACAGTGTATTTAGCAATCCATTGCTTCACTGCTAAGAACATTTACATTTTACGATTTCTGTTCTGTCATTCTACAACTTTGTTTCTAATGATGGCTATAAATCAAATTTAGATGAGGCATAGCACCTTCAACTAGGCTGTGGTCCAGTTCATTCAGAATCAAGTCTTTCACATATAATTCTCTTGCAGTGTTTGGTAGAAACTGAGAGAGCTCAGCACTTGCTAGAAGGGGCCCAATGCCTTGTAGTATTGGGCCCTGATTAAGGCCCTCCACTGAAGATGTCCCTCAGTTTTGTGTTGTGGCTACTAGCTTGATCAATGTAATCTTGCATGTGGCTTTAGAGCTGTCTGCTGGAATGTGTTTTTACAATGAACTGTTGTGATATGAAGAATGATGCCTAGAGTTTGGATGCTGATAAATGCTTTTCAGTCATACTTTATTTTCTCTTCCCCTTCCCCCCTCCCCCCCCCCCCCCCCCCCCCCCCCCCCCCCCCCCCCCGGAGTCTGACATTGGTCCAGCAGCAGAATCACTGCTGCGTGTTTCTGAGCTTTGATGGTGATTGGGCTTTTTATTTTGGATTTCTTTTGACAAGCTGGACTATGGGGATGTTCCCTCACTGTACTAATATTAATAGTTACCAGATAGCAAACCAAATAGTCTCATGTGATTATCGTATATACTACAGGATTCTTACTGAGTTTCTACTGGTTTGTTTTTGTCATAGCCTTAGAGACTACAATCTATGATAAAACTATATAAAATAGTTTTATAAAATATAGTAAATTAGTTGATACACTTTTTTAAAAACATATTTGGTATAGAATTGTGTCAGGGTATCCTGCTATCCTCCCCAATGGAGAAATTATATATTATGTCCCTCTTCATGCTGTTCACTAAGATATTAATCTTGCAGTTCACCTTGGTGAAGGGACTGCAATACTACAAAGTCTAAACTCTATGTTTGAGTGAGATGTCAAGGGAATGATGTAACTCAAAAGATAATCTGTGGTGCTCAGGGATTTCACAGTTAAGCACGTCTGATGAATCACTTCTGGCAATGAAGGCAAATGAAGAGTGTACACAGACGTGATTTAATGATGTGAATGACTGGGAGTATTTCTGTTCTGTAGAACAGGTCCTCTGCTTTTCCAGACTCTCTTATAAATGGTTCATTGCAGCAAATGCTTCATTCTGCAGTGTCTAGTCTGTTGTCATCTTGATGTGTTCACATTACATAGTACTGACACTCCAAGGGCATCTGGGAGCTGGAACAAGAACACAAACATTTTATCTGTGAGGCAATATTTAAGTAAATTTGAGTTTTAATAGGTTACATTTGTAAAAGCTTATAGAAGTTGTTATATAGAAGGAGACATAAGAAGATTGTCCAAGTTAGTAATTTCTAAAGATGTCATTGATATTCGCCATTTTATTAAAGGAGTGAATCTCTCTATTTTAAACCAGAATGTCAACATGGAGAAAATAAGTTAAGGTTGCTGGTTGTATGCAAATAATAATAATGCTTTAGCTTGCTGACTGTTCCCCTTGTTGTTGGATCCTCTTCTTCTTTTTGGCCTCCTTCCAGGTCTCTCTCCCTGTTGGCACATAACACTTCTGCTACTCTGATTACATCACCCTCTCCTACAGTCTCTTCACTAGCTTCTTGTCTCCTGCTGCACCATACAGCCTTTGCATCTCTTTGTCTTGCCATAATTTGTCTTGTTCTCCTGCCCCATTTCATTCATGTTGCACCTCCCAATCCTCACATCCATATCTGTATCCATAAAAATGAGCTGTGGATATCTGCGTCCACAGATTTACAGGGCTTTACCTCTTGATGCTTCCTTTTTTCTTCTCCTATTCACAGGTTTGTGACTTTTGTTATGCCACACTCTGTGTGGCACAGCCTCCTACTTCTTATTTGCTAAGTGTCCTCATCTCTTGCAAATCCTTTCTTAAAATCATCTTCTAGGAATGTTGACCACCTTGTCCTTTTCATCAATAGTCTCTTCCCTTCCTTCATTTACCTGAATGGTTGTCCTCTGTTTTCTCTCTGTTTATTCTGGTTTTTGTAGATTATAGGCACTTTGTAGCAGAAAATATGTTTTAACCTGGATTTGTATATAATATGCATATATAACCTGTTGGTGAGTGTATGTTTCAGGTTCCTTTCTATGTCTCATCCACAAGAAATACTGTTTTGTTACAGTCCCGGTGAAAGAGTTTCAGTTCAAACAGTAGTGTCTCCTGCTTTCAGCTCTAGAGGTCCCTGGTTCATTTCACTGTATTGATCAAGATGGCAATTGCCATGCATGCATTTATAGTATTCCGTACATGATTAGTATCCATGATCATTTGATTTGCACAGTGTGAAGGGAGGGAAGGGGGATTCGTTCATCTTGGGTAGATCTCTATGCAAGTGTTACAAAAATTAAACTCTATTTTTGATGATTTTTTTGTCTTTGCTCTCTCTCTGTTGGGTAGAGTATCCCGCAAGGTCTAACCCTGGTGAAGGTTAGGGGTGAGTTTTACCATTTGACAACAGCCTCTCTATCAATAACTCTGCTAATAGTCCCCCACAACGCTCCTCCTGTAGGCCTCAGAGAGGCCTTCTCAAGGCACTGTCAAGGGCTCCTTTTTTGAGCAGCAGGGACTCCATCTGCTCAGTTCCTCTTATTCTAGCATGTGGGGCTGGGCAGTCTGCTGTGCAGAAAAACTGGGGAGCCAGCCTCAGATCTGGGGCTAGAAATCTGAAGATCTGATAACTTATTTGAGTCTGTAAGAAGCTGCTTCTTTGAATAGTCTCTAGAAAATAATTTGTATTCTTAGAATCCCAGACATATATTACTTGCTTTTATTAGGAGAAGGCCTAGAGATTAGCCAAAGTCTCCTGTCAGAGGTTCATGCGGGCTTTCATTTGTGCCCGTTGTGTTTTAATTTTGCAAATAGGTAATAGCTTTTAAAATTGGCATATTCACCTTAGAATAATTCAGTTTGCTGAAACAGTCACACTTTTTTTTTACGTGTACCTGAGTTTACCTACTCTTTGATGTATCAGGTAGTTTGTTCTTGTTCTACAGTTTCAGTGCATTTACATTAGTAGCATCATAAGCATTTTCATGAACTACTTGCTCTCTGAGACTCACTGTATTTGCCCCAGATTCCATTTCAAAGCTTTTCCCCTGCAAGGTAAAGATTTTATTATTCATATCAAGGAAACCCCTTTTCTGCCTGCTAAAATGAAAAATGCTAACTTGCTTTATTCAAGTTCCTCCAGTAGCTAGTACCTGCAAAAAACAAAACAAAAACAAACAAACAAAAACTCCAATCTTGGATGGGTGATAAATGTTTTATTTGTAATAGACCATTTTAAGGCATGATGCAGTGCTTTATGCTTTTGAATTTTCCCATAAGAGTTGTGTGAATGATTTTTTTGAGCTCAGTTCCACGTTAAGAAAGAAAAGAAAGCAATAGAAGTAAAAGACTAAAGTTATCTCTAAAAGGTAAAGAGCTGGCAAGAACAGCAGTGTGCACTCTGTTATAACAAAAGACTATTCCAGGTGGTACCAAAAGCCAAAGGAGAGTGTCTTCCTACAGAATGTATGGTATCTGTCTAGGTACAATTTTTTTACTACTAATGTCTTTAGTATGATTGATGAAAGCATCTCTGCAAACCAAGATTATGTATGTTGGATTTATTAGATGGAAAACAATATTATTAACAAAGTCACATAATCGGTACACTCCTCTTAGTAAGAAATGACTTTCCCTGTCCGCTTCTAAATGCTGTTGTAGAATCACAGTAGTATTTTTGTACATCTTTGCTGGACTACATGGGTAGAAGAATGCCCTGCTAGATATATAAAGGTGTAGTGTCCCAATTGTACTCTTCCTAATGTTACATGTTCCTAAATATTGCTTCCCTCTGATCTTTATTAATTATACTGTATTGATTTCCTGATGGAATATTCATTTAGTGGCCAAACCTAAACACCCTCCTCATTTTACCCTTCACTCCTTGCACTGAATATCACAGCTTGCTTTCTTGGTGTTGTGCTGTTTACAAGAGGTCAAGGCCAAGCAGCTGCATGCTGTGGATATGTGCAGATAATTTCTGCTCAGCCTTTGTTCTTTGACCCACATTGCAATGAGATTGATGCTGCAGAGGGGCAGAAAAGAAGCTCTCTCTAAGCATTTCTTCTACCATGCTACATATTTCTGAACCAATTGCATTTCTGGGTTCACTACTTTTGCAAGGATGCCAGCTTGATACACTAAGCAAACAAGCAAGGAAATAAATGGATACCAAACAAACCTATGCTATGTTTCAATTAGGCAAGACTTTGTATTACATTATACATTTTTTGTATCTTCTCAACAACCTCTACAGAGATCTGCAATTGATCCCTTGAGGGCTCCCGGGTAAAAACTTTTCCATTCTGTAGAAAGATTGTTTCTGAGCAGAATCTCCAGAGCAAATCATGTCTGAGCTACTAGACTGTAAACAACGGCTGAGTCCCATAGAGTCTAGAATGACCTGAATAAGGTTCACATTAAAGATAGTGACAACAGTACAATCATTTCAGAGTGTGTACACATGTGTATAATATCACCTGTGAATATTTTAAATTTAATATTGGTTCAGGTGAAAGTGCAACAATTAATTCTCAAGATCCTGGCAGTAGTCTAGGATCTACATGATGAAATTTTGTTTGTTATTCATAGTAGCCTGTAAATGAACTTAGCTACCACTGTCATGCTGTGTTCATATCAGTCATTAGAAGGCCCTTCATACACTTTGCTTTAGTATAAAAGAAGAAGTAATCTTTATTTGTAGCTGGGTGACACCCACATTTTCACAAGTGCCCTCTGCTTGTGTGTGTGCCTGCACTTTTAGTCTTCTGTAAACTCTGAAGGTGTGTCAAGCAGGTTTACTGTGATTCAGCCCTCCAGCTAAGTCTCTCACAGACAGTATGTGAAAGAAAACCGATCCCTTCTGGATTATACCATCCACCAGGGCCTATCCAAGTATCTGGGTATCTCTCCACCCTTTAAATAGTCCTGGCCCTGATATGGGGTTGTACCCCCAAGGCTTCCTCCCTGGTGCCATGGCTCTAGGCTTCTCTGGTTCCAGCTGTCCAGCTAAGCCACTAAAATAGCCGATCCCTTCTGGAGAAAGAGGGCAGTCTCAGAGTCCTGAAGGCTGACCCTTCACCAGGTCTTTAGCCCCTTTCCTGGACTTCTGTGTATTTCCCTTCCTTGGCACTAATGGCACTTCTCTAGTGGCTAATGGGGTGGATCCTGGCCTGCCCACAGTTAGGGGGTCCCAGTCCAGGAACCCTATGCCTAGCAGCTGCCTGCTGCATCCCTTTAACTAAGCTTTGCTTCTGTTCCCTAGGTCACTTCCCCACTGTCTCAGCACCTTCTTGATCACTTCACCCCTCACCCTTACTATAGAGTTGAAGTCTTTAACTAACAGTGAAAGGAACTCTCTTGGTCCCCATGTCCTACCAGCAACTGAGCTCTCCGTGGTCCTATTGCTCCTTCAGCCAGCCTGGAATGCAGTCTTCACTCTTTCAGCTCCATACAGCAATCTCCGTAACAGACATACTTAGTGGTCTGCTTTTGCCCTTTCTACAGGATAACGGAACAAAAGGCCATTGTCATCAGTTTAAAAATGCAACATTTTAAGAATTGTTTTTAAGAAAGCCAACTTTCCCTCTGAATTTCCCAGGTAAACCTGTTTCTTCATTTGATAACGCTGCTCTCCAGCCAAAATGCTTCTGAAATAAATGTAGTCAAACTTTACTAATTCTGGGTCACTGAGAACGAAAATGATGCTTAAAATTGTTGATTGGCTCTAGTTTTCAAGGTACACTATTGGGTCAGTATATACGACCCTTGACTTGGGAATGGCAGAGGATAAGTGAGTTATAAAGGGAAGGGATCTCAATTTAAACCAGAAATGACTAAAATACATATTTGACTGGATCTATGAATAAATCTATGACTGGGTTTAGAAAGTACTTGCTTTTTAGGCAAAACAATGAATGATGCAATCTGAAGCTGGTATTGCGTCATACATGATAGGAATTGCATCATGTTATTCCTAGAAATCATGGATGATGCAATCATAACGAAGCTTACATCGCTCTGCTGAACAAATTGCCCTATATCAGCTGTAGAAATCATACAGTGTTTTCTTATTTGTCAGTGTTTGATTTTGCAAAGGAACACATTTCTGTTTAGCCAAAGTGAGCAGAGATGCCTCGTACTTGTGTGAACAGTGCAGATAACTTCTGCTATGTTTATGGTGAAGTGACTTGCATCACAAAAGCACAGTATAACCACTATGGTTAAGAAAGCCTATCGCCTTTATTTTGGCTGCAACATTGGAGATCAGGACAAATGCTGCAACACTTGTGCAATAAATCTTCGCCAGTGGTTGAACAGGAAAAGGAAATCTATGCCTTTTGCAGTGCCAATGATTTGGAGAGAGCCAACAGATCATACCAACAATTGTTACTTCTGCATGGTGCCTCCAGTTGGGAAAGGTGTGTCAAAGAAGAAAAAGTGGACTGTGCATTATCCAAACATTCCATCAGCTATACGCCCAGTACCCCACGGAGAAGGACTGCCGGTTCCTGATGCATCAGAATCAATCTCACTTGAGTCGGATGAGGAAGAGGAAGAGGATGAAACTTCTGGTCCTGAATCATCAGTGTCACAGGAC
>JANRFK010004149.1:58433514-58460519 GCA_030068395.1 Apalone spinifera
TTTGAATTCAGCACATCAAAATACATAATAAATAGCACATTTTCTCTCTGAAGCCGACAACTTCTAAAAAATTGTAGACCAGTGTAATCTGCTATCACCCAATGAGCTCTGAAATACATTTTGGATGTTTTCATTTTCATTTTAGCATATATTGGCCCAAATCCTGTAGTCTCCTATGCAGATCTTCGATAGGAGTCAACATCTTTCCCCTACCCCCTGAATAACTTAGACCAAAGACTGTAGGTTTCAAACTTCAGCTGTGGCAAAAACTGACACTGTTCTGTTTGCCTTTAGTGAGAGTTACCCACATAAGCCAGGTATGAATTTGGTCTACTTAGGTGTATATGACAATTAAAGGGTCATTCCCTGAGAGGTATTGGTTATGTGAATTCCTGACTGTTATAGGTGCTCATCATCTCTAAGGCTATGTCTACACTGCAGAGTTTTTGTACAAAAACTCGCAGATCATCCACGCTACAAGTGCATTTTTGTGCAAGAAAAATTACAGTAGATCGTAAGAAGACAGGGCTTTTTGCACGAGAGTTATTCCTCTTTCTACGAGAAAAACACCTTTTTGCGCAAAAGCTCTTGTACAAAAAGGCAGGTGTGGATGGACAACAGGGGGTTCTTGTTCAAGAAACCCCTATCAAAAAAAGCACAGGTGCTCTGATGGACATTCTGCAAAAAGTTCTTACAAAAGAAGCCTGCAATGTAGACGTAGTCTCTGACTTGAGTCAGTAAATTCAAAATTTTCCAAAGTACCTAAATAAGTTAAGAACCTAAGCCCCATTTCTAAAAATGCAACTGATTTTTTTTTCTTGTGACAGAGTTAATTGATACCAATAAGAAATTAGCCAACTAAAAATGGTATGGTAAAGGTTTTAGTAAGGATCACTTATTTTTTTTAAGTACACAATTTATAAATCTCATAATTGAATGTATTTTACACCTCATCCGTAGTCGTCATACACTGCTCTTTTTATTGGAATGTAAGTTCTCTGAGAAGAAACAGTGCAAAGTGGTTGCTACCAGGATATAAATAACATGCAGTTTTCCCCCCTTTTAGTCGTAGCCCAGACCTTTAACAAATAAAAATGAAAAAGAAATGAAATTTTTGTCATTCCTTTGTGACAAATGAAAATGGTATAATTCTGAATTAATAATCTTATCAAATTAGATCCACTTCAGTCCGTCTGCAACACAGATGTGAAAGACACAGAAAAGTAGAAATAATATGGCTTTTCATGTAGGTTTTTAGTTTTGTTTTACTATTGATCTCTGACCTTGAACAATAGAACCTCAAGCTGTGTTTCTGTCATATGTCAGTAGCTGATAACTAATGCTGAAATGTAATGTCTAAATTGTGGGGTCAAAGCAAATTGAGTAATACAACTGCATCATTCAACAAAGGGATACTGCTGTACTCCATGGTGCAATGCTTTTGTCTGAAGCCAATACATTTGAAAGAATAAATAGTTAACTCCTTAATTATGTTTTTGAATGACTGTTGAGAAAATAACTTTTGCCTGATGCCTTGAACCACCAAATATCCCCTCAACAAACCCTAAGGCCTGTATGCACATTTCTCTTCTCTTTTTTCTGAAGTGAAAAGTAGTAGAATAATCTCTGGCTTGTGATGCCCCTTTTGGGAAGATTGCCCTCATAGGCAATTACCATTCACTACATGGACACCTCAACATATTTTCTCAGAGAGAGACTTTTAAAACCTTTTGTGTTCTTTCAATTTCCAGGCTTCTACCTCAGCAAAACAAGGTTTGCAACTTATTAGAAACTAGAGACAGGATTCTTTCATGGATTGCATGCTGGTTAATAACATGAGGACTCCATGTTTCTCAAACTAAACACTCTTTACTGAGAAAACTATTTAAAGAGATGCTGCAACTGCAGCTGACATTCCAGCCATGTGCAAATAGACTAACTTCTTGGTGCCTCCTTGAAACTTTGCCCTCTGCAGGTTCCTTACAAGATGTTACATCTTTCCTTTTTATCAACTGTCTCTTTGCTGACTCACTTTGGCCAGAGGTTAGTAGTACATTGTCATAGGGATCCTCGATGCCAAATTCCTCACTTCCTGGGGAGTTCTTGACCTCTGCTTCACTCTGCCCTAAGCCCTGTTCCCATCCCACCTCTTCCCACTGCTGCTCCACTCCTTTCAAGTCCCCAACCCTGCCTTGCCCCCCTCCCTGGCCTCCTCCCGCCTCAACTCTTTTCTCTCACCAATCGGTGTCTCCTGCATGCTGCTGAACAACTGATCTCAGTGGGCAGGAAGTGTTGCGAGGGAGAGGAAAAAGCTGATTGCAGGGCAGCTGGCAGCTGGGAGGCACTGGGAGGAGTGGGAGGCATTGATCATGAGGCCACCGGAGGGTGCTGAGAGCCCACTATTTTTTCCCTGGGTGCTCCAGCCCTAGAGCACCCATGGAGTCAATGTCTGTGATAGGGATATGACCTTTTCCAGCAATCTGTTGGACCTGATAGTCTGTCAGGTTTGCGAACAAGTCTTCCATTTCTTGACTCTGCTGTCACTGTTGGTGAGGGGCTTGTTTGTATTCTGTTAGTCCTATGTGTTTATTGTATTTCTTCAAACTCTCCTCCATCAAGCCAGCTGATGGACATATATTGGCACCATTTTTTGGGGGTGCCTGTGGCCTGCCACTACTCTGCAGCTGCCTTCAGTTTGGTCCCCACACCTGTCCTGTGTCTGTACCTTATTTTGGCCTCGTATAACTCATGTTCCACTGTTGCTTGGACTTTTCCCATTGCTTTTTGTGGGTATTTGATGGTTGGACCCAGGCTTGCTCACCAATGTGTATTGGCTTGAGGCCTTTCGCTTTCTTGTGGTAGTGGGGTGCCTGACAAGCTTGGCAGTCTCATAACAAGTTCTGTGTCCTGTCCATTATTTTTCCTCTGGGCTGCAGCAGACTACCCTTTGTGGATAGCAGAATCTTGGTGTTCTCTGCCCATTAGGCCCTGTCCTGGCCTAGTAATCTAGTCCCTGAGGGGTTTATTGCAATGATACAATGAGGACTCCATGTTTCTCAAACTAAACACTCTTTATTGAGAAAATTATTTGAAGAGAGACGCTGCAACTACAGTTAATATCCCAGCCATGTGCATATAGACTATTGTCTAACTATTCCTTCTTGTCTATTTTGCCTTTGCCAGTAAGGTTGTCTTGGTTGTCTTCACTACTAACTCTGCCTTCCCATTGTTTTCTGGTTCATCAGCAGCAGACATCTTGTGCTTAAATTCTCATTTTTGGCGCTGGAACATTTACGTTCTGATGTAACACGCAGTGTCCGTTGTCTGAGCGTAGTGTGTCAAGTATGCCATAACTTGCAAAATGTGCTTATGGTTTCTTGATTGCAGTTCTTGCCTGAGTGCACTCCAGATGGTCTATATCCCAGAAAGTGGAGGGGTAATATACTGTGACCATGTAGTTTCTGACATCAAAATTAAGAAGTCTGTTCTGACCTTTTCCCAGGGTTGGGTTGGGATTTCATCAGGCTGTAGAGTCTCCTTCTGTTGTTCATGACTACAACCTGCACACCTTGCAGTTTTCAGTGTAACATCTCATAACTATGCATTTGTGTCTGGCCAATAGATACATTCACTGGCTCAATTCAAACTTGCCTCTGTCCCTACATGTGAAGTGTATATCCCTCTCATAATGTCAAAATTTAAATCTGCTGGGATTACTTCTCTATCCTTTTAAAACAAAATCTGCTCTTGCATACATATGTTTCAGAGGGGTAGCCATGTTAGTCTGTAACTGAAAAAAACTTAAAATATGACAAATAGTCTTGCAAAACCTTAGAGACTAACAAAACATGGAGATGGTATCATGAGCTGTCATGGGGACAACCCACTTCTTCAGATGAATGGAGTTAAGGGGTACAGTTTCCAAATAAGTAGCAGGGAATGAGAGGAGATGGGGGAGGGGGGAGGCATGAAGAGAAGAAAAAAGAAGGGAAAAAATATTGTCAATGGGAGTGTCCATGCTCAATGAAGCTGATGGAGTGGGTACTAAGTGCTCTTAAGTGCCCAGTATTTGGTTTTTTTATGTAATTAGGATGTGGAATGTAGCCGATTACCTTTATTTTAATTTTATCATCTTTATTCCCCATAATCAGCCCTGTATTGACTCTGTTCTTGCTTCCACACCTGTCCCTCTTTTTTTTGTCTTAAAATCCAGCATTCCTGGTAGTTGGAGTCCCTCCATCCTGTCTGTTTCATTTGTTTTAGGAAGTTGGTTTTGTTTTCCTGTTAGTCATAATCTTCCTTGCTATGTTTCTCATTCGATTGACTACTGCCACCATGTTCCATGTACCACGTGCTGGCTAATAATATGAGAGAACACTGTCTCTCTAAAATTTATTTACAGAGATGAGCTATAGCTATCATTCAAGCTGTGTGTGCAAACTACTCCTAACGCTTCCCTTCTGCAATTTGTGCTGCTTTTTCCATGTTCAAAGCATGTTGCTTTTAAGGTAACAAAGCTTACTACATTCTTTCAACTACATGCTTGTTGTTTTTATTTGGGAAGCTATTTTGCCACCTTATACATGGATCCCATTGCTTTTTTGAGATTGCAGGTATCTAATAACAATTCCACTATGCCTAGTATATAATTAAGTACCTCAAATATACAGTAGCTCACTAATCAGGTCACATACAGTATACATAAAATTGCATAGCAGAATATTTGTAATATTATTCCACACCAGCTCTATGTCAATCAGTTTCCCTTTCAGGGGAAAGAGTGCAGTGCTGTCCTTTAGATGACATGTAGAATTGAGGCCTTTGTCACTAATAGTCATGAAACATTCTGCTGTGTGGGTCTTAGTCTGACCAATACTAAGTTGAGTGAGTACTTTTGGTCACATAAAATTCCTCCTGTAGATTTTATTGGGGACATATTCTCCTCTTTCCTTCTTAAAAACTATGTTGCAATGAAGCTGATATAATGACTGCAGCATTCTAATTTAGCCTGACTGCTTTTCAGTAGTGGATAAATGACCTTGACTGTCTCTGTACATGGTTTGTGACACTCATGGCAACTGACAGGATTGTTGAGCCCTGGGCAATGTGTGTGGGGGAGGAGGAGGGAATGGTGCCTACGGCAGAAGGGGCCAGCCCTGAACACTGCTTGAATCAGGTGGTGCCCCATTTCCCCACTGGCCCCCTGTGTGGGGCTCTGGAGTGTACTGCCTGGCACTCCAGCAGCGATTCTAAAATGCCTGGGATTCTGGCCACTGGTGTTACTGTAGCGGCAGCCAGAGTGCTGGGCCCTTTAAAATTGCCAGGCCCCAGGACTCCCCTCTTTACTGTCCTCTGTGGGTGGGCCTGGGGATTCTTCTATAAAGAATGTATTTCTTCATGATCTAATTATAATTTTGGACTTATTCGTAGGGGGCCACATTCATGGGTAAATTTACTGCACTGTGAACGTCCTGTGGAGCAGGGGTGGCCAACCAGTTAGAGACAAAGAGCCAAAATAACTGTGGATAAAGGTCAAAGAGCCATTTATTATCTGTCTGTCTGTCTGTCGATAGATAGGTATAGTACACAAAATGTAGTGATAAAAATAACATTACAGGACATTTTGAACAAAAAACAATAACAAAGTCTTTAGTCACTTTAAAAATGTACAGCTAGTCCAAAGATCTTCAGAGAACTTGCCAAGGAAGAAACATCAAATTAAAAAAAAACCCTTTGAAAATACAGTAATATTCTCACACTAAAAATAAGCATCCCTGCCATGAATTTTAAATGTAATACTACTGCCCTATTAGGTCCTGTGAGTTTTTTAAAATTAAACTGATCTGAGAAGTAAATTAGCACAGTTTGAAGTGCATGTTTCATTCCAGCTTGTTGATCTCTGGTATGTTTTCCTTATTTCTTTTATGTATGAAGATTATGGCTTTTTATAGTTCTAAAAAGTCAGGTCTGTCCCAGACTGCAAATATGACAGGTTCAAAAACAATAAGAGGGAGACTCATATCTCAGAATAATTGCTTCAGCCTAGCAAACAATAGCCTTTGAATTTTCTTTAAAGAAACACAGTCTAAACCAGGTACATGCTGATTCTTTTTTTTTGCCCAGGAGTTTAAATATGACATCTGTGTTGGCTGCCTTGTTCTGCATCCATGAAGACTTTAAGGTGCTTCAGCCCTCCCCCCACACTCTAACCGAATGCTCTCCTCCCCCCCAGAGACAGGCACCCCCAGCCCCTCACTCTAACACAACCCCCCTTCTTTCCCCCAGAGCCAGGCACCCCTAGTCTCTCTGCTCTAATCCAATGCACCACCCCTCCTCCAGAGCTAGGCACTCCCAGCCCCCTGCTCTAACCCAATCCCCTTCTCCTCCCTTAGAGCCAGGCACCCCCAGTTCCCCCAACCCAATGCCTGGGTCTCACTGAAGCCACCGCTGCAGCCATGCACTTCTCCCTCCAGGCACTGGGACACTTGCGCAGAGCAGCCGTGAACAGTCTGGGTGCATGGCTCTGAACTAGCAAGAGCTGCATTTCTTTGAGCAAAGAGCCGCAGGTTGGTCACACCGCTGTAGAATATAGGCTAAGGGGGTTTCAATTTCTTCTTACTGGATCACAACTTAGTAAGTTGTAGATCACAACTTAATAGAGAGTTTTTCTCTTTGGCACCTCCCAGTCCCTTCTCTTCCCTTCACGACGATGTTGTCCATATCAATGCTCCCACAGCATCCTTGTAGTAACCACAATTAGGGATGTCACCAGTGAACTGGCAGCCTGGCCAGGCTAGAGCAGCCTGCTATCCACTGGATCCTGTTTAAGCAATTAACTGGGTAAACATAATGTTTAACGTTTGAACTGATTAAATGTGATTTTTACATCCCTAACTACAATTGATGGTATAGAGAAGTAATATTTTTGACATATTTAACTTTGACATACGTTTATCTTTTTATGATGAAGCAATCTAAACCACTAGCAACTTCTCCACAGCTTTGGAACTACTAACGAAAGCTTTTTGACTACCACTTGAGTGATGATGGACTCTTTGCAAAGTTGATTTATGTTCCTTGTTCATTTAAAATCCCAAGATATCTTATACTCCCAATGAGTCATGAGCATAAGAGTAGCTCTGTCTGAATCCTAGGGAAGACAGAAGTGCCAGGGACCTGTTTTGGTCTCTGTCATCTCTGACTTAATTTTGAATAATTGAATGGACACAATGGTACAGCTCCTCAGGGGCAGTAGTTTAATGTAGCTTTGGCTAAAGTATATAGGATCTGGACCAGTGTAGTTGGCAAAATTTGTATCCTAAACTGAGCCAATTGATTTGTGTGTGTGTTGCATATTACGTCTTCTGCACTTGTTTTCTCTAACAAGGAATTTGAAGGTAAAAAATGCCAGAATACAGCATTCACCTTTCTTTCTATTACCAGCTGAGACCTCAAGAGATCAGAGTTCTTGAATGGGGTGACATGGGTTCACTAATATTGGAGAAGGCATTCTTTCTTGTGCAATTTTGAATGATTATTCTGGGAAATAATCACTGCTCTCCTCTTATGGCTTATTTCCATATCTTTCCGGAAATGGAAACGTGTGTGAGACCTGTTGAAATTAAAGAATTGTTTGAGATGTGACCAGCAATAAAATAAACTAAGCAGTATTATGTCTCACTAAAATTATCTGTCATCTTATTGCTTATTTTAAAATGCCTTCTGATTGTGACAGCTAAATGTTTCTTTGCTCATTTAAAAGGCTTTCTAATAATAATATATACTTGTAGGGTGACAAGTTTCATCATATTGCATCAACCTAATGAACCTCTAAGTGTTTTATTAATTATGAGGGAGACCTTA
This sequence comes from Apalone spinifera, assembly GCA_030068395.1. Classification (NCBI taxonomy): domain Eukaryota; kingdom Metazoa; phylum Chordata; order Testudines; family Trionychidae; genus Apalone; species Apalone spinifera. The sequence goes on from JANRFK010004149.1 coordinate 58,441,378, forward strand.
ATGGAAATGGTAATTAACTAAAGTCCTTAGAATGTCACTGTTTAACACTCTGCACATGACATGCCTTTCTCTTTTCATGTGTAAAATTCTGAGCAACAAAGCTCCCTTGAAAACAGAAGGTGAAGATCCTTCTTAATACTGTAACACCTAAGTATCATCAGTGAGTCCTTATTCTGAGGTGTCTAGCTAGCCGATTTTAGCATTACTTGTCACTGAAAGGATCTTCCTCTGTACGAGATGTTAATTCCTGCATACTGCAGACAACTCACAACAAACCTTTGGTTGCTTCCAGTTTGTGAAAATCAGCATGTCATTTTGCCAGTGTAACAGATGTGTACAAATCTTAGTGTATAACAAGCTGGAGTATTTGGCAACCTGGCATCCATCCAAGAATGCTGCAGTGTTATACATTTGGCTAAGGCATATTCCATCATTTCTGTAGGTTAGCACTTGATTAACTCCAGTAAATGAGACTGTGGAAGAGGGAAGGGGGGGGGGGGAAACACTGTCCTTGACCAGCCCTCTACTGCCAGCAATTATGTACTCGGCAAAAATGTTTTTGTGGCACAACTAAGTTTCCTGCTAAATTGCTCAGCCCAGTGTGGGAAACACAGAGGTGACCTTCTGTGGCTTCCCCTTGTGTACATTTCTGCTGAATAGGGCAGAAAAAGAGTTCCAGTTGGAGTGTAGCAAACCTGCTGAATAAATCATGCTTCAAGAACATGACCTGATTTCTTCTCAGTGCAATATCATACTCTGCTAATGGAAGCATTCTCATTTCAATATAGCTATCTTTTTCCTGGCAGAGGTAAAAGAACCTTGAATATGGATGGTTCTTAGCAATAACTATAAATTCTTGAAGGCAAACAAATGAGACAATGAGTGTAACTGACAATGTAGTAATTATAGCAATGCCTGTACATGCTGTCTGAAAACACCACCAAAGTTTCATCTTTGAAAGAACTGCAACAAAAAATATTCTATTTTGTTTCTTTTTTTGCTTTCATTAAAAATTAAAATCTAAAGTGAAGCTGAACCAAAACTTGGAATCTAAGCACCTCCCCCATTGGTAAAACCTGGGCTGGGAATAGATATTCCTGGCTGCCTGCCATTTCTACCAAACTCTGGTTCCACATATCATCAACCACCATCCTGTTTGGAACTGGATATTCATTTTTGATCAGATGCTGATCTCAGTGTGGTGCTGTAAGTACAGTGTAACTTCAATGAATATTTTGCTCTGGATTTACAGCACTGTGACTGATCTGAAAATCTGCTTTTTGGGGGGCTTCATTCTCTAATAAAATATTCACTTTACTCTATCAACAGACATAATTTAACAGAGAATAAGCATTTATTGATAATTAAAATAAGTCTACTACATTCTGTCAGGTGGCTTATAAAGGTTGTAGTTCCTTAGGAATTTTTGCATAAGGAATTTCCCTTGTATTTTTATTTTCCATGCTTCTGTGTTCTATTGATATGCTCTTCTACTGCCTCTTCCTATTACTGCAAGAACAGTCAGACAAATACCTTTGTAATGCACCTGTAATCTTCTAATAAAAAATGGAGTGTTATGGTTGTTTTCAAACTTAGACCCACATTATGCTGTCTTGGTACTCTGATTATTAGATATTTTTGTAATCTTTCTGCCAGTGAAGCTGGCATCAACCAGAGCCGGATTCAATGTTTAGAGGTTCCTTTTCAACAATACAACACGGAACTGGCTTGAGTCCCTAACCATGGGAAAATTACATATCACCCCTAGGTGCTTCTGATAGGCAATACTACTTCAGTTGCAATCATAGAGTCTGACTATAGAAAATATCCTTTTAATGAAAGGAGGGAAGTCACATGACCTTAACGATGGAAGATTCTACAAGCAGGGTTCATGATCATAGATATGTAAGCAGAACACCCAACCCTGAGTACATGGGTCAGTGTCTTTTGCCTCATGTTCTTGAGTGCTGTAATCAAAAGTTCCTGGACTGTCCCCCCCCTCTGCTCTCTCCCCATACCCAACTGACAGTGGTTGTTGTTGGTCAGTGAGGAACCAGGGTTGAGAGGTCCATCCCTGTGAGTTCATCTTCCACTTGGGGAAGAAGGCATCTTGCTTTCTCTGCCATCTGAGCACTTCCTCTGGCTGGCTGCCCTGTTAGTCACTGTTCCTTTCTGCTAGCTGCACCCTCACCGACTGGCTCTCCTGCCAGTCACTTTTCCTCAGGCAACTGTTTGTTGGTGGCTGACTGCTCACTACTTTTGCTGGCCGCTCGCATCAGCCACTGATCAGTTAAGCAGGTGACAGCACAAGGTCTCTGCTGCGACAGATGAAGGTTATTCTGATAATGATTTTTAGCTCTCAGCAGGCCGGACAGCCACATTGCCTCACCACAAATTAGTTCAGTTCTTATTGAATACGTAAGCTAACAAATGGCTTAATGAAGCCTATTTAGCTCTGTATTTGAACACTGGGGTGGAACAAGCTTACCCAGACCAGGGGCACTTAGGGAGAGTCCCTGCCTCCTGGCTGGGACACCCATCCCTACCCTTATTACTTTCACAGAAGTCTGGCATTCAAGCCCCTGGCTAAATGAAGTCTTTTCAGCTGAGTGACACCCCTCTCCCCCATTTGGGACAGGTTAAGCATGATTCTGTTCTCTTTAAATCATACAGTAAAAACAACATTTCACTACTCTTCATTCAGTATTAAGGGTTTGTAGCCCAACACCAGCCAAAGCTGCTGATGTGGAGCAAAACCTCTCTATCTGCTATACTGAATATCCTTGCAGAGTAGTTGCCCTCAAGTCTCTCTCCTGTCCCACTATCAGGGGCCAACTTCTTCAGACCCTGATTACATATTAAGACTGCCTTGCTTGAAGCTGTTACTGTTGTTGACTCGGACCGATATCTTTACAAAGCTTTTCTTTCCAAATATATGGTTGATGTTCTCACAAACTTATTAATGGCTAAGTTTTATTTATTTGTCACTAAATGAGAGAATTGGTTAATGAGTAGCAGAACTTGAAACAGAGAATCAGGATGGGGGAGGAGGGTAGAGCAGTCTGAACTCACCTGTGTAACAAGCTTTTCTGAGTGCTGCTGCTTTTACTCAGACATGAACTCTGGTGCTCTCATGGTATCAATAATGTAATTTAATTAATTTTATATTTAAACAAGAAACTTAAAAAATAGCTACTGCAATTTCATTTTTTACTTCCTCTGCTTTCATTCATAAGCCATGTTATGGATAAAGCATACTCCTTAAGTAGGTGTGGATGAAATAAAGATAGTAAGGCAACTGCTATGGTCTTTTAGGAGCCTGTGCTCAGACAGCAGTTGGTTTAATTGGCAGAAATACCTTTAAAGCTGGGTCTGTGGTCATATTTTTAGTTCTTCAATCCTAAATGAATATAGGCATGAATTATAGGATTATAATTATCAGGGGCTGAGCAGTGCTTAACTTACATGACAGGAATAGTACTACTGAAAGGGGCAGCTTGTGTGTTTAAAATTAGGCACAGACTTGAGTGCTTTGTAGGAGTGGGTCTGAGCACCTTGTTGCTTTAAGCCTTTATACCACATGTATATAATGCAAGAAGGCAGGAGGAAGGATGCATGCAATGTGGGCCTCTACCTCCTGTGGGTTCTGTGTATCACAGTGCATTGTGGCATCAAGCAGGCTGTGACGGAAGAGGCTAGCTACTTTTAGTTATAGTCTGTTATCTGGAGGAGTGTCTAATCTATTCATTTCGACTTCTATTCTTGCCAATCCAAAGCTTCAGGCACTTTACACCCTGTAAACCACACAGTACTAAAATAGTACAGATTAAAAGGCTATTTAATGTAATCTAATGCCTAACTGCTAAATTAATTAAATAATAATGCATCCCACAGCTAGTCAAGTCTTCCGGCCTCCTACCCACAATGGCTTCAGTGCAAGTTGCAAGTGCTGCTGAAGAGCAGGGATGAGCATAATCTGCTATATATTTTAGAGAGTTTGTCTGTTGGTGGTCCTAGCTTTTACCGTTTAGGAGGTGTTCTTGATCAAATTTGGTACACAACTTCCTCTTATCATAACATAAAGCAACATAAGAGTTCGGTTGTGCCAGGAAAATGGATTGTGCATGGAATAGGATTGTTTCTCATAAAACCATACGGAAAAGAGAATTACCAAATCAAGTACAGGCTTCAAAACTGACACAGCTGAGTGAATGTTGAAAGAAACAGAATCAAGACAGGATGAACCTGGAATAGGATTGCTGTTCAATAAACTGTACAGAAAAGAGATAAAAAGAGAAATTTGGAGTAGTGCTCTGTTTTGGCACAGCTACATCAGTACATAAGGTTTGAAAACAAGAAGAAAGTATTATTGAAAACCAAATTGACTATAGACCTTTTTGTTAAAACATAACAAAAGATAAAAGTTTATAGAGATAAAGAAAAAATACACTTGATGGAATTCCCATTTTAAAAATCTACTAAAAATTAAATGGAAAAATTTTAATAATCCCTTTTTCTAAGAAATCCAAAAGAAAAAATAACTTCATAAAAATAACAATGTATGTTTGAAAAATACAATCATTTAAATAAAGCATGTACATCTTCCTTTTATTTTAAACAAAAACCTTAATTGAGTTAAGGACCCGAGCAATGCTGAGTAAATCTACTAATTTTTCCTATACTGAATAAGCATCTGCCCTCATTTAGATCACTATGTGTAGTGATGGAACCCACCTGTGCTTTAGGACAGCTGTAGTGGATGCTGAAAAGGTCCAGAGTAAGGCAATGATGATGGATTACATATATAGGAAAGTGAATGTGGTGTTATGAACTGGCTTAAGCTTTACGGACTTAGGGATGTCTGGTGTGAATGCACACTTCACATAATTGTAATGATGAGTTAACCGCAAGCCCCTACCTTGGACAAAAGCATTATGTGAACCTACCCAGGTGTTTTGGTCTCTGTGTATAGAGGGTGCTTGTTTTTCTGTTTGTTTGGTGGGGTTTTTTTTGGCTGAGTATTGTTTTAGAAAAGAGTGTAAAGTTGAGAGAAGGCAAACAAATGCAAAATGTGACACAGGCAGCCTGCAGAAAGTCACACAGATGTCTATAAAGCGCGTGGTAGGGTGGGTGAAGCCACAAGGGAGCATTTGAGTGAGATGCTAGGCAAAGAAGCGATCTCTTGTTCTTGCTTCCTCCTGTGTTCAGAGAAGCAGGACTTTGATGCACTCCTGTTAATTTACAAAGAAAGTACAAAGAAAATACCAGGCACCATCAGTTTTTCCTCCCTGGCAGAACATTCTCAAGGCCCTTAACTCTGAATAGCCACTTGGGTCAAAAAGGGGTAACAATCTGATGAGAAATAACAATTAACTAGGAAGGACTATTTTGCAGGGAAAGGAGAATAATCAGAAGTTCTATATATGCTAAACTAAGAGAATCGTATTTCATGATTCAAAGTGTAGGATGATTTCTACAAGGGTCAAAGAGATTTGTTTTTTATTTTTGTTTTTTCCTGAGTGAAGTGGTGAACAATTGACAGAATACAATTCCCCTTCTCCCTCTTCTTCTGAAGCAGCACAAGCAGGATTCTGGACTTGATGAATGAATGGTCTGATAAACTATGTTTCTAACTATGTGTTAATTTGTTTTAGTGAGAGAGTTGCAGTAATGTCAACAAGTGCATAACAAACTCAATAATATAAATGGATTTTTCAAACTACTCTCACTTTTCAAATATAATTAAATGGTATATTGAAAAATACCAAACCAAATCAAAATCAACTTCTGCAGCCAGAAACACTAGAAAAATCCTTGACCTCCCCCCTTCAGGTATCTAGGAAAAAACCTTAAGAGAAAAATGTAATAAACACACCACTATGAGAAACACCATCAATATATTTTAGTGACAAAAGGAACTATAAATTAGGCTGACTCAGATATATGGACACTGAATTATGTACTGCTATTTATAATAACAGTTGTCCAATTAGTATTAGATTACACATGTAATTATCGTTCCAGAGGAAGGTGATAGTCGGAGTGAGAAACTTATATAAGTTGAGAGAACATTATTCAGAAAAATTCCTTTTGGATATCTGCAAGAGGACTGAGAGAAACTCCTAGGAGAAACTGCTCAGTTAAAATATTGTATATCCAGTAAGAGTGCAGTGAATACTTTAAAATCAACCTCATTGATGACAGCTAAGTATGACGCTGAAAAGCAGAGCATGACCTCTGCTGGCATGGGGTAACTACACGTTGTACTTCCATGGTCTGCACCCTCAACCAAGGAATTTGGCAGACCAGGGGAGATCAATGCTGGCCCTCTGGGAGGGCGGAGGAGGAAATGCTGAGAATAGGGACTGTTTTTTCCCTGTGAATGCCCCAGCCCAGGAACACTCACTGGAATGCCGTATCGCAAATATTACTGGACGATGAAAGTTTGGATTATAGAAGCCCAGCCTTTACCCAAAACCATTGTCCCCAGCAGTGTTGGGAAAGGGAAGGCATGTGCATTGCACGATGGCAATTCTTGGCTGCCAAATTGCCACTCAGACCATGCTTCTGTTAGCCACTTGACATAAATTAGAACAACTCCCAGGCTGCTGGGATCTATGCAGGCATTAGTGCTGGGTTAGAACTGGCTCTGGCTCAGAGAAACATGACAGGCCATATTTTCAATCCCCTTCCTTGGTGTCCTGTAGAATGTGACTGCAGCTGAGAGCCGCCCTGATACTTTTAAAAGCAGATATATTTTTCATAGGCCATCTATATTTACAATCATTTGGGGAAAAATGAAATGGTGATATGTTTTCCTTTAATTTGTTATTGATTTTGCTTCCATTGGGAAGCATAAGAATCACAAAAAATAAAGAGCCAGATCTTGAAGCTATCTTATTTACACCACCTAAGAATCTAGACTTGATTTACAGCATGGAAGTGAAAATGTCAACCATAAAAAACAGTGTGCCAGACTTTTCTTTCATTTATACCAGTGTAACTCTATTGACTTAACTGAGTGAGACTATATTTTGAGTTCTGATATGGTTGCAGTCGAATGTATGTCAAAATAAATCACACAGTAATGTACCACTAGTAAGCTTCAGAGATGATGTGAAGTGTAAAGGAAAAGCGGGGAGATGGGTATATATAATTTATAAGGCACCTATTAGGGATCAAAGTTTTGTAAAGTTGTAAGAGAAAAGGCTGAATTCTATGACCCTTATCACACGTAGAGCACATACACATGGAAGTATTCTTATTGAAGCTTTGTCTTGTGACCTTTATATCAATTCTCCTAGAATTATTAACTTTCATACGTGACTTAATAAATGGTTTATACAAGCACAATATCTGATTCTGACATCACTTGCACCACTGGGCCCTGGTCTACACTAGGACTTTATTTTGTAATAACCCCCCCAAGGTCAAATTTATAAGTGGAGTCTCTATACTACCAAGCTCTTTATTGCAAAGTAACGGGCTTCAGAAATTGAAATATGTACTTCTGCTTTTCACCAGCAGTAACGCTAATTCTGAAATAGTTATTTCAAAATAATGGTAGTGTGGATACTCTGGTGCCATTATTTTGAAATAATTGGCCTCCGGCAGCCTCTTGCAGCTGCAGCATTTCCACTGCTCTCCTCCTACTGCAGAGCTGTACAAGTCACTGGACGGGAAGAGGAGGACTTGTCACACGTGACTAGCGTTGCAAGCCCTGTGCAAGGAAGCACCACAGTGAGACATGAGTGACCCCAACATCCCCTCAGACATCCTGCCAGCACTTCTGCTGCTCCTATGGCGACACTGCCCAGGGATGCAGAAGAGCTCCAGCCTGGATTGGTGTGGAGATCCTGGACTTCATCAAGGTGTGTGGGGAGAAGCCTGACCTCCAGGATCTCTACATCAAGAAAAGGAACGCTGGCATATATGGCAGGATCACCACCAGCCTAGCCAATCACACCAGGATTGTTGATCAGTGCCAGATGAAAAAAAAAAAAAAAAAGCTGTGGCAGGCCAACCACAAAGCCAGGAAGCAGAGCAGACACTCTGGGGTGGCATAGCACACCTGCCACTACTATGAGCAGCTTAATGCCATTCTGGGAGTGGGGGGGGGGAGGGGCTGGTCTCCTCCCCCGCTGTCATCATTGAGTCCGGCCAGAACACACCTGACATCAGCCTGCAAGAGGGTGGGATGGAGGAGGCGGCGGCGGCAGCAGCAGCCAAGCCTGGTGACCATGCCCGCCAGCCAGGAGCTGCTCCTGTTTTTGGAGCTAGTCCTCCCCCCTCCCAGGACATCTCCCAGGTTCCTGAGGAACCCGCAGAGGGCACTTCAATTGAGTTCTCTACCTTTCCCTATCTACAAGCAGGGTCAGGTAATGGGGCTGCAAGGGGCTGCATGCTCCTCTCTTAGCCTAGTTGGCCTGGAGGTTACACAACAGCCTATGCACATGCGTGCCAATCTGGAGCACTCAGCTCCACGATGCTCTCTCACAGGAACCTTGTGTACCTGGGGAGGCCCTAGGCCAGAAGGCAAGGATACTGCGTCGAGGGATCTCCCTGCTGGTCCTCCTTCGAGGCTTAAAATTAGCTAAGAAGTAGAAGGTCGTGGGCACTGATCTCCTGAGATTTTGTAACGTATTACTTTTTTGTATTGGGATCTTTTCTATCTTCTTTATATCTTGGGATAGGGTGGGTTGTGTTCATTGCTCCTGTTTTTGCTGTTAATATTCTAAAATACATGGTTTGACCCTAAACCTCGTGTGCCTGATGATTGGATCAATAGTCCGCCGGTGATAGCGATATGGATTACCAGGAGAGCCTCGCTTTTGATTCAGGGATCATTAACAGCTAGTCAGAGCGAGTCTAATTCTATTCTAAATTAACATTATCTCGTTCCCTGGGTAACATGAACCCATTAGTACTTCCTCTGGTAAGCAGTGTCTGCTGCTCACACACACCTCCCCTCAAGTCACTCCTCCTCCAGCGGGCAGGGATAGACGTTCTCTGTGAGATGCCACCACTGCCGGATACAGAAGAAAGCTGAGCTGCCCCATCCTCCCTCTCCACCCGCAGGTTCCTGGCCTGGCCAGCACTTTCCCATGCTTGCTTGTCTGTGGCCCATGGGCATTGCAATGCTCCCAGGGACTTCTGTGCACCTGCTAGAAAGTGCCTGCTGTCCAGGCAACATATGGCCTTGCTCAAAGCATATCATCATTGTTTGAATGAGACCTCTGGTGTCAGTTCAGAGAGTAAGGCTAGGCATCATACACAGTGTTTCCTGTGATGACTGCCCTTGTAACTTTTCTTCACAGCTGGAACAACTGTGAGCTTGGCATGTCCCCTTACATCCCACGCCATCTACTTGACTCAGCAGGATCCACAGGTGGAAATGCACCTGGGAGTAGCTGATAAGGTAGCAGATGGCCTACCTGCTGTCCCTCATCTGGGGGCTCAAGGAAGAGTGCCAGGAGCAGGCCACCAACTGGGAGGAGTGCCGGGTTGACTGGGAGCAGAGAAAAGCCATCTGGGACAAGCTGATGTGCTAGTATGATGCCATGTTCTCCATCCTTGCCTCGGTGATGGAGCGTATGGCGTTGTGCATGGAGTGGGCTACCAGCCACCTCCACACCCATCCCATGGCTTCTCTTCCAAGGCTCCCCAGAGGCTGCTGGGGCCCAGCACATGAAGCAGTAGGACTTCTAGAGCAGCCGAAACCTCTAGACCACCTGGATGTGGGCACCACTCCCAGCCCCATCCCTAAGCCCTCCTTTTCCATGCCAGGTTCTTTTCTGATTTCCTCCCCTTTTCTATATCCCCCAGATAAAGAGCCCTCTTTTTTCAAAAAAGTTCTCTTTTGTTTGCTCTGCAGGAGGTGGGGGGAAGGAGGAGAGAGGGCAGGGAAAGGGACGGGTGGGAGATGAAAGACACAAACAGGGAATGCAGGAGACCCCTGTGGAGAACCATGGGGAGAGTCTCAGAACTGGCTTTGCATGAAACTGTCCTTCAAGGCCTCTCTGATGAGCACAGTCCCTTGCTTTGCTCTCCTGATGGTACTGGTGTCTGGCTGCTCGAACTCCCTGGCCAGATTTTCAGTCTCTGTCCCCCACCTTGGCAGAAAAGTCCCCCCTTGCTTTTGCACAGGTTGTGGAGCACATAACAGGCCACCACTATGAAGGGATGTTGTGCTCGCTGAGGTTCAGAAGGGTGAGGGATCTTCTGAACCTCCTCCTTTCCAAGATCCTTTGGCACCTGCCCAGCCTGGTGTTGAACTCCTCTTTGCTGGAGTCCAGGCTGCCCATGTAGGGCTTCATGAGCCAGGAGAGCAAGTGGTAAGCTGCATTGTCCAGGATCACTATGAGAATGTCTGCCTCTATGACTCTAATGGTGTGGTCGGGGGAAAAAGTGCTGGCATACATCTTTAAGTCGAGGCAGGAATTCTGGAAGATGCAGGAGTCATGCACCTTTCCCAGCCATCTGATGTTGATGTTGGTGAAGTGTCCCTTGTGACCCACGAGGGCCAGCAGCACCATAGAGTACCCTTTTTGGTTGATAAATTATGAGGCACGGTGGTTGGGGGCCAGGATGGCAATGTGTGTGACTCCACCTCACCCTGACTCCACCTCACCCTGCAACTGGGGACGTCCATGGTGGCAAAGCTATTGACGATGGTGTCCTGTCACCTGAGGGCAGGGGCGAGCCACTCGCAGAGCTCCAGGAAGGTGGCCTTCTGCATACAGAAGTTGTCTGGATGGCTTCAGTGGTGGTACTTAACGTAAGAAAGGAGGGTTCAACCTGAGTACGGGCTGAAGGAAGAACTGAGATCAAACTAGGAACAAGTGCATTGCTGGATCAGGATCGTGAAGGATCCCTCACCATCACATTTACCCTCCTATATCAATTGTTTTGCAGTTTTTTAATGTTAGTGCTTTTGCTTATTATTAATACAGTACAATTGTATCTTTTGTGGGTTTTTTTCATTGCAGCTTCTCTACTTGCTAGATCTCAACATCTGTTATTTGGATCTTAAAGTTAATTCTCAGGAAATATTTACTGTTGTTAGTCTCAAGCCAGCTGCACTGACCCAAATAAGGAAGTGCCTAGAAGTGCTATTTTGATTTCCATATAGAAAACAGTAACAAAAAAGGCATAATTTATGATCACTTCTTTACCTCCTCTAAGAGCTGTAACAGAAATACAAATTTCATGGCTGTGCTTCAAAAGAGTATATCTTCAGACGTGAGCCATGACCATTACCCCAGAGTTCATTTGTTTTTAAAAATATTTCGATTGTTTACTTTTATACTAAGTGTGCTCTGTGAAAGAATTTGTTAGCATGAGCTGTGGATGGTACAAGAAAATGGATCATACAGAGGATTGCCTGTAATATTTCATTAAACATTGTGATTTCTATATCAAACCATTCAAGCCAATATGGCAATCCCATTTGGAATGTTGAACATCTTTTCCTCATGGGTGAACTGCACTATTGCATTCATATGTCAGGAGTCCAACCCACTCAGAATTCATGATTTTAAAGCTAAACATTTGGAGCTCTTGTCACTTGCCTTCTGGCTTTGCCATATTGAGTGTTTATATTTCCAAACTTATTATCCACAATCATTAGGGCTAGAAATGTACTTTTCCTGTAAAATTAAAACTGAGCTGGTCATGTATTCAAATGACCCCATAATCTTTGAGAAAAAGACCAAATATCACAAGACTTGCAATAAAATCTCAAGAGTTAGTAACTTTGAAACTGTTCTTTCAGTTGACTGTAACTGTAATATGTGTATAGCAATTCACACTTCTACTTCTGTTTTTATAACTGCTGCAAATTGCAAGGATCCTGTCTAAAATAAGATGTGAAGCCACCACTAGAACTGAGTGAATAATTATTTAAAAAGCCTTATTTGTGGAAATTTATACATTAATTGGCTAGCTTTATACACTGGGAAAGTGATTGACTGAGACTCCTCTATAGGACCTATATCTGAACACTGCTTTTTTTGTAATAATAATCATAAAAAAAAGTGCTGGTACTAGGATTGCCAGATATCAAAATTGTTGAGCAAAAAAACCTCCAGGAAAAATTGTCGAGAAGAAAAAGCACCGGGGCTGAAATGAGGTTGCGGTCCCTTTAACTGCCATGTGTCCCAAGTAGGCTTCCATCTGGCGTGAGTGCTTCCAGGGCTGCCGGGGGACTGTGCTGGAGGAAAGCGACGAGTGCTCCCAAAAAAGGTGAGGGTACACCGTACCAGTGTGTACTGTCACAAAAAAAGCACTGCATCTGAACTGTGATAAAATCTAGCAGATTCTTTCTGCATAACATCTCTGTAATATGACCTTTCCTGTCTCTCTACACAGCTGAAACTCTCATCTAGGCTTTCATCATCTTGTATCTTCGTAACTGCAATATCCTTTATATGGGCCACTCATATATATATCAGAATATGGTTGCAGTGATCACTTTCCTAATCCTTCACTATGACTATCTGACCTCCTTCTTCTATACTGCACCAAACAGAAGCCATTTGTTTTCATTTTAAAGGTCTTTCACAGCCTATACTCACCCTATCTTTCATCTCTCATTCAGTATTGAGAGGTTGAATTTTGCTTCTAATCAGGCCATGACCCCAGCCACCACTATCAACTTTTTAAATCTGCTTTCTCTCATACTGCCACTCACACTTAGGAGAAATTCCCCACAAACATCTGCTAAGTTTCCTCATTATCCTTCAGAACCTTCTTAAAGTTCTTTATTTCAATTATGCCTACCAACAACTTTACAGTGGTCAGACTACTGGTGTGTTCAGACCACTGCCTATTATGCTGACCAGTACCGATTCATCTTGTAAAAATAAATCCTCAAAGGGATTACATTTGAATGATAAAAACAACACGAATAAAAAAACCAGAGTAAAATGTAACCTGAAATGTAGTACTTTCTCCCTTTTTAGAGAGAACTTCAGAGTTAGAACACCCAGAATTATGAATCAACCAGTAAGCAACATAGCTCATTTAGAACCAGAAATATGCAATTCACCAAAAAAGAAAAGCAAATACTGTACAGTTCTGTTTTACATGTTAACTATTAAAAAAAAAAAGTAAAATTTAAAAAAAATATTTGATAAGATAAAGAAATATTCTGTGGCTGTTTCATTTAAATTAAGATGGTTAAAAGCAGCATTTTTCTTCTACATACTAAAATTTCAAAGCTGTATTAAGTAAATGTTCAGTTGTAAATTTTCAAAAAAACAACCATAATATTTTGTTGAGAGTTACAAACACCTTGGAAATTTTTGTAACTGGGTTATATGATGCAGCAAGAAGTGTAGCTTAAATTAAAGCAAAACCCTGTTCACTGGTATAAATCCAAAGTGACTCTGCTTAAGTTAGGGGATCATGGGCCTCAAACAGAAACATGAAAACTACCCACAATGTAGATAACATAAATTAGCTTTTATTTACCAATGTTTACAAAAGTGTGTGTGGTACATGCCACTGCTAAAGTATCTTGTCTGTGTGGGAGATACTGTCTTGAAATGTTTTATTAAGAAAAGTATGAAGAAAAATTAGAATATTTTTCACATCTTTGTCTCTTCTGGTGGTCGGTTCATGAAGTCTTGAATGGCCTGGTGTAGGGTTATCCATTTATTAATTGAGATTTTCAAAGCTGTAATCCATCTGAAAGAAAGGCAAGAACAATAACTGCCAATGAATGGGTGCCATATGTACCCTTGGTTGAAAGAGACACTTCTCCTGAAATTGGCTTTTATAAATCTGTTGTAGCGTCATGTCGCTAAAAATGCTAATTATATGTAGACTGGAGAGGGGTAGGAAGGGAAGAATTGGCTGTAAGAGCAACATGTCTGGGCACAACTTCCAAATTATGTAATAGATTGCTTGTTATAAGTCAAATCCTACAATTTTTAATCTTGGGGACATCCGTGGGAGTTTTTTCTCTACTAAGACTATAGAATGTAGGCATAGAAAATGTCTTCATAGACTATTTTTTAAAAATTCTGATGATCAATGTTGGGTGTAATTAATCTGTGAGAACTAGGAGTACCTACTATTCACTTAATCTAATTGATCATGAAAGGCACTTAGGTAGTTACACTGAATGGAAGCACCTACACATGTTCATGAGAGAAACCATAACAAGTTCCTTCTTGAATTGCCACAATTTAGCCTTGTTACTCCAGTGATGACAGTAACAGCCTCATGACTCATATATGCCAGCTAATTTTGCTGCAGTATGACTACAACTAGCATTAGAGAGAAATAAAAACAAACCGGTGAAAACGAAATGGAAGGATGTTAGCAAACATTCTTGAACCACTGTGTTCTTACTTGTTCCGAGAGTCTGGCAAAGAGAAGTGAAACAAAGATCTCAATTTACCGTTTATTTTCATTTACATTCTCGGCACATAGGTAGAAAGTCTGAAATTCTTCAGATGGAGGTTTCATTTCAATTACAGATCTCCTGGAGCCAAGTGACTGTTCACTTACAGTGTAACCTTGCAGGTAAATCCCACCTAGAGAAAGGGAAACAGCACAAATCACTTGCTATTCTACTGTAAACTGTAAATGTGCTAAGTCCTTTCCTTCTGCTTAACAATGGAAAGGTTTATACATTCTCTTTTCAGGGACCTAGGCAATGATGCTTCCAAAAATCATGCATCAGAGATTTAAATTATAAAACCATTCATGTCAATTTTTACTCTGAAAAGTGATTAGAGAAAAGTTAGGTCCTCAACTGCTCCTCTGATTTCCAGATCAAAAGTATTCGGTTTACAATAAAACAAATGTTTTCTCATCTGACAACCCTACAATTCAGCCTGAGATATGGGGGTCAAACTGAATTCTTATAAGTTTGCACATCATCACCATCAATGAAGGTTCTACAAATCTTTGGATGAAAAACACTATACAATTGCTAAATGTTTTTATTATTACAGTCCAAATGTTGCCCTCAGTTACACCTCTGCTCTCTTTGGAGTTGCACAGATATAACTAACTGATCTTTACTTATTGGAACTTAGTAAAAACATGGGTTGCTACATGAAAAGTATTGAGAAGTAGGGAAAAAGTATCAGAAGGGAACTTACGTCACTGAGGTCAGCAGATATGAATATGAATATATAGATAGCAGTTTCTTTGAGTAAGAAAATGCCATTTGTCCAGAGCCGCTTTTTTAAGTAAAACTGGACACTAGGGTTCTGACTTGAAGTAAAGATATAAAGTTAAGACTTAAAATGAGTATGTGTCCAAACAGAAGAGCCTCAACCCATGTTCTACATTCATACACAAAAATCATGCAGCCAGCTTTTTGAATTAATTGTTTTGGTGCAAACCTCAAAATGTGGGTGTTTTATTTTAGTTGTGGGAATTTAGAAGTCACTTTAACAAAAGTAACTCATTTTGTAAAGCACTTTGGGGCTATCATCTGCTTTCAGATAATTATTTGGTGAGCTGTAAGTAAGGAGTGAACTCCATATAGTTTCTTTCTGTGTGTTTACTATTGAGCTGTTAATGAGTGTAATTCCAACACAGTGCCAGTAATTTAATTGCTTTTCATTTGCAGTTGTTCATGCTGGCTGGCCCAGATGAAGTATTTCTTAGAAAGACTTTAGCTTGTCATTAAATATGAAAATGACAAAATATATATTTGGTAGCTTTTGATTTTTGCTGTTCCCTTAAATTAAGAAGAAATTTGGAATTTTGAAAATTGCATTTCTTACTGGTACTAGTTGTTCCCTTTCTCTGAAGTGTTACCATTAGACATGGCAGGATCATTAAAAGCAGCCACGTGGTGACTCTGAATAACAGATATGTTTCATGACTTATTAATCTATGTTTCAGTGTCAGACTATACAGTACTTCCCAAAGAAATAATAACTGTTCAGTTTACATTTACATGTAAATTGAACATTTATATTTACAAATACAGACTTTTTTAAAATGAAAAATTCACACTTGAGTTGGCTGAAACATTATGCAGATTATGCTGGATTCATTAAAATTGTTTTTGTAACTGAAATACCAAACCCAAAAATTCCTCAC
Organism: Apalone spinifera; assembly: GCA_030068395.1. NCBI lineage: Eukaryota > Metazoa > Chordata > Testudines > Trionychidae > Apalone > Apalone spinifera. The sequence goes on from JANRFK010004149.1 coordinate 58,457,449, forward strand.
CAAAAGGGAAAAATTTGACATTTTTAAAACTAACAATTTCAATTTGACTCCAAATGACTTTTAATTTGAAATTTTACTTTATCTTTTTAAAATAAAATTAAAATCCTCAAAATTGAAATGGTTTGTTCAACCCAAAAGGAATTATATGAGATTTTCAATTTGCTGAAAAATTTGAAAAGTTTGTTTCAGGTCAACCTGAACTGTTCAGTAACTGTACTGAACCATACGTTATTTACATAACTCTACTTAAGAGGAAGTTCATTCAAAGTTTTATTTTCCAAATTACTAGTCCTATTGACAACATATTAGGTAACAAAGAGCCACCACTGTCAGTGGAAACTATTGATAAGGTACTGTCTGCAATAAGATTGGAACAGTCCAGAAAAGAAGTTACGGTAGCAAGAAAAGATACATTACATCGTCAAAGAAAGTTGGTTCAGTTTATTTTAAAAATCGTGTATTTAAGAACCAGAAGGGCATGCAACTAGCAGTTAGAGCACAGAATTAGCCTCCCCAATTACCTGTTAACTAATTCTACCTCTATGGCTTTGGACAAGTTTCTGTCTCAATTTTCAACCTCAGAGGGATGTCCTAAGCACTACTTATTTCATTATCATACAACCCTTTGAAGCTGAAGAGAGCTATATACATACTAAAGATTTTTATCAAATTATAATATAAAACTCTTAATTGATCATGTAACGAACAGTAAAATAGTGTCCTGTACAACAGCTAAATGGTCCTGAAAGTGGTTTGTTTATTTTTGCATATTATGGTAAAACTCTACCCTCGGTCATAGAAACCCCTTTCCTCTACCTTGTACAGCAGCAAGGAAAGATTCTAAACTCAGTCCAAAAACCATGTGGGAGCGCAGAGCAGCTAACACACCAGCTGATGCATTGCGGCCTTAAGGGAAGCTTGCTAGAGGATGAGGCCATGTGCCCAACATGCTGGCATATATACTGTCATTAGCTGCATGTGTTAGCAAACCTGTTCACTTTGTGGTATTTTCCTGTACACTTTAGATTTTTCCTACCTTGTACATTCCTGCCTGACTGATTACTTTTCTCTCATTCCCCTTCCTCCTGGTGAAAGAGATCCAATTAGAGCCATTACATATGTTGGAGAACAGCCCGGTCTTCTGCAGTGTATCTGAAGCCCTACTGAAGTTGTCCATCCTTTGATCTGAGAGCAAGCCTCTTTGGTGTCTCCTAACCCCAAATCCTCAGAAAGGGAGGGGTGAATTTGCTGGCCCTGAGTCTCATCCCTCTCTCTAGGTGACTGCTACTTCCCTTCCTGCTTTCTCCTCCATCTTCTTGAAACACCCTTTCTCCCCAGTACTGTGCTGGTCCCAGGATTCAATGCTAGTTCTTGAGACCTGGCTTCCCTTTGTACCTTAGGATTTTTCTGTGGGGTACCCCTGATGACCTCTCTCTTGGGGCATGTCTAGACTGGTTTTTTTTTTCAAAAGGAGATATGCCAATTTGGTTCTAATTTGCGTATCTTCTTCCAATTGCATTTTCGAAAGCGGGTCTTTTGAAAGTGAAAGTAGTCTGGATGCAGGGTTTTTTTTTGTTTTTTTTTGAAAAAAAACCCCCTTTTTTGAAAAAACCCGCTCTTCCTAAAAAAGGTTTACATGGTTTTTAGAAAAAGGGTTTGTTTGTTTTTTTCATAAAAAAAGCATCCAGACTACTTTTCACTTTCGAAAGACCCGCTTTCAAAAATGCGATTGGAAGAAGATATGCAAATTAATGCTGAACTTGCATATCTCCTTTCGAAAAAACCCCGTAGTCTAGATGGGTCCTTGCAGTCTTCAAAGAAGCTGCCAAGGGGATCACTGTCTTCCCAATGTACAGAGAGTATCAGGCGAATACCATGAGTTGGGGCTGGTCCTGCCAGCACTCTAAGCTTAGCTGGCTCTAGCTTTGTTGGCTCAGTGGAAGTTTCTCCAGTGGTTAGAGGAGTTTCCCTGCCTCTATAATGAGGAAATACCATCATCACAGGGAAATCTGCTACAAGCAATAACTTATGCATATTTATTCAATATTAATATATTTGCACAGTTATTGGGAATATTTATCTGATAGTATCAGGGCAGCTTGCAGCACAGTGTGCCACCAGTGGGATGAATCTAAGGGAACTTCAGTGGGTTTTTTTAACCTGCTTTTGAAGATTGGTTCTAGTCACTAACATTAAGCTAGTACTATTTCACTCTCTTTATCTGCCAACCCCAATATGCTTTCTGTCAGTAAGGGCACTATTTCACTCTTAGACTATTAAAATACTTTCCTTAAAACAGTTTACATGTTACATGAAAACACGGAAACATCCACATGTAATCACTTTAAAAGAGTATCACCTACCTACGGCATGCGTGGAGCGAATGCCAGCATAAAAATATAAACAGCCATCCTTTAGAATGCAATAGTGCTGAATCCACACATCCCTGGATTTATCCAATTGATGAAGGAGACCCAGACACTCTGGGTTTTTGATAGCGAGAGGTGGAAGGCTGGTATTGTGCAGGGTGACATCTACCCAGACATGATTCTGTAGTGTTGAAACACAATATTTCATGGGGAGCGTACTTTTATTGTGCAAAGACATTAGCCCCAAATCTCTTTACTGTTACAGTGATTTGGAATGTCAAGGGTCCTGGAAAAACAGTTTATAAGCATATATTTTATAGCAACTACTCTTTGTCTTTTTATTCCTAAAGGAACTCTCTGTATTTTCTGTGCATATTACACTTCAAATTGTGCTGGAATTAACAAGAATGGACCAAAACTGTATTAAGAGGACTATCATGTTAGCTATTTTAGGAGTCACCTGACTTCATTTCTCTTTATTTATGACTCCATTTCTTACTGTTGCCAAATAGAATTAAAGATCACCCTTTGAAACATCAACCAGAGTTGCACAGACTAAGGATGTTAAATATCGGTTAATTTACTAGTCGAGTAGTCGATGGACTTTCCATCAACTACTCGAATAGTTGATAGGCACTTCCACATTCCTCCTTTGAAATATACAAGAGCTCTCGGGCTCTTGTACATTTCAAAGGAGGAATG
>JANRFK010004149.1:58460619-58472744 GCA_030068395.1 Apalone spinifera
CCCCCCCCCCCCGTTGCCTCTATCTGATAGAGGCAGCAAGGCGGGGGGGAGATCAACTAGTTGACTGACTATCCGATAAACATTTGCTTATCGGATAGTCGACTAGTCCTTAACATCCTTAGCACAGACAAACCCCTGAACAAACATGGCAATGAAACTTGGATAATGTGTGATTATGTGGTAGATGTCTGTGATCAGCCTTTCAATTCTATTCTAGAAGGTGGAATCTTTTTTGGCTAGTCAGAAATTTCTTTAGTGCCATTTCTAGAAGATTTAAATGTGAAGGTGCTAATATTATAAAAAAGGCCAAAGAAAGATACCAGAGCTAGTAAAAATCAGGAGGAAATATGCAAAAGGACATAATATAAGGTTGAACTTCACAGAATGCCTCAGAGATGTAGCCATGTCAGTCTGAAACTTTAGAAACGAGTAGTCCTGACACACCTTAGAGACCAACAAATATATAGGATCATAAGCTTTAATGGGTAAGACCAACTTCATCAGATGAGTTGGAGTGGAAATAACAGAATCCAAGGGGTGTGTGTGTGTGTGTGTGTGTATAACAGCAAAAGAAGTACCTGTCAATTGTAGGACCCGTGTTAATGAATCTAATTTAGAAAACTGGACGTGTCCTAGAGATGTTAAATATCGGTTAATTGAATAGTCGATTAACCTCATGAATTCTTATCAGGTAGTTGACTATTCTATAGTCCCCAGGGGTGGAGCCAGAAGCCAGTGTGCTCCAGTCCCACTCCCGAGGAGCCCCCTGCCACTCCACACTGCTGCCTCTGTACCAGGTGGGAGCTGGTCCACAAGGGAAGCCAGTTTAAAAACCAGCTCCCCTCATGGACCGTCTGCCTGTCGTCCTGTGCTGCTGCTGCTGATACAGAGGTAGCAGCATAGGGTGGCAGCAGCCTCTGTTCAGGAGGAGGGCTGAGCACCTGGACCCAGAACCAGCTGGAACTGAACTGGGCTGCCTGGCTCCTAATACACTTTAAATGCAGAGTCACAATGGGGGTAGGTACCTGGTGGCTAGCCTGCTAAAAAATTTATTGGCAGGTGTGGTAACACACAAACCTGTAGGGGAACATTTTAACCTACCTGGTCACTCAATCATGGATTTAAAAGTAACCATTCTTCTACAAAGGAATTTCACCAACCAATTAGAGAGAGAGACTACAGAACTGGAATTTATCTACAAATTTGACACTGTTACCCTGGGCTTGAATAAAGACATTAACTAGCCAATTTCCACTGCCATTTCCATCCACATTTTCACATCAAAAGGAATGAATGGGTCACATCCAGCCCACTTAATTAGCTTCAGTAACACAGGTCCTACAATAGACAGGTACTTCTTTAGCTATTATATTTATCTTGGATTCAGTTATTATTTCCACTCCAATTCATCTGATGAAGTGAGTTTTACCCACGAAAGCTCATGATCCTATATATTTGTGTTAGTCTATAAGGTGCCACAGGACTACTCATTTTTCCTGGAATAAGTTTAAACAAGAACCATATAATTTGCCTCCCTCCTATTTATAATTCAAAAGGACATCTGGATCCAAACTTCTACATCTAAGCCTAACACGCTTTGTTTAGCTGCAATTTTTAATGTTGCATCAACCTATGTCATTGTCATCTGATGTCCTTTGGGGAGAGTGTCTGCAATATCAGTAGCATCGTGCTCTATTCCTGGAGGGGTTTTCTTTTTCACTCAATTGTTATTTCTTCCTCATCTCTTGACAAGCCAGAGAGAGAGAAAAGAGTTGAAGCTATATAGCTAATCACATTCTTTATTGTGAAGTAGAAACCTGTTGGGACTTACTGCAGCAGAGTGCAATAGATAAATGTCGTAATACATTGTGCATTAGTGGAAACAGATATCTCTATCTAGGTTCATTAGGAGGACATAGTTTTGGTGTACTAGTGTGTCGAGCTGCTGCATTTGAGATGAAGTATTACAACCCTGTAATATGATGATTCTGCTGGTGGTTCTAAAATTTCAGTTACAGCACCTTAGGTAGTATTTCAGAAAATGCAAAGGAAAAAAACCCACCTTTTCTGCTAAACTAAAAATGAATGCAAAGCCCATTTAAAAATGGGAGAACACAATTAACTGAAAACAATACTAATGAAACACATTGTGTGATGAAATCAATATAAAACCTCCCTAAAAAGTGAAATCAGTAAAATAAGCACCTAGTAACTTGGCAAACAAGTCCAATAAATGGCTAATTATGGTGTTAGTAGCTGAATCAAAGTAAGATCTTTCTGTTGTAAGAGGCAAGGTGGACATTGATAGCTTAAGTATGCTTTTTATTACTATAATTCTTTCCTACCAAACTAAAGAATTTTTTTTTTTGCTTTAAAGTACTTTTTGGCTTTTTTCATCAATGTTTATTTTTTATTTCTTTAGCTTTGGATTTTGTATTTGTTTAAGTTACTTAGACTGTTTTCAGGCCATTTGGATTAATTTGCATTCATACTCTCAGGTCAAATTTATTTGTCCTCAAATATAGTTTTTGTAATAAACACCTAAGAAACCTGAAACCAATAGAAATGTTTTTATTACTGATTTTATTCTAATGAAAATAATTTTAAAAGAAAGAACTAGACATTTCCCTTAACTGTTTGCAAAGCCATCCATGCAGCACACTAAAGAAATGACTCTTATGGAGAAATGGACTATAATTTAAAGCCTAACTAATCTAAACTGAGAAAAATAAACAGCATGAATAGTGAAAAGAAAATTAGATTTTTATTTTTTTCCTTATTTTGTTAATCTAGGATGTAATTTTTAACAAATAAGAACATTGTTTTACAATTTTTATTTATTTTCTTGACAGTCCCTCTAATGGCATTTAAATATTTTCCCTGACCCTCAGTTAGAATGGTCTGTGCTAAGGCTCAAGCCCAGAGAACAAACAAGCTCAAAAACTACCCTTATTTAAAGGGATACTATGAAGAAAAAAAAATTTTTTTTACAAGCTTAAGTCTCTGTAGTGGAGGGTAGGCGTTGGCAACGGTGGTTTCAAGATGTCTTTGCAGCTCCCAGATCTTGGTCCTTATCATGTGTCTGGTGCGGTATATTTTAAATGTTTTGTGTAAATGGCATATGATTGTATACAACAACTCTGAGAGTTACAGACGTGAAACTGACACCATTTCACAGATGGGGAAACTAAAACCAAGTGAGAGTGAGTTGCCTGTGGCTCCCACTGCGTCAGAGACCGGAGTAGCACTCTGGAGTTCCTGTCCCCTAATCTTGTGCTCAGTTCATTAGATCAGCTTGCCTCCTGAATAATAAAGCATTACCTGATGGACAGGAATCACAGCTTTATCCATAGCCTCCAGCCACCTACAAAATGCCAAAAAAAGAGAAGAGCTTGGTTTGATAAAATGGATAGATATCCTTCACAGAGTCTTAGTTTTCTGATACGGAAGTCTTTCAAAGACATCCTAAGGCTTGAAAAGCTATCTATCTATTGACACACACACAAATCAATTAGAACATTATTTACAAGATGGACTAGTTACTTCTCAACAGCAGCAGACATAATTTGCCAGAAACAGACTAGGCTTATTATAAGTACAGCAATATTACAGTCAATGGATTCTTTTTAATACAAGTTATACATAGGCAAATTAACAGTACTTTCTGTTTCTTTGTTACTAGGCTTGTTAGGAATTGGAGGAAAACTTAAAAGACTGCAACAAACTTTGTATTTTAAAACAAAGGAAATTGATTTCCTGACCAGATTGTGCAAATGTTTTGTATGACCATACCACCACAACTATTCTATGCACATCACATATTGTTATTTCTAGTTTTAACTACTTGGGAGATGCTCTGATACTATGATAATAACAGCTGTGTAAGTACAAATAACATATGGATAGATGGACTGATGAGATAGGGTGTATCAAATAATTTTAGATTTAAACTCATCTCTGATAATGACAGCTCTGATAATGAATGCTAGATTGGCCTAGTGCGAGTCAGGTTGTTTGAAAGTATTGCTTAAAAGATACATTACATACATCCTGTTTTTTTCAAAACAGCTTAAAACCTCGGCTGGCCGCAAAAGGAAAATAATAGATTTTAAAAGCTCTTTAAGGTTATGTCCACACTGCAGCTGGAAGTGTACTTCAAAGTTCAGGTAAACAGGTACATGTTAGCTCTGTTTGAGCTAGTGCACGCAAACCAGCAATGGGGCAGAGGGGGGAAGCATGGGCAGCCATCCAAGTACATCCCTGGGGGGACTGAGTGGGTTTATATTCAGGTAGGCTAGCCTTAGCTGCTGCCTTTGCTACCCCCGACCACACTGCTATGTTTAGCACATGAGCTCAAGCAGAGCTAGCACATATCTGTCTATCCAGGCTCAGAAGCACACTCCCAGCTGTCATGTAGGTGACATTCACTAAATGAGAGACAAAACCAATGCTATGGACAGTGAGACTCAAGAAACTCTTGTAGAGAGTTTCATGTGAAGGGTGAGCTCTGGAGAGGGTAAGGAAGGGACTGTGCTCTTTTTCAGTACTCTGCTGGCCAAACATTGAGTGATGATAGAGTTGGGTGTGAAATGAGGTATATACAAGTAAAAATCCATTAGAGGATTTACAGTTCCATTTATGAACTGGAATGAGGCTATGGGAATAAGGCAAACTGCAATTTGTGTATCTTTTTCTGTTTCAGAAAAAAACCCCATCTTTTGGAGCATCCCGTCTTTCTCATAGAATGATGTTTGGAGGGATGCTGAAAAAATGCGTTTGCTTATCTGAAATTTTTTTCAGAAAAGCAGACACATTCCTTGGATGCGGCAGAGCCTAAGAGTGTGTGTGTGTTTTGTATGTATATGTGTGTGTGTGTGGCGGGGGGAAGGTAATTTTCTCTTAAGGTCACAAAAATCAGGCACATTTTGACTCTGGGAAATCCTGAGTGGCATGAGGACATGATTTGTTCTGAAAACCTTTAAAAAGTGAGAAAGTTGAAAAATAATTTTTGAGGGCTTACAAAATCAAACCCTCACTCCTATAAGTAAATGATAGGAATCTGAGAGAGATTTTTTTCACAAAACATTCCTACAAGCTCTAGAGAAACCAGTTCTATAAATAGATTGTTTACCTCTTCATCTCTTGGTTAGAAGTTGCACAAAAGTAGAAAATCTTGTTTCCGGTTTGAGGCATGCACTTGAACACAAATGGTTTACCCAAGCTGCTGTCAACACCAATTACTGCACCTTCTAACTTTGTTACATCTAGAGGTTTGCACTTTCCTTCATCCTGCAATTGATGAGATAAAGGTGAAGGAAACTTGACCATGTCCTCAGAGCCCACTCTTGGGGAATGTAACTGTTTCCTGAAATATGCAAACTGTCACTTTCCCAGAAAACCTTCCCAGTAGGTTGATTCAAGACAAAAATTTCAAACATGGCTTCTACATTTGCTCCTGCAGTTTTGCTCTGGAAACCATTTTTACTTCAGCAAAATGTGTTTGCACAGCTTCTGACTTTTGGGGACACAACATATCATTTAGGAACACAAGGTCATTTGAAAGCCAATGTGTCTTACCTCCTTACCTAATTCCTGCATCTTTGAAACTCTAAGGGTATGTCTACACAGCAGGGCTAAAGCTGAATTAAGCTACGCAACTTCAGCTGCGTCAGTTGCGTAACTTAAATTGAAATAGGTTAATTTGGCTTTTGGTGCTGTCTACTTTTCCTTTGACTTCTTACTCCTCATATAATGAGAGTTACCATGAGTTGGAGTAAGAAGTCATCCAGCTCAACATTATTTCGAAATAAAGGCTTGTTGTGTAGATGCAAACTATGTTATTTCAGAATAATGCCAGTTATTCCTAAATAACGCTGTTGTGTAGACGTACCCTGACTGGGCAGATCTAAAGTAGGAGATGATTGCATTCTCAAAGTTGTGGGCATACATTAAAAGGCTGGATTACAGCACATTTGAAAATTTGGCACTTAATTTAAAACTCTTAAGTCATTAGTTTTCCTCATTAATTTCAGACAACTTTCTAAAGAGCTAATTGCAAAGTCTTTTTGGAGAGTGGTTTAAACCTCTTTGCTTTTTAGCTGTTCCTACTGGAGCACTAGCAATTGCATCATACTTACCAGTGGCAAAATAGAAGCTGAGAGTTACTTTTGGGAAACAGGGGCAGCATTAGCGCTATTTTCATAATACTCAAGTAATAGGATTTTGTAAACTAAAAATGCACGATTATGAAATTGCATGGCCTTTATCAATAAAGGACAGCTTTTCAAACACCATGGAAAATGCTTATGTTTCATCTTAAAAATATACACACAAACAAATCCTGGCTTGCAGAATATCCATCTAGGTGTATAAAATGAGTATTTGTGCATATTATAACCGTTACAATTACTCATTTGCTTCTTTGTGTGTTTTTTTTCTGTAGAAGTAAAATGGCCACCTAATTTTGAAAAGTAGAATCTAAAAGCACACTCATAAGCACATTTCCCAAATCCTTGTGTTTTTTCCCCCTCTTTCATAGCATCCAAAGTCAAAACCAATACAATATCTGAAAGGCATACCCAACAGTCAGTACTGTGTGACCTACTTTATAAACAGTACTTTCAATCACAAAACACCCACACTGAAATATCAGGCATAACTGAATGATATGTTCAGGCTCAAAATCTTCCCCATGAATAAGCAGTCTTTGCACAAGGAGTTCCACAGGGAGTCAGAGTGACAGAATTCTAAGTTCAGCTCATGTTTTGTGTTCCCTGTTCCAGCCCATAGGCAAACTGCTGTGCAAGTTGGGGATAGGCCCCAGTGACCCTTACTGTGTCAGCTCCACACCATTCCTCCTCCAACTCCTTTTGTATGCTGTCATAGGGAGCCTGTGCAGAATTCTCTTTGGCTCTCAGGAAAGTATGTCCCCCCTTTAATGGACCCTGTATGGCTGGTTCCTAAACAATGTTCACATTCTTTTTCAGACTTATGTGCCCATAAAAGTGGGTGGGTTAGATATGGAGTTTATATTTTAAAGTAAGATCAAATGTCCTTCGTTTGTTATTGCCTAGTTCTGTTTTTGGTTAGTGTAGTCCTCCCGTACAATGAGTTTCACTGTGATGGTTTACTTCAATAGTAACTGTAACATAATAATGCCTCTTTTGTGGCAAATGTTTTTTTGCCACTAAAGGCACCAATGGCTTACAGTTAGAAAAAAAACAGGAAACAAAATCTTGGTGTTAGACACAGACCATGCCAGGGCCTGGAATTGACCCCACTGATTCATAATGCCACTGTAACATAAATGTAACTGCTGGTGGTGGGTGGAGGTGAAAGTTAGAGGTTATACTGTTTGTGTTTCATTGTTAATGGCACAGATTTTATTGCTGTAAGGGCCCCAATTGTTCTTATTGCATAACAGCCACAAAGATCTTCCCAGAGTTTGGGCAGGAGAAAAGTTGCACGTGTCTGAGATTTCTGTTCATTCCATTAAAGAAACAGTTTTCTGCAGGCCAATAGTAATTGTTTCATGGACCACTAATCCTGCAGGGTGTATCTACACTAGGGAGAAGAGAGACCCTCCAGAGCATTTCGACCCTCCAGAGCAAATCTTCTAGCATTGGATTTAGTGGATCTAATGTAGACCCATAAATTGAATGTTGAGGGCAGCCCCCACTGGCATCCAGTACTCCTTGTTCTGCAAGGAGTAAGGGAAGCCAATGGAAGCGTGTGCTCCCGTTGGCCTCCTGCTGTGTGGATGCTACAATGGCTTGGTTTAAGGTAAGCTGACTCCAGCTATGCAGCCACAGATCATTGTCTGAGGGTCCTCTGGGTATAGGACAGAATGTATATTCTGTGATGCAGCTGAAATAACCCCTCTTCTGGTTAGTTTTTCTTAGTTGGCCTGAGTTTTAGGGGAATTGTTTCTCTAAAAAATTGAAAACATTTAGCAAAGCGTGTCAGTAAAAGTGAAGTCTTATTTGAGTATTAGTAAGAAACCAATTAAAAAGATGAGGATATGTATCCAATACTTCACTGAATTAACTGGTCGGTAATATAGACTGCATAGCTATATGTTCATGAACCAGCCCTATTTTATTTAGCAAACACATCCAGAGAGTAAATGACATGGTGAGCATTTCCCAAATGATTTGCTCTGATCAAAGAATTTTGTCTGGATAGAGTCAAATTTACTATTCTAGTTAAGCTGCTTTGTCTAAGAAAAGGAGAGGACTGGAGAGCTATATGAGCACATTTCATTCTATCTGCAGCAAGCAAATTCAAAATCAACAAAAAAATAAAAGATTAAAAATAAGCTAGGAAAGAGAAGGCAAATCCTGAGGACATGGTGCAAAAATAACTTTGCAGAGAAAGAAATCAAATCCTAGAAAATAAAATATGAAAGGGAATCTGAAATGCATTCAAAAATATTAAACAGCATTAGAAGAAAGGAAAAAGAGAGATTGGATGGCTCAGAAGACTGGCAATGGGAAATGTCAGCAATGGGAAATCTTGAGGTCACTGGATCAGATGTGGCCTAGTGGCAATTGGAAAGTATATTTGCCTGTCATCCCTTCAATGTACTCCCACAAACTGAACTCTTATTTCCCTCATAAACATTCACCCTTCCCCTTTTTCCCATTACAGCTGACATGTCTACGATCCTCACTGTCACTCAAGTTCTCAATCTTATAGTGAGCTTTGACTTCTTTCTATTTTTCTCCAACTTCCAGTGTCACTGACTCCTGTTGCTGCTCCCTGTGTAACATCTCTAAAATCAGCCCCTTCTTCTTTGCCTTTGCTGCCTAAAATTCAGTTTTGCATCTCAATGATTTCTTGGCTGTAGCCTCCTCTCTTTTAATCTCTCATCTAAGGGGAAGGGAGAGGAAACACTTGGTGGGAGAGCATGGGAACTAATTTTTTTTCTCAGTAAATAGAGGATTTTGGTCTCCAAAGCTGTACATATAGCACATTACATTATTTGTGAAATGTAAAAATACTTAGTTTTTAAAACAATGGACATCTAAAAAGAGGAATACATCTGACTGAGAGGGGAAAATACCTGAGAGAGGCTAGAAAAAAATGAAAGAAGTGAAAAAGTGATTCCAGTTTTCAATCCCCCTTGTAAACGACCTATGAACCACAGGTGCTCTCGTCTATAGGCACCGAAAAGCAGTGTCAGTTGCTGTCAGATGAACACAAATACAATTAATCTTCAAGCCCAGTTTAGGTGCTGTTGCTGCTATTTTTCATCAGATCTCTGTGTAGCATCAGCAAAAGTTACTTAATGAAAAACACCTTTGATTATTTAGGTTTCCTGCAAGGGTTCACTGCAGGATGCCTTATCTCATAAGAAATAATCAGCATCTTACAGGATCAAGCCACACAGGGGAAACAATCAATGGACAGAGTTTGAGAGAACCTGAATCAGGGCAAGTTATGTTATCTCAGTGTGTGACTAGATCTCTGGGTAAGAGCATGCAACCTGCTGGTCTGCCAAATGCAACTTTTGCATCACATCAGTGAACAGTATTTTTTGTTTTATTTATCAATAAGAGGAATTCAGAGGAAATGGCTGAGACCCAGGAGCCAGTGGCTTTTTAAACATAAATTGATAAACATGTCCTGTAGCAGTGGGAGGCATGAAAGGTACACAGAAGAAATCAGATTGTATGCTGTCTGCAAATAATGTGGTAGCTCTCTGTCTGTGATAATAAAGCTTTGAGCAAGAATGAAGAACAAATATAAGTGGTATCTCTACAAGCAATGGCTCAGACCTAAATCTATTTATAGCTAAGCCTTTTATATAAAGAGCTTAGGCTTAGCAATGAATACCCAGGCCTGAATAAGAGAACAAAGGACTGTATGTTTGTCAGACTGAAATGCTGTGAAAGGTCCACACACTGTAGGCAAAAGATTTCTTTCTTGTTAAAATAATTGGACTCTGAATATACCAAAAGAAATTAGGATAATTTAAAGGAATCTCTCATTCTAAAGCTGTATTAGGAACAGCTTTGAGAGTGTTTGCAATCAACCAAGAGCATGTACTATATTGTCTGATTTTCATATTTCTACAAATGCATAAAACTGTCATCTCTGTAGTGCACAGTTCCAAAATATGAGGTGGAGGCTGAATTGGCACTTTGAAAAGCAGAGAGCTACCTACATTAAGGCTACGTGAAAATTGCTATGTGCATTTAGGAAGTGTTTTCACTTTGGCTTTATTATTCCTGACTCTTATTTTTCCTGTTCTGTACACCTAGGGAGTGAAGTGATATGTCAGATTCAGATATGAACAAAGCAGAAGGGAGACCTGCATTCGCTTGGTTAGAGGCATGTTTCTGCCTATGTGTAAATGCTGCTGTTGTTGAGCATTGTGTGGACCAAAAAGAAAACAAATTGGATGCTTTCAATGTACTCTTAACTAGAAAAATGTTGGAAAAGCAAATCTACTAACATAGGCATCCTCTGTGTTAAAGACAGCAGCAAAATGGCTTGCAGCAACCATCCAAGAAACAAAGCAAAACTGAGGGAAAGACCTAATTAGGGTCCCCTCATTTGAAACTGGTGCTTTATAACTATATGGTATCTAGATACCACAGAGTTGAATGCATTAAATATACCTTATGTAGGGAAGAGAGGATAAAGATTGTTATTGAGATGGATTGACATAGGCTTTGTAATAGAGACAGACATGACACAACATCGATCATTCAGGAGAAGGGATGCAATATATGTATATTAGACTGGGCTCTAATAATCTTTATTGGCTGGAAGGCCATTCTGTTGTGAATTCCTCCTCTTTCCTCTCTTTCCCCAATACTCAAGTTGTCACTCAGTTACTCTATGCCTTAGGCTTTCCTAGAAGCACTAAACCTGGGAGACTAAAAATGCAATTTTAAAAAACTGTGCTATATATAGCAATGGTGACTGATACAAAGTGTACTGTCTTCCCCTTCACTGAAATATTGGGAATTCATAGAGACTCTCAGTGAAGGCAGCAGTGTTCTTATGGCAGGTTTCTCTGTAGAATGTTTCAGAATATTACAACTTTGATGGAATTATATGACAAGCCAGAATTATGAGGTGTGGACTTCATGTGCAGGAGGATTTAAATGGAAGAGTGGCATCCATTTTTATTCCTGCTTCCATCTTTGCTCATGTCCAGATTCTCCATAGATCATAGAATTATAGAAATGTAGATCTCAAGAAGTCATCTAATCCAACCCTCCACACAGAGCCGGATTAAATATACTGAGACTATTCCTAACAGTATAGCTGCCACACCCTGGCTTGAAGTGGTTTCCATTATATGCAGTGTTTGCAGTTTGGTTCACACTGGTTCTCAGCACCCCCACGATAAAACTGTTCCAGCCCTCCTGCCTAACAGGTGTTTGACTCATCTGTTCTTAAAAATCTCCAACAACAGAGATTCTACAACCTCCTTAGATAACCTGTTACACAGGAAACTATCCTTACAATTATTTTTTCCTATTATCAAATCTAAATCTCCTTGGCTGCAAACTAAGCCAGTTACCTCTTGCCTATCCATGCCTTTACAAAATCTGTCCCTCTTTTCCATTCTCAACTGAGACATTTATTGATGTTTATTTGGCAATTTCCTAGCCTAACTACAGTATTATCGATTCTGTCCATTTTCTCACCCCCGATCTATCCAAAATGTTGCCTTATTTTTAAAAGTCTGATTATGAAGTTCTATGCCATTCTGAACTGGTGGAATCAAGAAAGTAGATAGAATAAATGAAAAAGTAATACAGCATGAGGAACTGAAGGACACAAACTTACACTGGGCTGTAATTGAAGTGGTCTGTAATCTTTTGAAATGCAAATTAGTTTCTTCTGGAGCTGCACATAACTGCCACATTTTCACATTTGAGAATAGTCATCTCTGGAGCTCTCCCTATACTATAGTTTGATTTGATATAGTTCAGTCTCCATTTTAATTACCCACCTCTCTCTCTCCCTCCCTCTTTCCCTGTATATGCTAATGGTAAAACTCTAGGTAGTAGATATGGGCATATCAATACACTATAGCAGTGGTTTTCAATCTTTTTACACCCAAGATCATTTTTTAAGTCTCAGAACAGGCGAAGATCTACTGC
>JANRFK010004149.1:58473197-58502409 GCA_030068395.1 Apalone spinifera
GCACTATAGATTAGTTTTTAAGTTGTCCTTTACTTAAATACATGTTTTATTGTTGTTTTCTTGAAATCTTTGTAAGTCCACTCTATGTTTCTTTCTAGAATCATGGTGCCTTAAATCTTTTTTACTCTGTGACAAATTGATTATAAACCAAAATTATCAAAGTCTTGAATGTAGATGTTATAGTTTAGTAAATTCTTATATGGTCCTTCATCAGAATTTTGTGTGCATTCAACTTGTGCATTGAGATATTTGTATACTAAACAACTGGAATGACTTCTTCAAACCTGTGAGATCTGTACTTAATTGCTGGTAGAAACCAAACCCATTTCCATGATGGGGAAGAAGAATTCCATTCGATCACTTACCCAGCAAATCGAATATATGTGGTTCATTTACAAAAACATACCAGCTGTACTTAGAATACATATTCCATAGAACCATAGCCATGGGAAATAATGGATGAGGGCACCGAAATGTCCCTAGGTTTTGCACCCAGCTTCCCCAAGGGCCAGCCTCATGGCTGACCTGCTGCTGGCTTCCCACACAGTCCCGCCTTAAGTCCCTGCAATCCCATTGGCTTTGCCACCATCCACTGGCTTCATAGGCTCTGTCAGTTCTCAGGGTCCCATTGACTGCAGGCCTCACCTTCGCAGGCTCTGCAGCCTGCCAGCACTACTGGCCTTGATGTCCAGGAGGCTCAGCTGTCACCCAGAGTCCTGCCATCGGCCTGGAGCTCAGCAGTTGCCCCCAGCTCTTACTCCAGCTTGGGTGGTAGCAAAGGGCTAGGGCTGCCAATTCTCTCAGGCTGTATGAACGGGGCACCATTGCTGTGAATGGCGTCTGGTTGGTCCAGTCTGGGATAATTGTCCACTTTCAAAGGGGCACAAAACAGGTGTAAATGAGAGGGCATAATTCAGCACTCCCATGCTAAAAAATTGTTCCAGCTCCACTGCACAGAACTTAACATCCATTGGAATATCTGGGTTAATTTGTGCCTACTACTGTTGGGGATTCAAAGGTGGAGGGAGAGAGAGTTCAGGGGTCAGATTTGTAAAGATATGTAGTGCCTAAAAATGGAGAGCAATGGATCAGATTCTCAGCCTGAATATTGTAGTTCCCTTGAAGCCAATAGAACTGCAGCAATTTACACCGAGGACCTGGTCAAATGTTCCTATTCTAACTCTGATACTGCAAACATGTTAGTAGTCCTTGCTGAATCTAATGAGACTATCACTTGTGTAAAACTACTCATATACATAATTGCTTGCAGAATCTAGGCCAGTGACATCATCTGAAAAGAAGACAAAACGGCTCTGCAGGCAATGTGACTGAAATCTGTTGCAATAGATATCACTTCATGAATGTGTTGATAGAACAGAATAAGACTACAACAGCAACATGGGTAAATTATTATATAAACAACCGCGGGAACATCGGGGCAATTAGTTTAACAGTTTTTTTATTTTTATATTTCTGTGGGATGGAAAAGGAAATTTCGGGTTGGGTAACGTCAGCATTTGACCCACATGCTTGTAAAATAGAGCTGTAAGAAGATCCCTCCGCCTCTCAGGATTTTTTTTTTGTGATATGAACTAAAACAAGAGCTGAGCTCAAAAATGCAATCTGTATCCCATCTGCTGTAAACAGAGAATCTGATTCTCTTCTCACGTGGCCTGCTGTAAATCAGGAGTAACTAGTTGAAGTCAGAGTAATTACACCAAAGTAAAACATATTTTTGTGATCAGAATCTGGTCCTGGCTATACTTAGAAACTGGTAAATACAACTTAATTGTTGGAAGGAGATATGCAAATAAGCCCCCAGAAAGTACTTTACCCTCTTGTTTTGTTTTAAAGAATGTCTTATATTCACTAAGAAGCTGTCTTCATCAGTGAGATGAGCTGGGGACGTAATGTTTCATATTTTATCTTATAGCTGACATGGACATATAAATCTTGAGTGAAAATCAGAGCATAATTTGTAATAGAAAAGAGAGAGGGACGAGCCAAATCTATATGTGTTATTCTTTCCTTCTGGCAGAAATAAATATCCAGAAGAAATGACCTTGCCAAAAGGCCTCATTCAGATCTCTGTGACTTCATTTTGAGACTGGAGCTATCAAAAAAGTGAAGATGTGCATTAGGAGGAAGACCAGATTGAACAGGTATCTCTGTAAAGAGCTCTTCAAAGGACCCTCAGACCACAAAATGCAGTTGAGAGGGCTTCATGTTTCTAGGTGTTTAAAAATAGTTTAAATGACGTATTGCAACATCGTACTTTAAGGTGATTTTGGAATAAAGAAAAAGAGAGAGAACTGATGGTTGACAAGAAGTGAATTAACTGATGCAGCATCTGTCCCTATGATATGAAGACTGCTAAGGCAAGATGAATAATAATTATTAATACAAAACATTTATGCAGTGCTCTAAATGTATATATCCTTTAATAACACAGATGAAAGCATGTTTTCTGTCCTAAAGAGTCTATAATCTAAACATAAGGTTTGGATTATTCAGATAAGCATTTCTTTGAGGCAATGAGCAAGGCAGGGAGGCTTTTTTATTGTGAAAAAAGCAATATTCATTAAAGTAAATCAGGTGGTTAGAGGAAAAATACAGAGACTTTATGTGGTCAAATAAAAATGATGGTAACAATGAGGAATACTTTCTTGTCCCTTGCTCATGTTAGTTAGAACTCTACCTGATAGAGTTCCCAAAGTGTGTTGAGTAGATAAGTGAGAGAAGAAGGCATGACTGTGGTTTCTTTAGTTCCAAAGGGTAGAGATGAGAGAACTAGTTTGGAAGAAACTCTCTCCATAAAAAACCTGTAACACAATTATAGGACCTAGCTCAGATCAACCCTGTTGAGGGTTTTGATATGGTTGAATACTTTCTTTGAGGCCAGAAGAAAGGACTGCAGGAAGGCTGAAATATTTCTGGATTCCTCTCAACTGGAATAAAGCGGTCTACAACCCACCCCTGAAGACGCAAAAGGAGCCTACTAGACACGCATGAAAAGATGGGGGTGGGGACTGTATACTGGGAAGCAGTGATTCTGAAAAAGATTTGGCAGTTGTGGAGGATAATCAGCAGAACATGAGCTCCCAATGTGAGTCTGGCCAAAGGAACTCATGTGATCACTGGATGCATAAACAAGGGACTCTCAAGTAGGAGTAGAGAGAGGTTATTTTACTGCTATATTTGACACTAATTTGAGCACTGCTGGAATACTGTGTCCAGTTCTGGTGGACACAGTTCAAGAAAGATGTTGCTAAATTGGAGGGAATTCAGAGAAGAGCCTCTAGAATGATGGAAGATTTAAAAAACATGCCTTATACTGCAAGGAGCTCAAACTATTTATCTTAATTACCATCTTGTCATTACAGTCTCTAAGTATCAACACAAAGAACAAAGATTAAATTGTGGGCTCTTCAATCTAGCAGAGTATAATATGAGTCAATGCCTGTAAATTGAAGCTGGTGATTATTTTGAGGAGGTTCTATGGCTTATTTTACAGAGGGGGTCTTGTCTCTTCTTGTCTTGGAATCTATGAAAAAGACAGAAGACAAAGAGCCTACAGGTCACTGACTGAAGAGGCAATGGGGAGGGAAGATGTCCTTCCTCCTATAAGAGAGAGAGGGCCTGCCATGTTGCTGCTGTCCCCTGCTAAATTATTAATTATTATTTATATAGTGGTGGTTTCTAGAGATCCCAGTCAGGAGAGAGGCCCCATTTTGTTAGTTGCTGTAAGAACACGTTGCTTGATATGGCTAGAACCTGTGCGGATACAAAATTTGTATCTGTATCCACATTGATAGCCCCCAAAATAAACTGTGGATATCTGCCCAGATGTGGATACCTGCAGATATAGAGTGGATATCCGCTAATTTGAAGGATTCCAGATACAAAGTCTGTATCTGCATCCGCATCCATATCCACAAAAATGAGCCATGGGTATCCACATCTACACCCAAGGGTTTTGGGGGATCTAAATATGCTCCCTTCCACCCAGAGATAAGACTCTATTATGCTACAAGTGAGGATAACAAAAGAACAGGTGCTCACAAGAGAGTTCACAGTAATAAGATCACATAGTTACACAGGTGAGCTACGTGCACAATTTGATGGGTCTGAATCATTTAAAAGTTTTTTGTTTAATTAATAATTAAATAAAGTTTGCTAGCTCCAATTGCCCTCTAGCGTAACAATTACTAGTTGGTTAGTGTTTGATAGGAATCTCAGTGGCGGTAGAGAAAAAGGCCTCTCAGGTTGCCTACTGACAATGTCAGATGGAGAAAGAAGATCCAGCAGGCTGTCCCTGAAATTGTCAGAGGGAGTAGCAGGCTGCTATAGCTCACCATCAAAAAGGCAGAATCACCAAGGAGTAGCCATTGCCTCTTGGGAAAAGGAGTTTAGGGCAGGAAGGCTGCAGGGTCATCCAAGGCTGGGATTGTTCAAATGATTATCTGAGCTACACAAATTAAACCTGGACTCAGATCTCTTTAGAAGTTTCCCCCCTCAGTCTCTGTGAGGCTTGTTCAATTTTCTGTTCCAAAAATCCTACTTTATATGGAAACTCTGTAAGGATGATGATTGAAGGTTGTTGCTTCTTTAATGTAAATACTGGAAGTTAATCCGGCCTACTGATATGGGGTGGGAGGAAAAGGGAGGCAAAGGGGGCAGTTGCCTCAGGACCTGGTGATTCTTTATGTAAATGCATAATAAATATCTGGTGCCAGATTCAAGCCTGTCACCACATGAAGGGTGGACACTGGTCTCTATAGTGTCCACAGGAGGATTCAATGTAGGTGGCATTTCTTCCACTGGAGGCTCAATAGGAGGTCTGTTAGTGCAGGCAGATAGGAGATATGCTGTTTCATAGTATCCTGCCATCCCCAATAGGTATGGCAATATGCCTTCCCTGGCCCACTATATATATATATATATATATATATATGCATCCATACTCCTATGGATTGACTTTCCACTGCAGGGGCTTATGCCAGGACTATGTTGGTGGAAGCTGTCCAAGGCCTTAGAATAAGTTCCCAGAGAAGGCTATTGAGACCCAAAGCATAAATTAGTACAAAATAGAGTTAGGTTTGTTTCTGGAGAAAAGGGGGATTAAGAGTTGCAATTATACAATAGGGAAAAAAACCCACCTACACAAGAAGATACAATTACAATAAACCAATTAAAACCATATTTGTTTTTGGGCCAGTAGGCCTTTTCCTGTTCCTAAAAGATCTATGTTGCAGGCACAAGTTAGAATGTTGCAAAAAGGGCCACAATTTCTGGGTGCTTGCTTTTCTGTCTGAAGTAAATGACATTTTATAAATTATTTGAAAACACTGGGAACCAAAAACATGAAAGTCAAATTCATTCCTGTCTCATTCCAGTTTTATGTTAGTTATTCTTCAGTGATTTATCATTTAGGAGGTGTGCAATATGAGTGTTACATACATCTGAGGGAGGGTGAACTGGCTGGGGAGGGAAGGGAGAGAAATAGTAATAACAGCAAAAGCTACTGAAGAGGATATATGTTAAAGAGTGAGGCTTGCTGCATAATATTTCTTCCTATTCTTTTCTATCTGCCATGCCTTTCATTGCCCCCCTTACTGCATGCATTACACTTACATTGCATATCCATTGACTGACAAATCATTGCAAGGCTCTAATTTACCCTTGCACCCATGACAAATGTTTTCTGGCCAGCTGACACCACCAATTTGCTATTTGGCCTACAGATTCCATGGAAGTTGGGCCTACTCCAGAGCGAAGGATAGCTAGATCCTCAGCTGGTGTAACACAGAATAGCTCCACAGAATTGGGACTCCAGCCCTGAATTTGACCTTCAGATCTTCCTCCATTAATTTTGCTTTAAAAAGGGAAGAACTAATGCTTGAACTGGTTAATCATGTCTTTTTTTATAAGCTATAAAGTGTTTTACTACAAAAGACCAAAAATAGACACACTTAGAAATCAGTATATTTAATTTTGGAAGCACAACTTTCTGCTTGAGTAATTTTATTGCAAAGCTACATAAGGGATGGAATTGGCAACTTGTCATTATATGCAACACCTACTAAAATGCTTTGCAAATTGTCCTATAATAGGATTGTGTAACAGATGAATTCAGCTATTGTAGGCATAGCAGCTTGGAAAAATATCCTTTATCAAAGCACTCCACCTACTGGATGCATGTTGAAATGCAACCACTAGAATCCTTAGGAGCTGTCCAGCAGTATTTAAAATATGAACTCCTGTTAAGATGATGTTCGGGGTAAGCAGATGTAAAGGGTAACTGTAATTTAGATTTTTTAATCTCTTACTATAATTACTAAGAAGAAGTCACTTAGAAGCACTCATACATTTATATTTGACACAAACTGTAAGCTGCCATCTTTGCCAAGTCTGCTGATTTTAGCCTAGAATGTTTCATTAAGATAAAGCATAGGTTAGGGTACCTACAGAAGTCCATACTGTAGTGGAAATCCTGGGAGAAATTATGGCCATCTCAGACATTATTTGTCATGTAGCATCAACTTGCTGTTTTTAGGGAGAGCCTAGTACCAGCTGTGGCATAAGTCTTGTGCAGTACCTTACTTCCCACCCTTGCTACGGCCTGCCCCTCCACAATTTTCAAAATGGGTGCAGGATTACCATGCTCATGGCTAATATTAAAATTATTTATCTCAGTGTGTAGGTATAGAACTCCTGCCCTTCCAAAATTACCATCTCATTTAACATCTCTCTGAGCTGTTTTCTTTGTTCATAACACACGCTAGATGTCAATATATCTGAGCACAAGTCCAATGCATGTCACAGCACAACACGGATGCACCTCTCCATTGTAAATTATGGCATTGTTTGCTTTCTCATCATATCCTCTTTTCCTTACCTTCTTGTGTTTGTAGTAGTGAAGACAGCCATTGTGTTTCAGCACAAACCATCTTTTCCTCCAGCCCTTCAATATCCCTGAGTGAGTTCGCTTATGCAAATATCCCCGACATGTTGGCCTGGGGGTGTTGGGACAGCGGCTGATGTCTGATCCAACCAAGAGAGTCAAGATATCAGGGCCTGAAATGTTTCATTAGAGATATTTGAGAGTGGACCAGACCTGGAAATAACAAGTAAGCTAAACTAAAATTGCATTCTTCTTCCTTGTACAAATATTAACCAAGGAATGAACAGAAAAAAAAATCTGAACTCATTTTATACTGGAGACAGCACTGTATTTTCAGGACCCATTTTCCAAAAAGCCTCTTAAGCTAGGCCTTCACAATTCTCCTTGAGCCTCTATCAAAATCATATGTGGGAGTATTAAAAGGACTACAGCAAATTGACTCTCAGCATGCAAACATGGATGCATTTTGGTTTTACTCACTACAACTACAGGAAAATATGCAATTTGTTTCTGCAAAATGCTGTGCCCTGAAGTAAACTTTCTGCTATCCATACTAGACCTCAGTAACAAACATACTGCTAATGGCTGCAAAGAGCCAAACTGTGAATTTTCCCCATGAGGAAATATCAGATATAAATAACATATTAGTGTCTTGGAGGTCCCTTTCAGTAGACAGCTCAATTTGAGGCATGAGCCCCAAAATCAATATGAAGAATGTGCTCTTTGTCACATGACATTTTTGTCTCGGTTTCAATGATAGCAGAAGCAGATATTAGAATTGACAGCAAGGAGGATATTGGGGTCTTTTATCTAACCCACACTTATATCTTGTCATCTCAGTGTGCCACCAGTTTCCATTTAAACTCATATCACATCCCTGATTTCAAATTCAGACACCCATCAACAGTAAAAAGATAGAATATAAAGTCCATCTTGTTTTCTAAATATTAGGAGAATCAAGCCTATAGTGTTTCCAAAACCACAAAAGTAGAAATTTTAATACTTGTCTGTGCACTCCTTTCTGTAATTTACACTCTCATTTTAATTACGGAAATAACTTCACTTACAATGAGACATTTGCAAAACATCCTTCTAAAGAACATAAATAAGACAGACATAAGAATGTAAGAATGACCATACTGGATCAGACCAATGGTCCATCTATCCCAGTATCCTGTCTTATGACCGTGGCAGGTTCCAGAAATGTCCAGAGAAAACAATTAGAACTAGAGCATTTATTGAGTCAACTAGTCTCAGCTTCTGGAAATCAGAGATTTACGAAGACCTAGGGCATAAGGTTGTGTCCCAACCCTAATAGCTATTGATGGACCTATCCTTCATGAATGTATCTAATTCTTTTCTGAACACAGTTATACTTTTGGCCTTCACAATATCCCTTGGCAACAAGTTCCACAGAAGTACTTCCTTGTGTTTATTTTAAACCTGCTGCCTATTAATTTCATTGGATGACATTTGGCTTTTGTATTATGTGAAAGGGTAAATATCACTTCCTTATTCACTTTCTCAACACCATTCATGATTTTATAGATCTCTCATATAATTCCCCTCACTAGTCTCTTTTACAAGCTGAACAGCCCCCAGTTTTTTAAATCTTACCATGTATGAAAGCTGTTCTGTGCCCCCTAATAATTTTGATGCCTTTCTCTGTAGTTTCATCTAATACTAATACATCTTTTTTAGATGAGGTGATTAGAACTTCACATATTATTCAATGTGTGGGCAGACCATGGATTTATATAGTGATATGATATTTACTGTTTTATTCGCTATCCCTTTCCTAATGGTTCCTAACATTCTGTTAGTTTTTTTGACTGCTGTTGCACACCAAGCAGATGTTTTCAGAGCTATCCACAATGGCTCCAAATTCTCTTTCTTCAGTGGTAATAACTAATATAAACCCCATGATTTTTATATATAATAGGGATTATGGTTTTCCAATGTGCATTACTCTGCAATTATTAACATTGAATTTCATTTGCCCTTTTGTTGCTCAGTCACCAGGTTTTGTGACATCCCTTTGACAGCATCGTGCCTCCAGAAAAGTGCAAAATATGTCACAGCAACAATTTTCTGAAGCAAATTTTTAAAATATTTTTAAAATCAGCTTCCCTTTCCTCTCATTCTTTAACTGTGAAGAATTTATTTGGTAAACTGAATAAATGAAAATCATTTTGCCTGCTTGTCCATTTTCCAATATGATTTGGCAAGGACTAGATAAACAAGTGACTCTACATTCAGTTTAGTGTTCTGACATCTTAAACTGTGAATTAAATTTTCACCATCAATTTCTCTCATCATTTTCATTAATCCCTGTCTCATGGAATTAATGATGAGGTCAAGCTTACCCTTTCTTGCCAGATTTGCAGCTTGTGAATGTGGCATGTTAGTGACATCATTTCCATTGACAGCCAACAGAATGTCCCCCACCTGAAGCCCTGCTTCCTCAGCTGCACTGTCTAGAACCAAATAGAAACAAAGGATTTTATTTCAGAAAGGTACTACAATGTATATAATACTGTTCACATTAAAAATATTGTTTGTATTTAGAATTTTCTAATATTTGACAGAAATCTTGTTTCCATTTAAATATGTAGGGACTTGACTCCTCTGCATCTCCAGAAGTGTACTGCAGTGAGTTCAGACACTTTTCAAAACACTTCTTTAGTCATGTGTTCCCTGAATTCATGAAAATATAGTGTCAGATTTTTTTAAATGAACTAACTGTAACTGGTCTCTTAGGTTTTTATTATGAAAAGAACTCAGGTTCCTTGGAGAACCTGACTTTGTACACCTAAAGTTCAAATCCTTTTGAAAATATGTTCCTTAATGTTTATACACAAACATTTATACACAAACATATACATACACTATTTAGAAGGCCTCCTATGCATATTGATAGTCAGATTGCTTGTTCTCTCTCTCTCTCTCTCTCTCTCTCTCTCTCTCTCACACACACACACACACACACACACACACACACACACACACACGAGAGTATATTTTACAGTATCTCCCTTTGGTTAGCCTAGAAGTCAATGCAGTCTGACATGATGCATTTTCTCACTCACGGTGCATCTACACTGTACCTTTATTTCAAGATAACTAGCATTATTTCTAAATAACAATACAAGCATCTACACATCCATTCTGTTATTTCAAAATAATTTTGAAATAACCGATAGCTTATTCTGAAATCTATAAACCTCATTCTACCAGGAATAACGCCTATTCCGAAATAGCTATTTTGAAATAAGGCGTGCGTAGACTCTCCACTGCTGGTATTTTGAACTAGCCCCTCACCAGGACCATTGTAAGTAATTCCTCCCCAGTGCCTTCTCGGGCTCTAAACTGAGATAGCACGTCTACATTAGGAAAGACTGCCTCAGTCTAATTTTGAGGCTTCCCTGCAGCATAGACGTGCTATTTCAAAATAAGCTATTTTGAAATAACTGTTCTGGAATAGCTTATTTCAAAATAGCTCTGCAGTGTAGACGTACCCGCAGACTTTTCATGTACCTTGTCTTGTGAGCATGAAACTATATGAAACCGTTTGAAATCCAGAAGTGAAAAGGAGAATTTTTAACTCACTTTCAGATCATGCTGCACAAACACTTCTACTTGAGCAAGCCAAAAATGGTTTTGAAAATATTATCATTTTTAATACAGTAGAGCTTCTTTTAGATAAAATCTTCATTGTCCAAAACAGGGTTATATCCCTTGCCAAGAAATATTTACATAAAAATTCACACACTCAGTTGGAATCCCAATCTTCAGAATAAAGTCCATCTTCCCTATTAAATTGGGATAAATAAAATTCTGTGATACTACACATTGAACAAAAGACTGAGACTAAGGTACTGGAACAATTTTTATATTGGGGATATTGAGAGCCACTGAACCAAACTGTGAGTCCTGTATATGATAGAATCCACTTCAATCCAGATGTGGGGAGTGTGACACGGTAGCGCCCCTGCATTGCTAATTCCAGCACCTGTGGGCTGAATGTACTAAATAGGAAAAGTTCCCATTAACTGCCAATATGCACTGCAACAGGCCTCAAAATTGTACTCTTTAGGCCAATGGCTAAATTCTACTTTGCCTTATTTCTGTGATCCCCATTGTTTGGGGTCTAGTTGAGCGAAGAAGGCTAACAGGAGTCAGCCCTAAATATTTTTAAATCTTTCTCCTTTAAAAGAAAAAGCAACTGACATGCGGACAGTAAAATTGTTCCTGCTTCAGTACTGCTGTTGGATCACTTTTGTGTTGATACATTCATTCTTGAAAATGACACATACAAAAGACTAATGCAAATGCCAGCTAGGAATATAGGATAAGTTATATATGCAGAAAATATGCTCCCTTTAGGAACACTAATGCACAATCACTTAAATTCTACCTATGAGTGTCTCAGACTCACATTTTTCTTTTCATTGTGTAATTAAACATTTCGAAATGTACTACACAAAAAGGTTCTTTAGAAAACTCACTCAGTGTCCTTAATGTTTAAAATATGTATAATTTTAAATGACCCAAACACTATCATTTAGTAAATGTGTGTCTACAATATATTTCCAGAGGCTGTTTAGAAGCAGTGGGGAGCAAATTAGAAGGTTAAGTAGTAGACACAGCAGTAGTATGAGTCTCTACCAATTTCAGAAAAAATAAATTCAGATGATAGATCAGCTGTGCATAAAATGGTAACTCAACCATTTAGAGTTATATCAGGCTTCAAGAAGCCATACAAGATTTTGCCAGTTGATTTTACCAGTCTTCTATTTCAAAATATTTTAAAAATTCATAAGGATCTCACCTGCAATTTTTATGTTGTTCCTTAATACAATTAGCCACACTTTAAAGACACAGATTTATAAAGCAATCTGGCTTTAAAGACTAATGCTTTTTTTTGCAAACAACAAAAGTGTTTACAAATAATAACAGAGAGAGATAATTTATAGTAGCTACTGATTTTTTCAATCTGTGTTCCTAGCCATGGTGTTAATGTTACTTCTGTATTATAGGTATGCTTCAAGCCAAAATTGTCCCTTCATCCTACTCCCAGTTACCCTACATAAACTCTTATTATGGGTTACATTTGCTGATGGAAGAGGCCAGGTGGAATTTCTCTGCAGTGCAGAAGTAGACTAAGCTGTTTAGTACCAGGAAGAACAAGAATTTCTTCTTTTTCCCCCCTTAAGAGCAAAAGTAGAGGTGACTAACTTTGCATGGGTGGCAATGTGATTTTTTTTTCTCGGCCTAGTGTCAAAAATGGGTTGTGGCTGGCCAAACCTAGCAGTTAGACCCAGAGTCTGCAGTCACAAAACAGGAGGCAGGAGTCAGCTGGATCAGGATGCCAGGGGAACAGGAGCTTAAAGCACGGGGTACACAGCCAAGAACAGAGTGGAACACAAGTTTGAACAGCTTCCTTTTCCTGCTCCTGTCCTAAGTAGAGCCAGCAGACAAACCACCCAATAGGTCTGGAAGTTGTGGAACCTCATTTTGGGGCTGGGCTTCATGGGGCTCAGGTAAGTAAGTACCTGCAGGTGTGTGGGACTTTGGCTACTCTTTTAAACCCTGCAGATCTAGGTTTAAGATCCATGGAGCAACTAGCTATTTCTGGATGTCACCACATTTTCACTACTTTTAGCAATGATAGGTGCACCTGGTAATTTGATATATCTACTAAAATTATTAGTAGTGAAATTATTAGCACTGTTGATATTTAGTTTTGTCATTCTGTTCAGAGTCAACACCCCATTGATAGAAGTGTAAGCAGCTCACAGTTCTCTCAAAATGACATCAATGTCATTTTACACCGGATTCATTCTGTAAAGGTAATCTTAACAACAGATCTAGAGATTTCAATTTCAAAAAAGGAATGGAAGCTTACACTCAAGCAAAATTACCTGGGAATTTTTGGAAATAGGGCAATTATGAGGCTATCTGAACCACCACATAATCATACTATAGATCGGGTCTTGCGTGTATGCGATTCAAAAGCCACATTCCTCTGACAGGAAAAATTAATGCTATACATAACATATAGATAAACAAAATTATGATTTTCTTAAAGCTGTACCAAAAATGCCATGTTTATTTACTTTCATAATACATGCCAAGAGATCATGGGATAAATCCTAGACAATATTGCAAAGGAAATGTAATATAAATTATCCACTTCTAACATATTATTTTTTACACTGAATAAACCTGTACTTTGCATGGGAAGCTCTTCTAATCTGAAGATTTTATTTTTATCATTTAATAAGCAGAATATTTGCTCTGAGGCAACAGGTTAGATTGACTTTTAGAGCCGAGTAGATGCTTCACATACAAAGCATGACTGCAATATAAATCTAACAATGTTCAGGCTTAAGGCTTTGTCTGGGTTTCTGATTTAAGTCATAAAGCTGGTAAGATTTTTGACCTTTTCTGCTATGCCCATGGTTCTATGTGTTGGTTTCTCTATGCTCCATTTCTTTCTAGTAATCTTGATTTTTTTATACAATAAGTATGATACTGTTTGGTAGTGCAACATAGATTGATCTGAAATATATTTTTCATGGTTCTATACAGTAGGCAAATTTGCAGCCATCTGAAGTGCAAACTCTAAAGCCCATATAAACTGGCTGAACACTGGGCCATCATTCGGGAGACAAGACAGTTTGGCACATAAGGCCAGCAAAAAGTCCCAGCTGCTAGGCTTGGAATAGCACAGTTATTCTTAGTTAGTCTCCCTTCATGCTACTGGAGTGACATAAACAGGGGATGTTGATATACCCACGGCCAGAATAACATTCATCAAGCAGTTCTACCTGCATGTGGGAGGAGCATGAACAGATTCTGGATAGACTTTCTTTTTTCCCTCTGAGTTTCTGCCGTTTCATGTGTAAATAAGGAGGCTTTTTTTCTACCCCATTAACTGGTGGCTGGAGGAACTGCTACCTTCTTTTGGAGCAAGAAGCTACCCACTGTCAGATTGCTCTTTGTACTAAGAGCACAGTGAGCAGAACTTGCACAGTTAAAGGCATATTTTCTCCTGTGCCCGCTTAGGTCTTTTGAGGTTAGCCATGACCATTCCTTGACTCATTTTCTTGAGCATCTCCTCTTCGGAATTCTTACTGGAATGGAAGGCAATTGGGGAAGATCTGTCCAGTGCTATAATGGGGGGGGGGGGGGGGGGATGTTCTTCTTATGATCAGTGCATCTTCTATATCATCCCCAAGGATTTAGCTGCCAATTATGGCAGGCAGGCAAGCGGAGTTTGAAACCCCTTCTTTGGGAAGAGGATTGAGTCATGCAGCTATATACAGATGAAACTGGCTTTATGTGGCCACTTCAGAAGGGAAAGAATCCCTTCTCCCTAAGGAGTATGAAGGGGTGGTCCATAAGTATAGGCAGACTCGGTGGTCGCCTAGGGCGCCTCCTTCCACAGGTCGCTTGGGGTGCCCAATGATTACGTTATGGCCATTGATGGCCGTGCAGGTGGGGGCGCCAATTGCGCATTCCGCCTGGGGCGCCGGCTGCTCCTGAGAGTATGATAGCATCTGTGGTGTGAGACTTGTTGAGCTCCCAGCTGACTAGATCCTTTAGATAAGACTAGGTAAAACAAATCC
This sequence comes from Apalone spinifera, assembly GCA_030068395.1. Taxonomy (NCBI): domain Eukaryota; kingdom Metazoa; phylum Chordata; order Testudines; family Trionychidae; genus Apalone; species Apalone spinifera. Next base: position 58,487,736 of record JANRFK010004149.1, read on the forward strand.
AAGCTATGTAAATCACTTTAGTATAGTTTCATAATAAAAATTAATCATAACAGACTCCACTTACTAGTATCCACTTCTGTCACAAGGATGGGCTTTGAGAACTGGATTCGGAATCCCCACGGGTAATCACCAGTTCCTTTTGTGATTCTCACTGTTCGTTCACGAACTGTAAAGGAAGGAAAAGGGTTGACCTCAAAGTCTCCCTTTATCTCTGCGAATCAAACTCAATTGAACCAATAGACAGACATCTTTAAAATCTTGCCATCTAAGTTGTATCTGCAAAACCTGGGCTGAATTGTTGAACAAGTATAACTCCATCTTTTCCCAAGGCTATCATTCTTTTTTTCGTGCTAAAAACTTATTTATCTTCCAGAGTTCTGTCCCTTCCTTCTGTTCATGGCCATTTAAGCATCTGTTCAAATCCAAGCCTGAGCCTCGTGGGTAGGGTTGCCCGGTGTCCGGTATTGACCTGGACAGTCTGGTATTTTCGCCTCCTGTCCGATTAAAAAATTCAGAAAATACTGGACACCTAAAATGATTTATTTTCTGATGTATTTTCTGATTTTTTTCCCAGCAGGAGGTGAAAATACTGGACTGTCCTGGTCAATACCGGATACATGGCAACCCTATACACACTCAGCAACTGGGCCCAGCCTGCCCTCCCCCCGCTTACCTGGTTCTGCAGGCGAGCTATCTGGTCTGGAGCAGTGAGAGAAGATGGCCGCTGGCTGCCGGCAGCCTGTTAGGAGAGGCAGCACCCAGCCCCTGTTCTTAAAGGGACCATGCTGGGTTTTTTTCTCAACAACTTTGGTGTTCCCCCCCTTTTTTTTCCCAACAGAAATTTTTCCCTGGTGGGTTTTTTTTTGGGGGGATGAGAGGGGTGTTTGGTATTTTTCGTTAAACCATCTGGCAACCCTACTCGTGGGCCAGATCAAGGCAAGACAGGAGCTGGATCCATCTATGGGCCATAGGTTCCCCATCTGTGCTCTACTTCCTGCCCTCCATATCTGGAGTTCTCTGTGTATGACCATACATCCACAGAACACCTAGACACATTGTGAGGACACTTTGTATTTGTAAGTTTATAATGCTTACCTGTTATTGGCCTAGGCCTTCTACTGAGACATCTGGGGCTATCATCTGGGCTGCTGTCATCCCCTCTGAAAACCCAGGAAGCTGAATGAAAGCTCTCTGTGTAGAAACCGCTCTCCTCATTTTCACTACGGAGACTCAGATCCACTGAACGGGATTCCTCTGAGTTTACTGGGAAGATACAAATGAGAATAATGCCAAATAAAAAACATGCCATATGTGTAAAAGGAGTGACAGCAAAGGATGGAGACTAGCTGACACATTTTATTACATAAGAATAAGGATGGAATAGGAAAAAAGGATTTAAAAAATAAAGTTGTGCACTTTTTGATTTTGTTGTTTAAAGACTGAAAGGTTTTTAATTTTCCTTGCATCAGGCAGGATGGGATTAGTTCACAGAAAAGACAAAGGAAGAGATGGGACACTGAAGATGGGGGAGGGTGGATATCTGAAAAAGAGAGTGAAGCTGACCTAGTGGATGGGTGGAACTAGAAGGAGCTAGAGAAAACAGCCAGTCAACAAAGGAGAAAGAATATCCAAGCGTACTATAATTCCATATAGTTCCTAATATAATGGTCATAATCTTTTTATATAGTTCTGTAACTTTGGTGCTACTCAAAGTGCATGCTCTAAAAGCCAAAGGATATAAGATAAGACTACCTGAATCCAAAGAAGTAACACAGTCTAATTGTTCTTCCAAAAGTGGAAATATTTCTTAAACATGAACATGTCTTTCCTACCCATTCTTGTCAAGTTCAGTCTGCTGTAAATGGGCCCAGCACTATTGGGGTCATGGTAAATGTGCTGGCTTACAGGACAGGTCTGAACTTGGCCTACGTCTACACCCTTCTCTGCAGTCTTATTGGTTAGCAAACATTGAGTACAGTTTCTGAAAATTCAGTGTCATGATTCAGTATTAGAAGTTCTTGGAAATTGCCATACTGTAGAAACTGAAAAACAGCAGGAGTGTGTGGGAAGGAAAAATCAGGAGCTAAAATAAGTGAAATCACTCAAACAGTAATCGAGATGTTTGCCTGTTATATTTTTAGTATTGTTGAAGCTGTGCTGATCCCAAGCTATTAGAGAAATGAGGTGGATGGTGAAATATATTTTATTGAACTGACTTCTGTTGGTGGGAAAAACAAGTTTTGAACTGACACAGACTTCTTTTCAGTTCAGGGAAATGTACTTAGGATGTACACATTTCTCATACCTGAAGAAGAGATCAGTTTAAGGGCAAAAGCTTTTCTCCCTTACTAATAAAAGTTGGCCCTGTTAAAATATTTAAAAGGTATCACCATCTCATTATTATAATTTTGGTTCTTCTACACATGGGCCGTGGGCTTAAGAAGTAAAGGGAAGCAATGCTTTCCCCGGGTCTTAGTGCTCAACCTGTCCCCTCTTTCTATACCTATTGTGACCATTCCTGAGGGTTCATCAGCAATCTACTGCTGCTTCCAGACTGGTGACTCTTCTCCCTACAGGGGAACCCAACTTACATGAGGGGGAAGAAGGAAACATAGCTCAGTCGAATCAGATATAATCACAATGAGTCTGGGAAGGCATATTTCTATTTTCTCCAAGATTGTGACTGAGGTTACAAACCTGTATCATAATCATAGATACAAGAACTAGAGAAAAGCCTCAGGATTGGGAAGTAATTTCCAGTTTACACTGTGTACCCAATTAAGGACTAGACAGGCATCCAAAATGAATGAAAAATACCACTTAGAGGACAGCATCAGAACACTCAGCAGGATATTTTTCAGACAAGAACAATATAACCTCCCATTGGTTACTTAGGTTGTGCCATCTAAAGATGAAATCTCCTTGGTCTCTTTTCTCCCCATATAATTTATATACTTAAATTATTATTTACTTTCAATAACATTCTGAAAACTATTCAAATTAAGGATGCTTTGTGTAGCATATTTTAAAGATAACGTGATTTGGAATGCCGATACTCAATGTATTTTGTTAGAGCTATCATTTCATGTCAACATTTTACACTGAAAGGGATGGCAGTGTTGGTCATATAAGGAAAGAGGTACATTTGTAAGCCCATTATGTACTCACTTGATATCTCAGTAATCGTGCTGTTTATGGAGCTCCCTCCAGTTGAACTGCACTTTTTACTATCTTTGAATTGCTTCCGTTGCCTGGCCCATCTGTCTATTGCTTCTTCCTGGGAACTATCACTGGCTCTTGTATCTTTTAACAGTGGATCACCAGGTAGCTTTATGGTCTTATTCACATCTGACTTCAAATCTAAATTAAGATCAGATGTTATCTGAGAGTTAGATATGTGAGATATAACAGTTCTTTTACAATATGTTGTCAATTATATTTTTTAAATTGATTTTTCCCTCATAAATTATGATATAATGCATACAACAAAACATTAATCTGTTTGCAAACATATGAGACACAGAAAATCAAACTAGCAAATAGCATTTTAAATAGTCATGGGCCACATTTCAAAGAGCTATCTAAAGCCTATATGCAAAGGGTGCTAGCTGCATCCCTTCATGCTTGGGAGGACAAAGATGTCTGAGCAGAGAGGGCAGGCAGGTTTATCAGGAGAGGGCAGTACCAGAAAATTGAACCTAGCTGGAACTCCATTGGAGATGACTGAATGAGAACGTACCTCTTCTAGGTAGCAGTGACCCAACAATCTCTTTACACAGTTCTCAAAACCTGGATGATCAAGATTTATGCCACTGAGCCCCTATTCCAAGCAGACATTCTTCTGCTGAGCGGTAAGAAACTAAATTGTACTAGGGTAGATTGTTCAGTAGCAAATGACGGGAATATTTTTTTATATAATTTAATGTTTGAAAAAAATCTTTTCTCCCCATATAATTTATATACTTAAATTATTATTTACTTTCAATAACATTCTGAAAACTATTCAAATTAAGGATGCTTTGTGTAGCATATTTTAAAGATAACGTGATTTGGAATGCTGATACTCAATGTATTTTGTTAGAGCTATCATTTCATGTCAACATTTTACACTGAAAGGGGCTGATTTGACATTCCTGAACTGATCAGGTTTTGCTTGGGTTGTTGAACCAAATCAAAATGCATAGTATATCTATTTCTGTCTGAACCGCTGTGGTATGTCACGTCAGCTGTACTTCATGTGCTTCATGCCTCCATCCTCTTCTATGGAGGGTCTCCCTGGCCCGACTACATATTTTATGATTAATTGAAATCTCCAGTATCCCATGATGCATCCTCCTCAGTCAGAGAGTAGACTACACTGCATGATATGTAATGTAGTCCAACCAGAGATCCCACCACAGAGGGAGAATAGGGGCATGACGTACCATGATATTGAGGCACGTGGACAAGGATTAATGTTCAATTGACCCAAAATGTAATGTTTTGATTTGGTTTACAAAACAAAATGTTTCTATTTGACTCAACCTGATCTGAAACAAAATATTTTCTTTTGATTTTTCAACAGAATTTCTGGGGGGAGGGAAGGAGACAAAGTATTTTCCTACAGAAAATGTTGATTTTGCACAAACCACAATTTTAATTGAAAAAAATTTGATGGAAAATTCACAAGCAGCTTTAATATTTATACTATAAAAAAAGTACATCTTGGTTTTCACGTACAGTGTGAGTGCTGAATGACTAAATATTAATATTGAACTGAAACATAAAGATATTTCCTCATAATCTGACTTTATTATAGACAGCCACTGTTGCACATGCTACTCTTAGTGCTTATTATAACACTGGAGAGTGGTATCTTTTCCATGTTGTGGTGATACAAAACTAGATAGTGGTGGGTGGTTTTTTTTTTTTTTTACACCTTTGAAGGCCACTGTGGGTTTAAGAACAAATACGGTAGTACACTTATTCAAAGATTTGCCATGAAACACGGGAACAGGTAGTTCCCATGTTTCAATGGTGAATTATAAATAAAATCCTGTTGCTACTAGGAAAAGTAAGGGATACTATTCCTCAAAAAAGAAAGAAAAGGCTATGCATTTTAGGCCATTTGAAAGGACTTTCAGGGTACGTCTATATAGCGGTGCTCTTTCAGGATATATCTGGTATCCCAAAATAACGTTTTCTGCATCTTAACAGAATGCTCGTTATTTTGAAATGCAATCGAAATAATGGGCTTATTACAACATCCCAATAAACTTCGCTCCATGAGGATTAAGGGACTTGTAGGAATAGTGGTCTATTTCGAAATTTGGTGCTGTGTAGACCGCGCCAAATTTCAAAATAAACTGTCTTGAAATAAGCTCAAAAGAAGCTACACAATTTGTGTAGCTCAAATTGTGCAGCTTATTACAAGCTAGCACTGCTGTATAGATGCACCCTTAAAAACTGAATGTGTTGTCCTGAGGTGATCTGGTCCTATATGTTTCTGAGGCACTATTTCATACAAATTTGGGAGAGGGCAAAATTGTGTCAGCATATAGAGCATTACATTGTATTCTGCAAAGTTGGAAAAGTGAATAAGAGGGTAGTGGAAGACATACTGGAACATGAAAAGTTAAGGAAGGGGCAACTGCTCTTTTCCCCTTAGTAAATGATACTCCTGATATGTTTATACCAGTGGTCCCCAACGCGGAGCCCGCCAGGGCATTTATGTGCGCCCGTCGAATGACCAGGACCAGCCCTAGCCATCCTTCTGCCCCGGGCGCATGGCGCATGCGCGGCCCTGCCCCTGGGCACCTGGCAGCCCCAAAAGGTTGGGGATCACTGGTTTATACCATACAAATGTATGGTAAGTCACTATCAAATATTTTTGTTAAAAAGAACTATGCTTCCACTTAAGTCTCCCCCCTACAAAATGTTACACTTGCTTCACAAAATTTTACACCTTTAGAATACCTCCTGAAATGTTAATGATGTCTGGAAATGAACGATTAAGGGATCTAATCAATTGCCTCATCTCATGTAACACATCACTACTATCACCTCACTGATTTACCCAGCTCTGGGTAAATCACTTTTGGTCCCCTTCCTTGTTTTGATCTGTGATGGAATGGTAATTTTATATAGGGCTCTACTTTCAATGGTACACTGCACTGGCCAAATTTTGCTCCCATTTAAGTGAATGGTAAAACTCTCATTGGCCTATATCTGTCCTTAAGTTAACATTATTTCAATGGGCGCAGAGTTAGGCCAATGCTGAGCATTTTGAAAATCTCATTTTAAGTGTATAAAATAATATATCTAGAAAATGTTAAGCTAGAATTAAGGAGGGATCATGATAACCATGTTGGAAATTAGAAAATTAAACAAAAAAAAAATCTGTTCAATTTCCTAAGGATGATCTATATATAGAAGATAACTCAAACTGTTAAGGAAGGGACTAGATGACTGAGTCTTTTTACACTGCTTATTATATTTTACAATTTATCCAGATATTCTTATGGGATATATAGATGGGAGAAAGGAAGGCAAATAGGAAATTTCAGAACAGCTTACAGCATATTGTTAGAATATATGTCTCTGTGAGGGACAGTTTTCTCAGATAAGTAGAAAGAGACAAAATGGAAGTAAAATAATTTGATTAAGGTCATCTAACATGCTGAAGACTCAGCCAGGATTAGAACCAGGATGTACCTGGCTTTCGGTCTTTTGCTGAGGTCACTAGACCACATGTACTATTAAACATACTTATGTAGTTTCTAAATATAGTACAGAGCTCTGAACACATGTCTCATGACACCTATATTAATCCTGCTCAGGCATCTACGTTACTCACTGGGAGATCACACTGGTGTGTTGTTAGGATATGTCAAACTCTATGTAGCAAAGCTGTTTTAAAGTGTTCTTTTGCTAAAAAAGAACTGGCTTGTCTGTTTCTTCAGAGAAGGGAGTGATGAACAGAGTATAAATAGCTAAACATCCTACCAGGAAGATGACACAATGGGGATAAGAAGCAGGATGATCCTTGGGTATTCCACTTCTGTTTTTTCCAATCTATAAGTCAACAAAGCACGAAGGGCCAAGCCATTCCCCAAATATGCTGCTTATGCAAAACTATTAACAAATACAGAGAGTTCTGGAATGCCTACCTTTTTGACTAATCTGCTTTCTGGGTGACATTGGTGTGTCTGTATTCTGGCAGCAGTTCTTTGTCTCACATTTTTTCTCAGTTTCTTCAGAGCTGGATTTAACTAACTGCTCTATTGGACAACCTACAGGCTCTGTTCTTTCATGATCAGATAATTGGCTTATTATCTCTTGTTCACGGCAAAGGTTCTCGTTTGTTTCTTTGGTAAATGTGCCCTCAGTTAAAACTTTCTTATCTTTGGGATGCATTGAGGAGCTGAACATTGAGGTAATCTGTGTGGAATCATCATGGAAATTGGCTTCATCAGAAATATTGCTGGATATGTCCTGGATCTCAGAAAAGTTCTGTAATTCATTATCTATATCTGACTCTTCAGTATCCAACAAAGGGGACATAAATGATTTTTCTCGTATGCTGTAGGGTAGCTTAGGCTCATTTTTTATCTCAGAGCCAAAGGAATCAGCCATCCCCTTACTGTCACTTTGAATGATGAGCCTTCGTTCTCGCTCTCCAGTTATTACAGTCATCACTGATCCTTTCCGTTTCTTTATTGTTACCTCAGGCTCTGGAGTACCTGGATGAGCATACTGACTTGACTGTAGTGCTGAATATTGGCTTTGGACATAGTCTATGCTTACTGTATTAGCTATGCTTTTGTCACTAGCATGGTCATTTGAAGGGCTTCTTGAAGGAGAAGGGACTGGAATTATCAGGGCTTTATGCTGTAATTCACTATGGTCTTGTCCATCAAAATGATGGTCACTCTCTAGTGTCTCCTCATCAAAACCACTTTCTGTAAACTCAGTGTGTTCATCATATACAGCAAAGTTCTGCAGAGGCTCTGAGTATCTATGCTCCAGTTTCTGTTCTACATTAGAATTAATGCTGGAATGGAAAGTTTCCACTAATGTCTCTTCCATTTCTTTAGGGTCCCCCATATAGTCTGCATAGTGAGTCAAGAAGAAAGCATCATCTATACTTCCTTCAGGCTCTGAATGGTAAATGGTCATGTCATGATTGAAGGAGGTGAAGGCATACTGATAAGCTTTGAGAGCTCGCAGACTGCTGAATGATGTGAAGCTGGAACATTTACAAAGTTCTGTACAGCTAGTATGAGTCTGAGTATTCTTGCTGTAAACATCTACTGCTTTGGCCTGCTTGGGCAGTACTTTTAAGGATAAAGATGGCAATGAATAAAAGCCAGAGTCCCTTCTGAGGTGAACTGGTGACAATACATCAATGGTGGTATCTGGAAAAGACTTTCTTCTAACTGCTTTTGGCTCTGGGTGTGTAGCTAACATAGTATTCTTTATGTCAACAAGACTGTGGTTTCTTATTTGCCCTGCTTCATTGGTCTCATCTATAGGTTTCTGACCAAAGCTTTTTTCACTTGATCCATCAGTATCTAAAGGGCAATCACCATTATAAGTACATTCTGAGAAGATTATCTTGTCTTTACAGCTGTCTTCTTTTTCACTGGCAAAATCTTGAGTCCCAGGTTCTTCCTGTTTACAGATATGAGTTCCTTCCTCCCAATCTGGTAAGGCTGTAGGAAAGGTGTCAGGTTCCTTTCTGTCACTGATTGGGAGCAAGGATGCAACCTCTGCAGCGGTATCTAAACATATTTCTTTGCTGTCAGCAAACTCTTCAGGTGGAGGAAGAAGTAGATACCAGTCTGTATATGTATTGTTTGTAAAAGACTCTTCCTTTTCATGAAGGCTAAAATCTGACTCATAATCCGTGCTGCAAGATATCTCTGTTACAGAATAGTCTGTATCACTGGAATAAGTGTTTAAATATTTCTTGTTGCAAGTTCTGTCATGGGTCTGTGTGTGATTACCTGGTTCTATATGAATTACTGGATTTTGCTTTCTGTTGTTGTATTTCACTTTAATTTCCATTCCTACAATGTTTACTTCCAGTATGGTGTTCTTGTTGCTGGCAATTTGTATTTTTTGCTTAGAGGATGCCTTGTAATTCTCATTGTCATCTATAGAATGATCATTTGATAAACCTTGGTGCTTATGACATTTAGAAGAGTGGCTTTTCTGATATTGCTTGTTGCGATAGCACTTTCTGTTCTTTTGACTTTTCTCAATTACAAAGCTTGTTCCAGAATCAAATAATGAGCCCTTCTTCATTTCTACTTTCATATTAAAACCACCACATTGTAATTCTGCAGTAATTACTTCACTAGCTGAATCACAAGACTCTGGAGAACTTGGGTTGTGCTTCAATGTAATTTTTCCTGTTGGTAAGGCTTCTGATTCATCGAAGGTGAATGCAGCTAGGACTTCTTCCTGTTGATGAGAGAATGTCGGTGGAGAGCAATCTTTTTCCTTCCCTCCTTCTTTTTCACTTTCATCTGTATATTCTTGTTCTTTATCTTCACGTGCACCTGAGTTATTCTGTTGCTCATTCTTTGGTGCACAAGAATCATCTCTCCTATTTCTTTCAGACTGCTCCGTATCTACTGGCTCAGAGAAGTTAGCTTCTACTGGGTCCTCATCTGCTTTATTCGTAAGGCCTTTTACATTTTGCTGGCATTTACAAATGGCTGGCAAATGTTCATCTAAATTGGAAAAAAGGAAGAAAGGCTTTTGCAAAGATCTATGTAAGCAGTATCTTTAAATAGTCTTACAGTGTTTTTCATACTCAGTGCTTATGTCACCGAAGGGTAATACTTTAGAAATCCATACATATCATGAGAATTGACCTATTTTTCTTCTTTTTAGTATCAATCTACTACATGCAAATTATTTGTAAGTAATGTAAATAGTAATTATAGTAAATGCAAATTATTTGTTTTGTAATGTAAAGCCAAGTAAGCAGTCTCTCTCACACCAAGAATCAGCCTACCCATCTGGAATTAGTAACAACCACTCATTTTTGTCTTTAAAATGCTCACACATGAGATTTTACACAGTACAAATGTACTATGGCATAATGTGTTCATTTAGAAAGATCTATTTTTCTTTCTTTTGTCCCCTAGGGTATTTGTTCCTCTCCTGAGCACACAATGGAACAATCAATAGCTTATCGAATGTGCAATTTTGGATACATTATATGAGAGCTGTACTTATTATAATCCTTTTACAGATGAGCAAACAAGGAGATTAATTAATTTAACCAAGGTCACACAGAAAGCCAGTGCCCAGGCATCATAATATGCTATCAGACAACACTGTTTCCCAATGGGAGTTGTACTGTGCAAGATTTCATTTGTAAATTATATGAAAATACATCTGGTTTGAGCCCTTTTTGAATAGTCTTTAAATAACAGAGAACAATAGATTATAGTAACATCTATTACATTAGGATTAGTTCAGATGTTAGGCTTTATATACTTTCAGAAATATTATTTTCATTTGTGTCCATATTATAATTTCTCCACATAATAAATCTGAAGTAAATTTGGGACACTTAAACAGCACCACCTTTGACTGCACATTTGCAGAAAGAGAGAAGATACAGTCCAACATCAAGTCTCAGGAAGCTATCACCTCTGTTTATAATTATTTAATAATGATGATTTGTCATGAGCATAAAACAAATGTCCCCGCAGGAAATAGCTTTAGGGATCTTAGATGCATTGATCTCGGTCTTTAATCTTGTTTTAATCAAGTATTTCTAGAAAAACTCTGGAAAATGATCAGCTGGGATGCTTGTGCTATACATTCAGACTAACTATTTCAGTGAACTTACATTCTCTGGCATCTGAGCTTTTTCTGCCCTTGCAGCTTTTTCTTCTCTTTCTGCTCATTTCTGAGACCTGAGGACATCCAGATTTTACTCTCCTGGGTGGGGAAGAAAAAACATTGAATCATAAAAATTATTCCCTCTGTAACTGCAAGGTTGCTTTCTTCTCTATTAAGGCTTCTCTTCCTGAGTCAGGTAGGACTACAGATTGGAATTCTGAACTGGAAATTGGAGCTTGAGCTTCTAGTTGTTTTGCTTCATGATTCAGGGACAGATTTTCTAATCTGTTTAGATGCCAACATTCCAGATAGGGTCTAGTGGGATTTTCAGAGGCACAGTCCCAATCTGGTAGCTGGTTCTTCCCATGCTTTAGGATGTGGGGTGGTCACTCAGCATTGCGGGGGTGCAATGGAGGTGGGAGGCTTGTGCCAGAGCTCCATTCACTCTTTGCTCTTTTGTATTGCAGTGGGCTACTCTCCTACCAGGGCTGTTACCTACAGTGTGGGTAATCCATGCAAGGGACTAAGAGAAGAACTTACATCACTTTTGTGCATATGCAATGTAGCTGTTAGTCCTTTTGGACGCACACAGGGAAATGATAAAAAGACAAAATCACTCTATCATCTGAACACTTTTCACAAAGCAGTAATTCTATATCTGACCTCATCCTCAAAGGAAACCTGCACAGCCCTTTCAAAAAAACAGCCTATTAACTCTGTTAGGCACTAAAAATCATGAACTGAATAGAGAAACGGGATTTTATAGCTTACGACGGGGCTGTATGCTCACTATGCTTGCCTACCCACTCCTCCCTCACCCCAGCTGCTCTCGCTTTGCTGAGAGAGGCTGTTGATGCTGATGATGTGATGACATCATTCTGTCAGGCAGCAGGAACATTGTGTTATCCAGAAGGAAAAAACTTTTTTTTATATATAGAAAGATCACAAGAGCGTGTAACACACCCCATCCCTTCTTTGTGTCGTATGACTGCACAGGTGTTAATGGGCCACTCTACCTTTAGAATATGTTCTAACTTCACTTTTCATTGTGTTGTGATGATGGGAGTACCTTTCCTAGACCTGAAAAAGAGGTCTATGCGGCTCCAAAGCTTCTTTCTCTCTCTCTCTCTCTCTCTCACCAACAGACGTTGGTCTAATTAGAAAAGATGGTATCTTGCCCACCATGTGTCTCTGACAACCTTGTATAGTCACATAAGACACATTAAAAGCCCAACAAATTAAAAACCCATGAGAAGCAGTGCCTATCTTCCCATAGATACTTCTCCTGAAGCCCTCAAAGATACGTTGGCTATGTCGATACTGGCAATTGAACGAGGTGTTAAAGTGAGTCCCCCCAAAAGCAGTGGTGACTGCTGGGAAGGGACACGGGGGCGGGGGGCACTGGCCATGTAACTTCCCCCCAGGTGACTCCTCGTGACACCCCTAGCCTGGGGGAGGGTCCGCCTCTTCCTGCCCTTGCCAGGCCCTCACTCCACCCTTTTCCCCAAATGCTTTCTCTGCCCCCTCTCCACCTCTGCTTCATGCCCACTCCACCTCTTCTTCCCAATGTGATGTGGCCTGGGAGATTAGCAGGGGCCTGGCACTGGCCGCAGGGGTCAGACTCCTTCTGCACTCACCAGCAGCAGTGGGAAACAGCCTCAGACAGCACCTCTCCCTTCCGCACCACCAGTGTGTGTGGGGTTCCTTCCCCCAAATGACATGGCTGAGAACTGGGTAAGCAGGGAGGTCTAGAGCCTGATTGCTCTGCTTCCTGCTGCTGCTGGTGACCACAGGGAAAGGCTGACACATGCTGCCGGTGTCAGGCCCTCCAAAGCACAGGACCTAGGGTAGTTGCCTCCATTTGGGATGGCTCTGCTGGATGCTGGCCCCTTGTCCCCCCAGCCGGCATTGGGGGGCACATGACCCTTCGTATCCCCACCCCGAATTACCCTTCCCAAAAGACAAAGATTTGCCAACAATAAGCACCATAGTGAACAGTACTTTGTTGGCAGAAGAGCACTGGTCGGAGGTGGAACTTTTTTGTGGTCATAAGAGCCAACAAGCAGCAGCTACTCTACGCGACTTTTAATGACGTGGCTGATGAGACACAGTTGTGTTGCTAAAAACTGCATAGCGTACACAATACCTTTGTCTGCATGTTATAAACTGTTGTGTACATCAACAGTACCCAATAAATACAGTTATCAACAATTAAAAGTCTATACTATTTAAGTATGGCCTTGTAAATTGCCAATATTGCTGTTGGTACTTCCGCTACCTGGGAACCATTGTTTAGAGGATTTAGGTTTATACAATGGATTAGAAAACATATTGGTTAAAAACATGAGATTGTCAGGTCAAGTACTGATGTTAGCACTGGAATGCAATATTTGATGATGCAAGCTGAGTTTGAGAAAGTAGCTGTGTAGTGAATATATTGCTCTCTGAGAGGGCATGCCAGCCAGGTCACTTGTTTGAGATGCTAAAGTAAATATTGCTCTTTTTTGAAAAAGAACATTTTACCAGGCAAGAAGAACATGTTCTGTAGTTTTTTAAAAAAGGCAGAATAAGAGCGGTGTGCACAAATATAGAAACACCTCTTCTGATGTACAAACTGCTAAATGTAAGCCCAGATTTGAAGCTAAGGCTAGTTTGGCAAGTCAAACAAAGGAGAGGGCTGCTCAGAGATCATCGGTGGTACAGCTCCATTACAAAGTAGTGCAGCTCCATTAGAAGTTTCATTTGTGAGGTCCTTATAGTTTTTTTTTATTGTCGATGAATTTTCTAAATCTTTCTCTACAGGAAGTGTCACCATCTGGGTGTAAGAAGCAGGAGCATAATTCAACAAATCTCACTACAGGCTGAAACTCCATAATCCAGATTTCCTTAGCTCAGCAACACCCAAGTCCAGAATCGTTGGGGTAACCTCATGGGAGCACTCACAGGGTAAGCTGGCAGGCTGGGGTCAGGACTGTTGCCAGACTAGGGGAGGTCGAGAGAGCAGAGCTCTGTGTGGCAGCAAAGCTGCTGAGCAGAGTGAGGAATTTGCAGTCACCGGGAGTAGGGCAACAGCCAGCAGGGCACCTGGGGGGAGTGTGGAGCCCTGGGCGGCAGTGGGGCCACCGGGCAGCAGTGGAGCTGTCAAGCAGACCATGGAGTCCTGGGTGGCGACAGGACCCCCTGGGCAGTAATGGAGACTCAGATGACAGCCAGGCCTCTGGGGAGAGCCCCGGGCAGCAGCGGAGCAGTTGGGAGCACAGCGCCCTGGGCAGCAGTGGAGCCGCAGGGGGAAAAGCAGAGCTCCTTTCCGCTGAGGGGAGAGCAGGAGGCTGAGAAGAAAAGTGGAGTCCCCAGAGCATTGACCTCCCCTGATCTGGCAAATTCTCTGGTTTGGGACTTGTCAAGTGCGAAGGGTGCCAGAGCAGGGAGGTTCAACCTGAATTAGGGAGGCAGTGTGGTCAAGTCTGTAGTGCGCTCTGGTGACCTGGATTCTGTTCTGAGCTATTTTTTAAGCTTCATAATACAAAAATGGTATCAGCCAGCAGAGATTGCCATGGTTTGGCTTAAAGGCAATTCTAATATGAAGCTATTGATTTTGACTTGTGCTCTAAGAGTATGGTCTGGGTCTGGGTGGTCCAGATGGTTAAAACTGGCTTGGTGGATTCTTTCTTTAACAAGGAAAGCTGGATTGTGTGATTTACTCAGGGTGATTGGCTACAGCTACGCATGTGTGGTAAAAACTATCCTTGTTTATTAATTTACATTTGTGCATTGTTATTTATTAACTAGCCAATTAGCCCATCATAAGACAGGATTTTCAGGTCTCTCC
>JANRFK010004149.1:58510512-58536660 GCA_030068395.1 Apalone spinifera
TTAGAGCTCTTTAAAGATTAAGCTGTCACTTGGTACCATTATTTCTATTTTTTAATCTTTATTTTCTTTGTAACCATTTTTAAAATCTATATTTGTCAATAATTAAGTACAGCAATAGCCATTGTAACCACATGCTTTATAAATCTCCTTAATAAACCTGTAACTGGTTAAGTTTTAACCCTGACTCCTTCAGTTGCTGTAACAGAATCAAGCACAATTTAAAAAGATCTCCAGCCGGTCATAAGGAACAGATACAGGCAGAGCTGGGCATTTGGCAGATCCGTGGGGCATCTTTCAGCCTTCCCTAGGCTGCCTGCTGCGAAGGGATCCTGAATCCTAGCAGTAAAAATCTGAGATGTAATAAGCTCTCCCTGTAAACTCTGGGGCTTCTGTCAGTCTGTTGGCTGCCCGCTGCGAAGGGACCTGGTCCTGGTGGTCAAAGACACGGACGTTAAACTTCTCGGGGCGCCCATCAGCCTCCCTAGGCTGCCTGCTGCGACAGGACCTTGTGTCCCAGCAGTTGAAGACTCAGGTGTAACACACACACAGCCCTGACCATCGGCTGACAGCTGGCAAGGCCGCAGGGAGGTTGATTTAATAGACATTGAACAGTAGAAGCAAAGGACCAGCAACATGATTTCCCAGCTCTCCTTGGGACACCACAAGTGCGGCCTAGACTCTAGTTTAAAAATCATTCTGTTAATAGTAAAATATTACTACGTTTGCATTACAAACAACACACAGGAAAGTTTATTTCTACTGGGATTTGAAAAAGGCTATACTAATATTCCTGCTGGACTTAAGACTTTGTAATCAATGAGTCACTTAGGTCAAGTTTGGTTCTACTTTTTTCTAAAAAGACATCTAATTTACTCTTGAATAAGTGATCACCATAAAGCAATACATTATTTCTGTTTGAGTCTTAATTACAATTTTTCAGTTCATTTGTATTTTTCTTCAAGCCACTACAGTCTCTGAGTAATTGCAGTTTATTAAATATAAATTTTCCAGTATAGCATAATACTATAGGTGCTCGTTAGTAGCAATGCAATGATGCTCATTTGCTATGTTGCTCCTAACAGCAACAGTCACTTTATGGACAGTGGCTTCTGAACAAAAGTGTATGAAGAGTTAATGGTGTTTTGGAAGAGGTGGGGCAACCACATTGTGCGTAGAACAAATCTGGGAGGGTGGGGAACCCCACGGTGGAAGGAATGAAGTAGCAGAAGAATTATTCACCCTGTGCAATAACTGAGGTTCTTGGAGCTGTGCATCCCTAGTGATGCTCTACTGTAGGTACAACAGTGTCTGGGAATGGGAAATTTTTGGTAGCAGTGCCCATTGTACCACACATGCACTCTTCCCTGTTCCACACTGTGAGGGGCATGCTTCTATAGTGCTGTGAGGTCCAACTGCCTTCTCAGGTCCTTTTCTACTGCAGAGCTTAATCTTTCAGCAATGAAGCAGAGGGAAGGTGGGTGGGTGGTGGAATAAAATTGGGACATACACCTTGAAGAACCTCAGTTATAGCATAGGGTAAATAATCCTCTTTTTTGAGTGAAGTCCCTATGAGTACTCCACTGTAGGTTGACTATAAAGCGGTGCTTCTAGTTTGAAAGATGAGGCTTCAGAGCAGCATTTAATGAAGATAGGACAGTGCATCTTAGAAGGGCATCTGACATTATGCCAGTCACATTGTGCATTGTGCGTAGTGTTGGTTAAAAGCGACTGTGGGAGCCCAAGAGGTTGTTCTGCAAATGTCAGTAACTGGGACATTGTTGAGAAAGCCAATTGAGGTGGACAGTGTGTGTGTTGAATGTGCTCAAGTTCCAGTAGGCGATTGTTAATTATGTAGTTGGTAGGAAAACTGTACACCATGTGCAATGCACTTGGAAAGGTGGACATGATTGTGCCCCTTGACCTCTTGGTAACTGAAAGGAATAAAAGTGGCAAATTTAGAATGTCTGTCCAGGTAAAAGGCTAATATTTACCTGATGCCCAAGGTGTTTAATGCTGCCTTCTGCAGGGAAGGGAGATAGGTTGATTTAAATGAAAGGAAGACTGTACCTTGGATTAAGTTCCCTGTAAGTTGTGTGGCTGAGCAGCAGCCTATTTAGTGCCATGCAGATGTTCACAGAACCTTCCTGGGGATGTGCCTCAGCTGGGAGAAGGGTGTTCCTTCCCCAGACCTCAACATAGTCCAGCTCCCCACCTACCAGGGGAGGGGAGGTCATATCCCAGCTGTGGTTGGAATGACCTGGACCTGCCATGATCAAGGTGTTCCTACCCCTGCTTGAACCCAGCTGCAGTGAGGCAGCCCTCCCAGCCCAAACGGGATGCCTATCCTGCAGCCTCAGCTCCAGAGTTGCTGCGGCAGGCAAGGGTGCTTCTCTTCCCCACCCAGGTGCTGCTGTAAGAAGAGGGAGTCCTTTCTCCCCCCACTCCATAGCCCTGGAGCACCTCCTGCATCCCAAACCCCTTATCTTCAGCCCCACCCCAGATCTCACCCCGCAGCCAGAGCCATCACACCCATTCACCCCAAATCTTTGCCCCAGCGCTGAGCCCCCTCCCACATGCCAACCCATTGGCTCCTCCCCTCATGAATTTTATGATGTGCACCAATATGAAGTAGACATGTCAATGTATAGACAATGACATGATTAACCAATAAACCTAGGCTTATCGCTTAATACTGTCGACTACACACATTCCTCCCTCCCCCTTGCTGCCTCTGCTACAGAGGCAGCAAGGGGAGGTGAGGAGCCAGCTTTAAGCCAGCTTACCATGAGCACCAGATCTGCCTACCCTCCCCACCTGCACTGCTGCCTCTGATAGAGAAGCAGCAGTGCAGAGGGTGAAAGTGACAGTATGCCGGTTCCACCTGCCCCCACTTGCTGCCTCTTAGAGAGGTGGTGGTGGTGGGTGGCCTAAAAGGTAGCAGTGCAGTGGAGGGGACAGGGAAGGCTGCTGCAAAGCAATTTCTGTCTGCAGGGAGCTTGAACCCCCCCACAGACAGGGGCTGCTGCCTCGCGGCACAGCTGCCTCTGTATGAGAGGCAGCAGGAGGGAGCTGGTCTGCTGCCTCGTTCCCAGGGGCTAACAAATAGTCGTATAACCACTAAAATATGATGCGGTTACATGACTGTTCAATTACAAACTATCTAACATCCCTAATATGAAGGTGGTGTGTCACACATCACTTCCATATTGGTGCCCTTATCAGAATTCATTCTGCAGATGGGAAAGATTAGAGGGAACATTGACCTTGGGTAAGAGTTTTGCATGTTGATGTAGTGTAATCTTGTCTTTGTGCAAAACGGTTTAGAATGGCTATGCCACAAGCACCAATTTCTCCTACCGATCAGGCAGAGGTAATGGTGAAAATAAATGCTGTTTTCATGAACAGATCAATATAAAAGCATGTTGCCATGGGCTCCAAAAGTGGTCTGGGTCAGAGTGCCAAGCTAGGGTGAGATTTTGTAATGTGAGGGTAAAGGTTCTGGATACCTTTCAGGAATCTCTTCATTACTAGATGAGTGAAAACAGAGTTGACAGCTATATTGGATTGTAATGTGATGGCAATCAAGTGTACATGAATGGAATTGATAGATAACCCCAACCTTTTAAGGTGTAAAGTATAGTCTAAGATGAGTGGTAAAAAAGTGTTCATTGCTGTGATAAGATCAGAACCTTGTCCATTTTTGATGTTAGTGCAGCAAGTTGTGACATGTCTGTCATTCAAGAGGACATTTTTTATTGTCTCTAAACAGGTCACCTCTGAATCATGAAACCATGGATAATTCATGTCTTCAGATACAGTAGCTGTGGATTGGGATGGAGGATTTGACCCATATTCTGTGAGAAGCAGGGTGGACTTGGTTGCAGAGAGATCAGAGTACATAAATATATCAAAACTGTTGTGGCCATGCTGGAGCTATAAAGATGACCCAGTCTCAATCCCCTTGCATCTTATGAAGCACTTGAAACAAGAGGGAAAAGGGGGCAAAGCAAAGAGTAGAAGAGCATCCCATGTGAAGAGGAACTCATCTCCCAGAGATATGAGGCTTTGACCTGCTCTTGGGCAGAGCTGAGAACTTTTGGTATTTTCTGATGTGGCAAAAAGATTTGTGACTGGCAATCACCAGCAGTTGAATAGGTGGTGTAGGGTTTGTGTAACTAGCCATGACTTCTGGTCTTGGGAGTATCTCCTGCTCAGTGGGTGTGCTTGGGTGTTCTGGTGTCCAGGTAGGTATGTAAGCTATAGGGCTGGAGCACCAGGGAAGTGAAGTGTCTTAATTGGTAGCCACATCAGTGAAGGTTGGAAGTTTTTGGAGGGTGGTGGTGGTTTTTTTTTTTTTTGCTTCGCTTCTTACTTGTGTAGTCTCCAACTGATTTTTCTGTGGGTCAGTGGCCCCCGACCCAAAAAAGTTTCCCCACTCCTGCCATAAATAAGACAATGTTGAAACCTTTGTATTAGATGTAAATTAATATTTTACTTTATTTAAAATGAAGTTTAGTAAACTAAGAATGAGAAAGTTAAAATGCTTAATCTGTCCAATAATTTAAATTAATATTTCCTTTCTTACTGGTTAAATTAAATCATTCTCCTTAGCTGCAGCACTAGCAAAATGGCTCGGGAGTAATTATATAATTAACTTCAAGTTTCCATTAGCAGCTGGTGGTCTGCAGAAAGGTTTGCATCGAGCCAGGTGGGCCATGGGCCAAAAAAGTTTGAGAACCTCTGCTTTATAGCCTTCCATTTTGAAAGAAATTTTGTCATTCATTTACAATGAAGGCACAACATCTGAAACAGTACTATAAATTACTAACACTAAACAAACATCAATAAATTAATATTTTATTTTTCCAAAAGACTGTCATCTCTTCATTACTTTACAATTGGTATATTTAAGTTAGCTAACATTTTTGGTTATATATTACTTGCATAAGCAGCATTCCTTAATCCCTGAAATTTAAAAAAAACGCTATTTTGTATTTAGATTAAATGTTTTAATTACTGTCTTGTCTAATTTAATCTACTTGATTTTTGAGGTCTAATTTGCGCTGACTAAAGAAGCTAATCTGCGATGTCATTTGCTATCTACCAGTCAACAAGTCAGTGACTGCTTATAACAGCATTTCATTTTAAGACTAATATTAGATATAAAACACATTACACATATAGCCTCCATTGAATGTACTGCTAACATGCAATACCCTTTGCTAATAGATGTTCTAGCATTAAATGGTGACATAGCAATACATTTTAGTAGTAAAGTGTCTTTTGGGATCTGGGAAAGTGACAAATGGCCAAAATTGAGAGAAGTGTGGAAAAAAGGGAAAAACAGACAATAAAATTGCAGGTAAACACAGGGGGAAGGAATCAGACACCACAAGCATAATCAGCAGAGTTATCACAACTTACACCATGGCTGATTTTAACCTAATGTCTCAAACAAAACAAAAAAAGCAGATCCAGATGAGGTCAGACAAGTGCTGGGAAATAAAAGTAGGTACAGTGAAGTGCAAAATCACCTATTACAAAAATTCCTGCAAAATAACACGTTAATGTTGACTTTTTTTGGTTTGGGGTAATCAGTGGGTCACTGGCCCACTCCAACACATTTCTGAAAGGAATCACTGAGTGCAGGTATGTATCAGGAGCCAAATGACAAACTCAAGAACAACTGTGGTCACACACCTCAGTAAATGAACAGTTATTTCTAATTTTCAACCAGTTCCTTGAATTTAAAGGTTAGCATTCATTCCAATCCAGTGTTTTATCAACTGGTGTGCAATAGCTTGACTCGGTGGCACAAAGAAAGAATACTGGTTTCCTTTAATGAGAACGTCCACAACCTGCAATACATACAGATTTTGGGTTGGTAAATTTATCTTATAAACACATGGAATGCAAATTTTATGAATATAGGAATTTCCAAACTGGAGTGATCTTGTGGTTCTCTCCATCTATATTATCATTTCTCTGATGGCCATTACCAGATGCTTCAGAGGTGCAAGAGATCAGTGGGAAGGTTTTTTAACCTGTCAAGTAGTAAGTGAATTATGCACTAAAGCCTGCAAACTCACTCTTGTAATACCTTCTAATGTAATTGTATACACTTTCATTAACCATATACATGTCTAATCTTTTTGTGAAGCTGATTGCTAAGGCAGGAATCACCAGATGGCACTGTTACACTAACCTAAAAGTCCTTTTTCTTTGTGTGTGAACAAGCTTTTAGTTTGAGAAGAAAATCTTGTTTATTTTTCTGATGCAGATTTTTGGGGAGCTGTGGCAGACACCATTGGGATTTAATAGCTAATTAAATCCTAGAGGCAGAGTTGCTCTCTGAAAAGCAAGCATTAGTGTTTATACTAGGGATCACCCTCATGCTATTTGTGATCATCTCTGTTCAAAACATGTATATACTGTTTAAAATAAACAAGTTGCTCTAAGAATATTCCTAGACTTCATGCTACTGATGTCTTCTTTAATGGGAAACTGACTTGCAAAGCTCCAACATTTGAAATTTCTCTGCAGATAGGTGACACAGTTAAGATATGGGACTAACGGTCTCACTGAGCAATGAGGTGCAGAAATTACATGGTGTATTTATTTAAAATATTTCCTTTCATAAATTGTAAATATGCTTTCTATTTTTATGAATACTGCCCCTGGTTTTGTATTATGAGAAATAGTAAAGAGGAGCTCCTGATTTAACTTCTCTATATCATTCATTATTTTACACTTTTACATGCCCTCTCTATTAGTGATATTAAGAAGCGGTTAATTGACTAATTGAGTAGTTGATAGAATTTTTATCGACTACTCGGTTAGTTAATAAGAGAAGGCAGCCCAGCTCGCACCGGGACCCACCCCCACTGCGACTCTGCAGTTTAAATGTAGTAAGAGCCTGGCTGCCTGCCCGCCTGATCCTTGTAAACTGCAGAGCCGCAGTGAGGGTAGATCCCAGATGCAGTGCCAACCAGGCTTCCTGTCTGACTGGAGCAGCCCCTGTCCCTGGTCAGCTTGGGCAACCGCAGACAGGGCCTGCTGCTGGAACAGACTGCCCTGCCATCCCCTCCGCACTGCTACCTCTGATAGAGGGAGGGAAGGAAGCGCAGGGACGGGGAAGGAAGCGGCACTATGGAAATGGTGCTGGGGTGCACCAAGGAGGGGGGAAAATGTGAGTAGTTGACTAACCAATAAGGCTACTTGCTTAAATACCTACTCTCTATCATGTTCTCTTTTATTCCAACTTCTCCTCACAGCAAAGTCTTTTTATGCTTCTATAATTTTCTCAGCTTCTCTTAGTACCACTTTTTTTTTTCAATTCCAGTTGAAGATATAGCTCTGATACATACAGTGGCATTATAATTTTTTAAATTAATTTTCTATTTCATTATTTTTTCTATCAATGGGTATGGGGTTTATCATCAATGAAAACTGAGATGTTTCCATTGAATTCTCTGCAATAATTCCTGGGTCTTTTACGGAGTGGTCAAATTTAATTTAAAACCCAGAAATGT
The DNA here is from genome assembly GCA_030068395.1 of Apalone spinifera. Classification (NCBI taxonomy): domain Eukaryota; kingdom Metazoa; phylum Chordata; order Testudines; family Trionychidae; genus Apalone; species Apalone spinifera. The sequence continues at coordinate 58,518,045 of JANRFK010004149.1, forward strand.
GTACATCTAGTTAAAATTGTGCCCTCCAATGTGAATTACCTTCTCATTACAGTAAGATGCACAAAAGAGGGATGTTAAAAGTTGGCTAAATAGATAACTGTGTAACTACTGAAAATTTCAGTAGCTATATTGTTACACACTGTGGGCTCTTCAGTATAAAGCTTAAATAAGTAGCAAAACCTCCGCTTCAGGAGCCAGGGCAGCAGCGGGCAGCCCTGCCTGCCTAGCTCCTGGGAAGGAGGCTTTGCTCCACCAAAGCTGCCTCCCTGGGAGCTGGCTGAGTTTAACTGACACCATTAACCAATAAGCATCAGCTTATCAGTTAAACAGTTAGTCAGTTACTCTAACATCCCTAGCACGAAGTACCCTCACTTCATGCTATGAACATATTTGCAGTATTTTAAAATTAGTTTTTGATAGATTCTTTCAAATTAAGGACAAAATATTGTCACAGAAATGACGGATTCTGTGACTTTCAGAGACTTTCACTTCAGTCCTGTGCCCTGAGGTGGCCCTGGACTGTCAGCCCTTACCAGGTAGTCAGATGCCCCTATTATTTTTAATACAAGTCAAAGGCTTCTGTGAATTTTTGCTTATTGCCCAAGACTTGTATCTAAGGCAGCAGCAAGGGAAGGGGTACACACGGGAAGCTGGCTTAAAAGCTGCTCCCCTCCTCTCCCAAACCCTAACCCTTCCCCCCCACCATCCCCATGGAGATGGTGCTGGGAAAACCGGCTCCTGCTTTCCCTGCACTTGCTGTCTCTCTCTAATAGCGGCAGCAGAGGGAAGCGACTAGTTGAGCCACTACTCGACTACGTGATAACCTTACTTCAGACAGTGAAGAATTACATAATAAAAACAGACCAGAGATATGAGGAAGATGGAATTGAAAGCAATACGAAAGTAGAAAACAATGCACACATCTTTCCCCTTGACCTCTATTTTTAAGGTTTTACGTGGAGTAATATGGCCTGGTGCCACCTTCACTCTCAGTGAATGCAGTTTTTGTTATTTATAGAACACCACAGACACACATTTGCTTTACATATAGAAGACAAGGACCCCACCCCAAAGAACTTGCAGTTTAAAGTATATATAATTATGTAATGCTAACCGACAGAAAAGGTAGGAGAAGGAATTCAGCAACAACAAAATCGTCATGTAATTTGTTTTATATTATGTTTAAAATTCCTTCAACAGAGTTTTTCATTAGTTTTTTAGTTTTATCCATTTAGACTCTGATCCTGAAGTGTGCTGCACAGTAAACTGTAGATCCGGAGTTTACAACTGTATACAAAAAAATGCCAAAAAATAACAAATCCTTTTCTGCCTCTCAAAAATATAAAATATTTCTAATTTTTTTTAAAAGAAAAAGCCTAAAAATGAATGCTTGTTAACATTTTGTATCTAGATGTAAGAAAAACCTGAAGAAATAAATGGAAAGGAATTAGAATAACTAACAGATTCTTCCCCAAGAGAAGCACTGAATAATTAACCATGGCAAGAATGTCTTGTAATAGGCCTGCAGTTTGCACAGAATTATCATGCAGTCTTTTATGAGCCAACCTTTCACTGGCTGTGTGTAATTTACAATTACAAAAGTAATCACTATATGATGTAAAGCATATAAGCACTTATTCAACTTGCTGAAAAAGAGTGCATCCCTATTGTACACTAGAATGGATACAGTCACAGAACAATCAATAAGAGAGAGAAATTAAATTGAACTTTACCTGTTCTCTAGTGAACCAACGGGCATCCTCTATTTCATTCTTGTCAACTCTAATTTCTGTAGATACTGCAACAGCTAAGCAACCAATCATTAAGGAGGAGGGCATTGGCCATGGTTGACAAGAGACATACTGAACATGACCAATTTTGACTCCACTCTCCTCCTCTACTTCTCTTCGAACAGCATCTTCTATTGTTTCCCCTAATCAAACAGGGCAAAGAACAAGCATCCCATGAAAATTCTCCCAGCAAGGATTATATTTTGTGCTTTGAAGTGACTCAAAAGATTTAAAACTGCCTTGAACATTTATCTACGGGGTGCAGCTCCTAGATTAAGACACAGATCTGAAGTGTGAAAAGCAGAAGCACAATAAAAGAAAGGCGGGCACCAAAGCAACATTTTCAGAATGAATAAAAATAACAATTATAAAAATATTAGAATACCAATCATAATGCATATTTTCTATGTATAGGTACCATTACTCCTTGAAATTGCTATGAGACATGTATAGAAAATAACATACTTTACCTCAAATTAACTTTGAAACAAATAATAATTTGCTAAAAAGTAAATAATTTTGTTAACTTTAACTTAAGATTTTCACTATGACTAGAATAGTGTGAAATGTTACAGTTTAAAAATTAAAAAGTCTTTCAAAATATGTCATTCAACAGTAAAAAGATGGTGGCTATTCAACTACACGCACACCCATGCCTACATTACCCACTCAGACACATTCTTCATCTCTTCAAGGAGGGCCCTTTGCACCTCAAAATATATAAAGAAACAAAATACACACATTAAATTTCTCTCTCTCGAATTGTAATGGAGAACTTAACTCCACCCGCATGAACATTAATATTTATTCACTGTGGACTTATGTACAGCAGGTGAGTTTATAATACATTATTTGTATAGTAAAAGCTTTGTTATCCAACACTCTTTTAACTGGAAAACTTTGTAAACCAGCATTGCCCCCACCACAATCCTGTTGCATCTTCAGGCATGTGTGCCTGACTCTTGCCTGTCCAGCCAGCAGTTACGAGGCTTCTGACAGACAGCAGCACTGTCAGCCAGTATCAGCAGCAGCTGCCTTCTTCCCCTTCAGCCTGCCTCAAGCTGCTGGGAGTCGGATCTGCCAGTAGAGGGTAGGGACAGAGCAATAAGCGTTGTTATCTGGCACATTCAATTAACCAGTAACACCCATTCTCCATGAGTGTCAACAACAAAGCTTTTGGTATACATGGGTAATGTCTGAGGCCAGTTAATTTTCCTACCTTCTGGCTCTTATTTTTGAAAATCTTGGTCTACAAACTTCAGAAGTCTAGTATCCTATATATTTCCCATATAAGAAGGAGTTTTGTTCATCAAAAGGATGAGCTGCCAGGTATGACTAAAACATGAATAAATGTCACCTTTATTCTGTAAAAGCTCAAGTGCAAAGAAATACACCACCCTTCTGCCAAATGGGATGGTGATGAGTACCACTTGGTACAGTAATATAAAACTCAGGATTCTATCTCTTTTATGTCTTGACAGTGCCTCTTGCTCCTTTTCTTCTGTGGATAAAAACCAATTATTTTCTTCCAGCTTTGCTTTAGATATGCAAGTGCCATCTCCCCTGCCCGAATTAACATATTGTAACACAGACATTATTGTTACGTAACTCCTAATCTTTTTCTTAAATTCTATCGTCAAAGGCTCCTTAAAGTAGATAATCTAGGAGTCAACATAGTGTATTATCTGCAGCTATTTCCAAAATTCCCTTCTCTGAAGTTTAAATTGGATCTGCAGTTACTGGAATTTCTCTCATGCAGATTTCAATATACTATGCATCATCCGGGTTTTTTGTTCTGACTAGAAAGAGACTAGCCCATTACTGCAGAAGGTTGTGTTTAACCAACTGGGCATTTCACTGCCAGGTAAGAGGCAGTCCTTTCATAGTCATTTCATAATTAATAAAAGGTTGGATAACATATATAGATAAAAGGGGAAGACAGGACAAGTGAGGAAAAAAATCTAAACTTTTTCAATGTCTAAAATAATATTTGACTCAATTCTTATGTTATCTGAACCGGTTCATTCAATCATACAACAGAAATCAGTCACACAGAGAATTTTTGGATCTAGCTATGCATTATGGTTCCTTTAGTGAATAAAACAAATTAGTGTGTTTCATGAAATAATTTTTGCCCCTTTTCCATACAAAGGAATGTCACAACAACAAACTACATTTAAATTACACTTAAGGATACTGACAAAAACCAAGCAATTCAATATTAAGCCATAATCTCTGCCCTTAACATGTGCAATCAAGCACCCTTCTTCTCCCCTGCTGTTCATTTGTACTAAAAACTTCACAGTAATGAATGAGTGGTTTATTTCTACTGAATTCTCTAGACAATAAAGGAGACGTTTCAGCTGAAAGGGATGCCAACAAGCTGAAACTCTCATGTGTGTAAACATGTTGCACTCATTATAATTTTGTTATTACCTGAAACTATTATTGCTGAAAACAATCACTTTTTTGGCCTTGATTCTGCAAACACTTAAGCACATACTAAATTGTAAGCATGAGAAGTCCTGCTGACTTGAATTTTAGTTTCTTCCTGGCCAAATATATTCTCATTAATACCATCAGGAGAAAGAAACAAATCCATAATAAGTAAAGTGGGTGGAATATTTATTATAAAACATATATAATAAATACTATACACATTTAGTTGACCTAATGTGGATCAAATGCCTGACATGCTTTTCAAAGTATAGTACTGTTTAAAATCAGGAAAATCCTTTTGATAAACTCCAGGCAATTTCAAGGGTAAGTTGGGACAGAAATACAAAATGAACTGACACTAAAGCCATGAAGAAAATCTCACCAGGCTCTACAAATCCAGCAAGGCAGGTAAACAAGCCAGGAGGAAACCTCTTCTGCCTGCCTAAAAGGCACTGGTTCCCATCTGGATGAAGGACTTGCATTATCACTACAGGATCTGGAATGTATGTAAAATAAATATATTCATATTTAACTTTTTGCAGGCTCAAAATAAAGTAATAAATTGCAGACATATATAATTTTTTTTTAATATTCAGGGTATAAATACAGATATAGCACATTTAAGAGCTTAAAATTCCAATTCTGTAGATGCCCTCAATAGGATGACCATATTTCCCTATGCTGAAAACATATTGAAATGAGTTCAATTAGGGATGTTAAATTTAGATTAACTGACTAATTGAATAGTTGATACAATTTGCATCGACTATTCTATTAGACTATAAGGGTGCCTCTCCTGGGGCTGTTGCTATGCTTCAAAGATGAAAGCGCTGTGGGAAGCATAGCCAGCGGGGGACTCAAGCAGTCCCCCAGTGGCCCCGTGATCCACGTGGCATTTCAAAGCGGCAGCACCACGTGAAGCCTGGGGTCAACTGAGGACTCCCCTGCTGATCCTGGGCTCCACACGATGCTGCCACATTGAAGCACCCTCTTTTCTTCTCCCCACTTTGCTGCCTCTTTCTGATAGAGGCAGCTAGGGGTGGGGAAGTGACTAGTGTGTCAACTATTTCAATTCATCTCATGCAAGTACTATAGTGCAATCGCTTTATTGTGAAATGTAAATGTATTTTTTTTACATAACTGCACAATGTAAAACTTTAGAGCTTATAAGTCCTACTTCTTGTTCAGCCAACTGCTGAGATAATGCTTCCCACTTCTTATTTACAGTTGTCATCAGAAAGTAAGAACAGACATTTGCATGGGACTTTTGTAGCCAGCATTGCTTATTTATGTGCCAGATATGCTAAATATTCCTATATTCCTTCTTGATTCAGCCACTGTTCCAGAGGACATGCTTCCATGCTGATGACTCTCGTTAAATGACTAAACTACTTGGGGGAAATTGTATGTCTATTGGCTCTGTTTTACCCACATTCTGCCATATATTTCATGTTATCGTAGTCTCCAATGATTATTCAGCACATATTGTTTGTTTTACAAAGACTTGCTGCAGTTTCACAAAATGCAAAGAAGGTACTAAGGTGAGATTTCTAAAGATAGCTACCATATGGTTTTGTTTTCTGCTTAACCTTCTTAGGGGAGGGTATATTAATAGAGATGCCCTAGAGCTGTTGCTACACTTCAAAAGCAGAGGCGCCCTATTGACTAATAGAATAGTCGATGCAAAATGCATCAACTATTTGATTAGTCAATTACCTAATACTTAACATCCTTAATGGAGGATAAGTCCATCAATAGCTATTAGCCAGGATGGGTAGGAATGGTGTCCCTAGCTTCTGTTTGTCTGGAAATGGGTGACAGAGGAGGGATCATTTGATGATTACCTGTAATGTTCCCTCCCTCTGGGGCATCTGGTATTGGCCACTGTCGGCAGACAGGGTACTGGGCTAGATGGACTATTGGTCTGACCCAGTATGGCAGTTCTTATGTTCTTAAGAATCTCAAGTGCCTTCCAAAATCTGAGAGGGATGAGGTGTGGAGCAGGCTTTCAGATGTTTTAAAAGAACACCACTCTTGATGTGGAAACTACAGAACCCAAACCACCAAAAAAGAAAATCAACTTTATTTTGGTGTCATCTGACTCAGATGATGAAAATGAACATGCTCTGCTATGGATTGTTATTGAGCAGAAACTGTCATCAGCATGGATTCTTGACTCTGTAATGATGCTTGAAGCATGAAGGAACATATGAATCTTTTGCTCATTAAAATATCTTGTGACGTTGGCTACAACAGTCCATGCAAATGCCTAGTTTTACTTTCACTGACATTGTGAACAGGAGGCAAGAGCCATTATATCCTGCAAATGTAAATGTGAAATATTACAAAAACAGGAGTTGTTTAATCTGGAGAAAAAAAGATTGAGGGGGGGCATATAAGTCTCAAGTAGGTAAAATAATTTTATAAAGAGGGAGGTGATAAGTTGTTTCTCAAGTCCACTAAAGCCAGGACAAGAAGTATGGATTTAAATTGTAACAAGGAGGATTTAAGTTAGACATTATGAAAATTTTCCTAATTGTAAGGGCAGTTAAGCACTGGAACAAATTACCTGAGGAGTTTGTGGAATCTCTGTCATTGGATGTTTTAAAGAACAAGTTAGACAAACAGCTATAGAGGATGGATGGCTTACATCATAGGTGGGGAATATTTTCTGGTTGGATGCTACCCACCAACAGAATTAGTTGGGGGCCACACACAAGTGAGAAGCAAAAAAACAAAAACAAAGAAAGCCCCAAGCCCTCATTAACCTAGCCCCCCAGTCAGAACAAAACAAAACTCTTACAACAGACCTGGTTACCAAATTAGAAGACCCCCCCCCAAAACAAAACAAAACAAAAAACACCCACAAACAAACCCAAAACAAAACAAGCCTAAATAGATACTTATCACTCACACTCGACTCAGGACACTGGAGCGCCTCTGGCTTGGACCTTTCCCCAGCAGCGGGAAGAGTCAGTACTTGTGTTCCAGATCCATGGGCAGACTTGCTACAGGACTGGATCACAAGTGCTGGCTCAGCCAGCTGCAGGGGGAAGCCCCATGGAGCAAATCAAAGAAAACAGGGGGCCAGATCCAACCCGTGGGTCCTGTGTTCCTCACCTCTGATCTAGATAATACTTAAGCCTGCCTCAGTGCACGGTACTGGCCTAGATGGCCTATCACGGTCCTTTCCAATCCTACATTTCTGATTCTATGATACAAGGAGTTTTCTTCAGACAATTGTTTATTTTTATGATATTCTTACCAATTCTTGGGTATGATGTATTGTGAACACCTTGGAGGCTAGGACAATCTTCTTTTAAACAAGTCTTCTTGTAGCCTCCTTCTTCAATCTTGGTTGAGCTGCCACATGTTGGGCAGAATTGGTATCTGTTATGCCATGCTAGCACAGATCTGGCCTGGGCTACTATGCCTTTAAAATAATGTATCAAAATGATAGAGTCATATAAAATCAAATTACAAATCTTTTAAACTATATAGCATAAGAATATTCTTGTAATTCAACAGGAAAATCAAACTAATAGCACAGCTCAAAATGTTCTCTTGATAATCTCATATTGTTCCAATTCCCCTATATGTTTTTCCTTTGTAATTATGTTAATTTGAGGCCTGCATTGTCCTGAATCCTGTGCAGTTAATTACACTAGTGCAGGATATAACAGCTTAACAATAATTGTAACTGTGTTCCGCCTTCCATGGTCCCTAGATGGCACCAACATTAGGTTTCCAGCCACCAGCTGGGGAAAGATCCACATCTCTCTTCCTCCAGATGGAGGATTAAGGCTGCACAGCTCCCTGATTTACACTGCAATATCCTACGCAAGCTGGTTTGACTAAAGGCCAACACTTGTGCTTTGCTTTCTCTTCAAGTGGCTATGAACAATGTTATTACTAACAGCTATAAGAGATTTTTCTAGGCAAGTGCATTTATTCTTAAGATAAAAGTATTAGAGAAAGAACATAAAGAAAACATTATACAACAGTCTTATGGGGCCCTACTAGTCCAGATATTCCAGTCCTTGGTTGGAGCCCAACATGGATAGATGGTCCTGTTTGTTTGCTGGTTCAGAAAGATGGTTCTGAATCAATTTAAACTCAGTCTATTTATTTTAAAAGCTCTTCGTCCGCTGGTTTCTGGAAAATCCAGTCTGACCTACTATATGAAAAATCTTCCCAGGGATAGTACTTCTCTGGGGATATTTATAATTAAGTAATTTACCTTAATCATCCCCTACTGTTTTTAGATCCTGATGAAGCAGTAGTAACCCTCCCTACATAGAGGTAAATAAACTCCTGGGGCCACAGTGTTATATAAACCATTCATAAACTTAACACAATATATTCCCAACAGATATTGCATACACTTGGAATATTATTGCCTGGTTTTGCACACATTATTATCTTTCACCGGTGGAGGCAAATTTTTGCACAAGCAGTGGTAGCTAGTGAAAAAGTTTGGTCATGGATCTATATACTCCTGGAAAAAACACAATTTGCCTGTACTACAGCAGCTCCCCGAGTTGTGAACGGTCGAGTTAAGACCGTTTGCACTTACGACCAAAGCTCCCATGCAGCGGTCGTAAAGACGGTCCCCGAGTTATGAATGCGACCCGTGCTTATGATCAGCGTGGTCGCATATAACTCAATGGGGTCTGAGTTACGAACGGATCGAGTTACGGCCAAGTGTTTGGTCTGTAACTCGTTCGTATCTCGGGGAGAGGCTGTAGTTGGCCATCTCTTTTCTTTTTAAAATTGAAATTTCTATTAAAAAAAACAAACAAACACCTTTGCACCTTTTATGTGAGGATCTCAACACGTACTACAAACAATTAAACAAAAAAACCTCTCTTGTGTTAAAGACATATATTATTACAGATTATTATGGGCACACAAACTGGGCAAGGATTTGCTGAAGATCAAGCAATTAAACAGTAGGATAGGAGCAAAAATAGGCACCAACAGCGAAGTCCTTCCATGGACTTGATCCCACACTTTTCTGTCACTCTTTTCAGACTGGAGTTGCTAAAAGTTATATTTTGGACACCTTACCAGCTTCTCTTTCAGGCAACTGCAGCAATGCAGGCATCGGAGGATGAAGAAAATAACAGTCTTCATGTTTCTGTTTAAACTGTTCAGCAAAGGTGGCATCTATGCTAAGGGCAAACCAAGCAACCAGTCCATCATCTTCATCTTCCTTCAGAACTCTTCCATTCAGAGAAGCCAACTGAAGTTCTACTCCAAGATATATCAAGGTGACTTCTTCAGTCTGACTTATATATTCCTTTACATCCTTGTGGCACAGTCTGCAAAGCCTGACTTCAGGCTGCTGAGAACTATCTTCACCACCACCCAAAGTGACCAAAGGGCTTAAATTTGAGAAAAGGATGTATATTGTAGCTGGATGATTTTGTTTTCTGTTTAACCATTTAGAATCTGTTCTTTTATCACTTCTTCTATCCAGAAGTGTCCTGCTAAAATAATTTTCATATTCTCTTACATAATTTGGCAGAAAAAAAGGCTTCTGCCCACCTTTAACATTTGCTAGTAAACTGGCTATATGCTTATACCCCCAAAATTTAGCAATATCCAGTGCAGTCTGCCTTGATTTATTGACAATGGACCTGTCAGACCTATATATAGAAAAGAAAAATGATGGTTACCATAGTGACTGTGATTCTGTAAAAGTCTTGCTGGACGACATTTTCATTGTAAGTCACATCCATATCACCACTGAGCTTTGGGGACCTTTAGGAAAGCAGTCCCAACTGAGGCCATGCATGTATTCTTTCACAGTACTGAACATTTAGAAATGTGATGATAAAATGACCATATGGTCCCAACACTTTCACTTCTATTGCTAAATACAAGTGCCGGTGTCTTAGATTCCAAGGCAAGAAGGGACTACTGTGATCATCTAGTTTGACTGTCTGTCTAACAGACAAAGAACTTCTTCAATAATAATTCCTATAGCATATCTTTAAGAAAAACATCCAAATATGATTTAAAAATTGTCAGGATGAAGAATCCACTATGGCCCACAGTAAATTGTTTTAATGATTTATTACTCTCATTGTTAAAAATGTATACCTTATTTCCAGTTTGAATTTGTCTAGCTCCTGAATTGTGTTACCCCTTTTTCTGATAGTTTAAAGAGCCCTTATGAAATATTTATTCACCATGTAGATACTCGCAGACGGTAATCAAGTCACCCTGTAACATTCTTTATTAAGCTAAACTGACTGAGCTCCCTGAGTCTGTGAAGGCAGGTTTTTCTAATTCTTTACTTTACACTTCTCTGAAGCCTCTCTAATTTATCAACTATCTTCTTGAATTGGGCAGAGATTTCTAGCAATGGTTGCATCAATGCGATGTACAGAGGTAAAACACTGTCTCTGTTCCTACTGGTGTCACATGACAGTAAGATTTGGAGATAATTCTCTCATATTTTATAACTACCTAATTAACTTTAATGCAATACAATATTAGAAATTAAAGACGTTTTGGATCAAAACCCTAGAAATTGTTCCAGGCCTGGAAAGAACAGGTTTCCCTGCAGAAGGGGAAGAAGTAAGGCACATGGACTACATGACCCTTTCATATCTTTGGCTCTGAATGTTCAGTTCTGCAAGAGGGAGCTCATGAAGCTGTACTGGGTGATGCTTTCTAGAAGGATCTCAAAGATACCAAAAGACACTCCAGAAGTGAGAATATGTGGAGGCAACACTATCAAAGAATAATCAGGAAAATACACTGTTACCAAAACATTTCTACTTTTAATATTTTTGTTTTTAATCACTCTCCATTTCTTGTCTAATTCATTCAATGGAACTAGATTTCAGCCTTATGGACATCACAATTCACTAACTTGGAAACAAGTGTGACACTCAAAAGAGGCAAAGGCTCTGGATGCTCGGTCTTCAAGCTGTTTTGGAAGATCTGCTGAATGAGCATTTTAAAATCATGCTTTATTTTTCATACCTGTCCACAAAATGAAAGAGCTGGAGAAAAAACTGCTATAAGGCATATATTTAACTATTCATAGAAAAAAATCAGAATACCTAATAGTACTTGCTATCATGGGATTTCAGCACATATGATCTGTTTCAGACTAGGGGAAAAAAAGATCAAACATAAATAATTAAGTCAACTATACAATTTGACAGTGAATTTTCCTTTTCTAATTAGGATAACTTGATCATTTAGGGACAAATTCTGTATCACTGACATGGCCTCCGAATGAGAAGTAGAAAGGCACTCCCCACATTCCCTTCGCACACCAGAACTTAGGGGAGCCCAACCTAGTAGAAATGAGGGGTTCAGTGGGAGAGGGCTGCCCAGAAGTGGACTTGGGGTGTGTCATGGCTCAATTCCCCAATGTGACACTCTGAGTGCAGAGATGGGGGCCAGCTAGTAGAATAAACTCTGCAAAACAAGTCTCTGTGACTCCCAGAGACAAACTTGTTTGATCTCAGGCCCCCCTGAGATCCAAAAAGACACTGATTTCTTGTTGCCACCACCCAACTGACTAAAAGAAAATATTAAATGCTTTTCCAATATACATGATTTTCCAGGGAAGAGATCATTTGGGAATCCCCTCGCCAAGGCAAAGCTCTCCCCTCAATTTCCATTTTGCTTGGAGTTGGAAAAACAAACAAACAGAGGGAATCCGCAGTGAACAATGGGCTCTGTACAGTAACTAGGCACGTAACCTTAAGGACACAACAATCAACCAATATCGGTTAATCAAAACAAAACTACTGTTGCAAGCATAGTAAATGACTAGGTGTTAGCTAGCTATGACGTGACAGACTCAGGGAAAATCACTGGGCTTTAATCCTTATTTACAAAAGAGAAAAAACAATTAGCCAGCTCAGTCATGATTTCCAAACCGCCAAACAAAGAAAACAATAAACCCTGATGGACTAACTAAACTTTTTCCTACTTACACATTTCAAGAAGTCCGTTCTTGGAGAAAGAACCCATCTCCCTCAATACCTGGGAGAAACTGCTCTGATCTCAAACAAAGAAGAGAGGAAGAAAAACCCCTTTCTCCTGGTTTGAAATTCCTATCTGCATTTTTATTGGTTGACTGCCCAACCCAACCCCCTTCCCTAGGTGCAGCTCCAGTTGCTTAACCCTTTCCTCACTCTTCAGGTAAGTCAGACTCTCCTTAGCAGCTCCTATTTACGACAGGAGGGTGCAGGAGTGGATTGAGAGTTTGTGGGTCTGGAAAGGTGTAGGGTGCAGGACAGGCTGGAAGTAGGAGCAGAAGTGGAGTGTGGGTGCAGGGTCTGGGCGGGGAGAAGGGGTTGCAGACGCATGCTGGAGATTGGAGATGGAGGGACTGGGTGGAATGGGGTGCAGGAGTGGGATGGGGATCTGGGCAGAAGGGAATGCAGGAGTGGCTGGGGGTGGGAAGGTTGGGTGGGAGGTAGGTGCAGGAGCAGGCTGGGGGTGGGGATTCTGGAAGAAAGGATGCGGGAGTGCGGAGGGGGTGCTGGTTTGGGCGATGGAGGGGTGCTTACATAGCACAGCTCCCCAAAGACACACATGGCTCCATGTCCCCCACTGTTTCCAGGCACTACCCCTGCTGCTCTTATTGGCTGCAATTATGACCAGAGTAGTGGTGGAAAAGCCTCCAGGTAGCACTTTGATGCACTGCCATTTCCCCCATCTGTGAGTGGGGGGGTGGAGGAACAGCAGAATGCGGAGCCACTTCCTCCCCTGTCAGGCAGAGCTCAAGGGTCAGATCTGGCCCAGCTTACCTGACACCAGCCTGCAAGGTTCATGCCTTCTCCCTGCAGTGGGGATCTGGCGCTAGTGTTAGTGCCAGCATCACCTCCCTGAAGCAGGGAGTAGGGGGAAGCCACAAGCCTTGGGGCGGGATCCAGGCAAGCCAGGGGCCAGATCTGGCCCCCAGGCTATAGGTTCCTCACCCCCAGAATATTAGCTGACATATCTAGCTCTAACGTGTTTGACTTCAAGGCAGACAACACAATATACAATCTAGTCAGTCTTTGACATTGATTTGTTGGGCTGATATGCTAGGAAGATACTAAGTGGTCTTCCTGTCTCTTGAAAAGCTACACTTGTAAAAGAAGTGAGGCAGTGGTACATTGAGGGAAGAGTTGAATCAACTGAAAAGTAAGTGCCAAATGATAAAGCAAAGAAATGTATCACTAAGTAGCATTAAGATCCTCTAATAAAAGATCTGGCACAGTACTATCCTAACTCAGTTGCCAGTGAGAATAGTACTAGCAATGTAGCACTGAGAAATATAAGTGAAAGAAAATACCACAGAAATACTGAGATTCTAGACAACAACTGTGCCAAGAAAGCCACTGAAACAAAACTATTTGCACTATAATGCAAAAGCAGGCTCTGTACTAACGTTAAGGCTCTGAGGAAAAAAAGTAATTGGAATATTTATATTTATTCAATTTAAAATATTGAACTTATACATGCAAGGAGAGGTGAACAATGACAATGGTTCATGCTCTACCCTGTTACCGCTATTCTCAAGAATGAAAATAACCGTAAGAGACAGGAGAGTTCCACCAATCTGAGTGAGACCCCATCAAAAAAGGTAATTTCAGAAAAGAAAAATGTTCATATGGATCTGTGTACAGTGATAGGAAAGACAGGAAGGGCCTAAGTAGATCCTATGTAAAGGGTATCTTTCTTACCCTTTTTCAAGAAGAATCTGCACAATCTCGAAGTGGCCATTTCTGGCAGCATACATCAAGGCTGTCCAACCATTCTCAGCAGCTTCGTTGATAAGGGATGGAGACTGACTACACAGTGCTGTCAACCTGACCTTGTCTCCAGTAGCAGCAAAACTGTGCAGCTGAGAAATCATTTGCTGCTTGGGGCTCCTTTCAGTGTTTGTCATTGTTTTAGCTGTGTTAAAAAAAGAAGAAACAGGTCTGAAAACATTTCTGAACAAAATTTGGATTTTGTATTATTTTTTAAAAAGAGCACTGTTATGTAACAATGAAACTCTCCCAGAATTATCACCACGAAAAATGATAAAATAATTTTTTTATGGTTGTAAGAAATATTATGAAAGTGATAGATAATAAATATCTTAACACTGCTACTTTAATCCATGGCGCGCACACATCTTGAATACTCCATGCAGTTCTGGTGGCCCTATTTAAAAATATATATATTGGTATTGGAAAAAATTCACAGAAGAGCAACAAAAATGGTCGGATGCATGCAACAGCTTCCATCTGAGGCAAATTTATCAAGTGTGGGGCTGTTTGTTTTAGAAGACATAACCAAGTGAGGCTATGGTAGGTCTATAACATTCTGAATGGTGTGAAGAAAGTGAATACGGAAGTGTTATTTACCCCTTCACATAACACAAGAACTAAGGGTCACTGGAAATCAATAGGTATCAGGTTTAAAACAAATGTAATAAAGTTAGGGATGTTAGATCTAATTTAACTGAATAACATGTAACCACACCAAATCCTATCAGTTACACAATTATTCTATAGTCCCTGGGAGCAGGGCCGGCAACCAGTGTGCTCCCAGCCCCACTCTCCCCGAGAGTGGAGTAACCCTAAGCAAGCAGGGACTGCTTGACTCCCTGCTGCTCTTCTGCCTTTTCGATGTAGTAAGAGCCACGGGTGGCTCTTACTACATTGTAAAGAGGCGCAGCGGGGATAGCAAGTGCCCCATCCCATCCTTTATTGATTACTTGATTAGTTGATTAATTGAAATTTAACATGCTTAGACTAGAGGCGCGTCTACCTGCAGGGCATGTTAGGGTGGAGGGTATATCCCAGAAGCCATGAGGTTGGTGGGGGAAACAGGGCAGGAGGATAAGGACCCACATGCTTAGGTTAGTCACAGAGATGGAACCATTTCACTCAGAGGTTGTCCCCTTTATTTAGGTCATCAGGTCATTTTGGAAGCTTGCATGATCACTGCCTCATTTTGAACATGTAGGACTTATGTATTATACATTTATTTGTCTGTCAGTTCGTTCAAGAATTCCTAAATGGTAAGAGCTAGAACCACTAAATTCAATATTCAGCTTCCTCTTATCATAACTTAAACCAATGTAAGGCTACGTCTACATTGGCATGATTTTGCACAAGAACTCTTTAGCGGAAGAGTTCTTGTGCAAAAACTCTTCCAGAAGAAAGCATCTACCCTGGCACATGCCTTTGCGCAAGAGATGTGCTTTTGCACAAGAGCATCCGTGCCAGTGTAGATGCTCTCTTGCGCAAGAAAGCTCTAATGGCCACTTTAACCATAGGGCTTTCTTGCGCAAGAAATTCATGTTGCCTGTCTACACTGGCCTCTTGCGCAAGAACAGTGGTGCAAGAGAGCTTATTTCTGAGCGGGAGCATCATAGTTCTTGCGCAAGAAGCACTGATTTCATACATTAGAATGTCAGTGTTCTTGCACAAGAACTCGTGGCCAGTGTAGACAGGCAGCAAGTTTTTGCGCAAAAGCAGCTGCTTTTGCGCAAGACTGCACCAATGTAAACACAGCCTAAGGGTTTGGTTGTGCCATAAAAATGGGATGTTCATGGAATAGGATTGCATCTCATAAAACCATACAGAAAAGAGACAACCAGACAGGTGAAAGGGCTAGCTGGGGTGCAACTATCTCCTCTGGGACTGCCCCAGCCTCCCACCGCCCATGGCTGAAGGTCTCTGCCTCGCCTCGATTCATATAGGGACATTGCTGGCTGTTCTTCATCAGGGAATGATGAGAAAGTGCATACTTTGCTGCACTCTTCATCTGGCTGGGGAGCACAGGGAGCAGATGAATCTGGACCTGCCCCAGCCAGGGGACCTGCACCCCTTCCTGGCTATGGCCTGCTAGAATTGCCCTGCTTCTTGCCTGGCACCGAGCTGCTACAGGGAGAGAGAGCTGAGGTAGTCCTCTCTTTCCAGATCAGCCTGCATACTGAACCCCTCATCCCCAGGCCCATTCTAGAGCAATGATTTAAACGAAGAAAAACAAACTTTTTTTTGAATTATGGACCTGAGCAACACTGAGGGGAGAGAGGGAGGGAGAGAGAGAGATTGTGTGTTTGTCTGCGTGAGTGTAATACATTTTCTGCCTCAGATTTACCAATAAGGTAAATCGGTTACACAGTAAATCAAAATAATAAAGATAAGAATTATTTGTAGTCTCTATTATTTTTTCTTTTTTTAAATAAGTACTTTCATTGACACATTAAAAAGCTCAATTCTATGACAGATCACAGATGCTACATTCTCCTGGATACCTACTGTGAACTACAATGGAATAAAACAGGGATTTTTCAAACTCTGGGTCTCAGCTGTGAATGTGGGACACTTTGTTTACCTACACTTTGGGAGATACAGGCGATGGCAGCTCCCCTTGACTGCGGTTCCCAGTCAATGGGAGATACAGGAAGTAGTGTGCAAGTAAACAAAGCATCCCACAGCCAGCTAGAAACGTGCCCTTACAAGCTGTGACCCAGTGTTTCAAAAGCCCTGGAATAAAACAGCCCACGGACCAAGGCTTCACTAAGTGGGATTCTTATTAATTTAACTTTGCTAGCGTGCCACAAAATATGAAAAAGGCAAACTCACGGAGAAAAGGTATTTCAAAAACATTAAATATGGACACCCTGGTGCTTGTTTCTTTTCAAGAACTTGCACACTATAAAACACGTGTCATGAGCCACCTATGCGGGCCAGTAAAGTATTTCTGGGCACGTGTCTGCAGCAGCCAGGCCGCTGTGTGCGGTTATCAGACCAGAAGCCACAAAGGGAACCGGCAGGCTCCGAGCTCACAGGAGCCGGGACGGAGCGCTGCCCGCGCTTGCAGAGGCCCGGGACTGCCCGGCTCAGCGGCGGGCGGCAGCGCTGGGAGCACGAGCAGGGCAGGAGAAGGGGCCCTGAGGCAGGAGGCGCGGCGCGGGCCCAGCAGCCGGGGGAGGCGGGGAAACGCGCTGGGCGCGCGGCGATGACTCTGGGCCCTGCCCGAGCTGGACAAACCCCGGGCCCGTTACCGTTGTGGAGCCGGGCGCAGCGGCACGCGGACAGCCGCAGCCTAGCGAGCAACAAATGTTACCGTCTGCTTCCGGTCCGTCGGCGCGGAAGCACTATGTACTTCCGGCGGATGTTGGCGCTGCGTTGCGTCAGTGTCGCGGATTCGCTTCAGGCGCCCGCGCGGGAGTGGGGCGTGCTGCGTCGCGGCGTTTCGGCGCGCGCTTCCCGCTGGCAAGCCCTGGCACGTGCGTAGAACGAGGCACTTAAGCTGGGGCTGGCAGAGGGCGCTTGTCTCGCAGCAGCGCCGCCTTCGTCGTCAGGTCACGTGACTCAGGCATTGCAGTCATGTCTTGTGTGACTGGGTAATGGCTACACTGGCGTGATCTTGCGCAAAAACTCTTTAGCACAAGAGTTCTTGCATTAAAGTAGTTGCACAAGAGAGTGTCTACACTGGCAGGTGCTTTTGCGCAAGAGGATCCACGCCAACGTAGACACTCTCTTGCGCAAGAAAGCTCTGCTGGCCATTTTAACCATAGGGCTTTTTTGCACAAGAAATTCATGTTGCCTGTCTACACTGGCCTCTTCTGGAAGAGCTCTTGTGCAAGAGGGCTTATTCCTGAGCGGGAGCATCATAGTTCCTGCGCAAGAAGCCCTGTTTTTATACAGTAGAAGTCAATTTACTTGCACAAGAACACATGGCCAGTGTAGACTGGCAGCAAGTTTTTGCACAAGAGTGGCTGCTTTGGTGCAAGATCGTGCCAGTGTAGACACAGCCTAGATGCCCACCTCACACAGGCTAAATAGCCAGAGGAGAAGTCCGCCCACCTTATGACCAAGGGCTCCTGACAGAGTTGCTCGCCCCCTGGACAAGATGGGGCTGTGGGGGAGGGGGAAACAGCTGGCTCCAGGCCTCTGGAAGGGGTGGGGCTTTGGGCAGAAGAGGCAGGGCTGGGGCAGAGGGTTGGGGTGCAAACTGTGGTGAGGTATGTGCAATCTGGGTTGGGGCTGGAGATGAGGGGATTTGAGTACAGGCTTCCCCAGTCCTCTCTTGCTGCAACAACTCTGAGCTAGATGAGAGGTGTGCTCCAGTGAGGCTGGGTTGGGCTGGAGGAAGGCTGTCTGTCTCCCAGATATGGCAGATCCCTGCTGGTAGGGTCAGTTTGGTGGGGGCAGACTTTGAGAAGCACCTCTTCCTCAGCCACAGCTGCTGGCGCTGGAGCAGACCCAACAGGGAGCTGCCATGTCTGGGGGAGAGTTGCCCATTTAGCCTCCCCCCAATCAGCAGCCCCTGCACAGCCCTGAAACACATCATGGGTATGCAATCTGGCTTTTGTGTTTTTTCTCCTTATACTATACAGTAGGGCTGCGTCTACATTG
>JANRFK010004149.1:58540187-58555302 GCA_030068395.1 Apalone spinifera
TTTCGTTCTCAGTGACCCAGAATTAGTAAAGTTTGTCTACATTTATTTCAGAAGTATTTTGGCTGTAGAGCAGTGTTTTGAAAGAACCACTGGTGTAGGAGGACTAGACCCTATATTTCATATCTTGTAAGTGGTCATGCTAACCACAAGTATACAGATTCATATTCTCTCTTTGTTTGGCCTAACAACGTAAGTATTTATCCCAGGAGCAACTGCTGAACAGGAGAAATTAACAGTACCCAAATTAGAATAACCATAGCTCCATGTTGGAGTATTCATCTGAGAAGTGGGGAGACAGCTCTAGTTCAAATCATTCCTCTCATCGGTCAGAGAAGGAAATGGAACCCAGGTTTCCTATACCCCGAATAAATACTTTAAGCATTGGGCTGAATGTTGCAAGACGGATACCGTCTTCTCCTCTAGTTAGATTTTGAATGGGACTTGATCTGGCTTCTGAACATGCCTGCAGGATTGGGCCCCTTAGATGAGATAAACACTCCTCTGACTATTTTTCCCTGTTTGTGGATTGCACTGATACTTAGTGAGGAGACAGATATCCAGACACCTACGTTTTGCACAAAAAAAAAAAAAAAAGCAAAGGAAGCAAAGCATGGAATATTGCCATGCCTCATTTGCATAATTAATTAGGCTCCATTTTTTGCACAAGAGGCTTTTGTGCAAAAAGGAGCCGTCTACACGGATCTTTTCTGTGCAAAACCCCCCTCTGGCACAAGAGCTGTTCTTCCTGAAAAAAATGTTGAAGAACGGCTCTTGCAAAAGGGGTTTTTTGCACAAAAATGGAGCCTAATTAATTATGCAAATGAGGTAGCGATAATCCACTCTTTGCCTCATTTGCATTTTTTTGCGCAAAATGGGGGCAGTGTAGACATAACTTTAGAGCAAGACAGCAGTACACATGGCCAAGGCTAGATATGTAAGCACCTAGGACATTTTTACAATGGAAATGTAGGTGCCAAGTGAATTTAAGCCAGTGGTGGGCAATCTGTGGTCCAAGGGGCACATGTAGCCCATCAGGATTCTATGTGTGGCCTGTAAGACATTTTGTTTACTGTTGACCACACACAGAGTTGCCATATTCCTCTGGCTTCATCTGCATAGTTTTTTTCCTGGTATTATTTGAGTGACATGTACATAAAGCAAAGGCACATGATTTGAGGTGTGTGCTGGCTGCTCACAACATTGAATGTAAGAGTCGTGCATTCCTGCGTCCAATTGAAGGGCTGCTACGGTTCAGTTGACAGATGCCGCAAATTCTCGGTATGGAAGCTACCCCATCTTGGGAGATCGTCTTGATTACGACAATCTTGTGCCCAACTGAGATGAAGGAGGGTTACTCATGTGACCTAGTCACTAGAGTAGGTTGTGCTGGTTTAGGCACTTACAGGATTAGGTGGCAGCTGAGCAGGAATTTTGTCAAGTGCAATTGTATCTAAAACTGTGATTAAAGCATCTTGCCACACGTTACAAAGGACTAGTTGTAATAGCAACATTTATTCTTAAATAATTATTGAGTTAATTACAGAGCAGTATGTCCAGTTCCATGTGAATTATTTAAATTGTCACTATAATGGCTAGATGTTATATGCTTCATTATAAATGATTCAGTGAACATATTAAGTAGTTCAGAAGTTCAAAATGTATGCGTTTATTGTGTATTCTTTACGTTTTGAAGCTGGGCGTTGTTCTGATTTGTCCATTAGAGGTCATTTACATGTAAGCACACCCAGGATGGAACTCTCACAGAAAGAGCTGGAATGCTGTGCAGTAAGTGCAATCAGTCAGTAAAGGAGTTGTGTGGGTTAAAGCACTCTCCTTTGTCAGGCAGCAGAAACTCTCAGGTTCCTTTGTGTTGCAAAGCAGCTGTGCAAAAGGAGGGTAAGCACTAGATGGGGCCATGTGGTCTTGATAAGCAGTCTTGGAACAGGGCCTCTTACCTGATGTCTCTTCAAGATGGAGTTGCTGTGTGCTGTCTGTTACTCCCTCTGTTCAAGAGAACAGGACTTGTACTTTTTATAAATAAATTACTTGAAGAAAATATCTGACTCTGAACCACTGATGTATGGGCCAAACCAGAAATTGATTTGTAAGGCACTGAATTCTGCTACTAGTCAGTAAAGGGGCAGCAATATCAAACAAATACTGTAGCTTGGAATACTAGATACAGGTTTAATAAGTGTTGGGTTGGTAATGTCCATTTTGGCTATACCTTTATTATGCCTTGCACGTGGCAATTTGAAATCGCATTTGTGATGGGGGCATAGATAAATGAACTCATACTTCAACACTCATTACCTTATATGAGCCTCTACATATTATTGCTCTTAAAATAGCTAATTGGTGTTCTTTTAGGGTACAAACAAACACTTAAAATCACTCAATCATGTCAATGGTAATTTTATCTGAGACTTGAATTTATTTTACTATATGTTTTAGGATTTTTTGTTTTGCATGTGCATGCTAATATTCTTATGTATATTAAACTATTTCATTATCTGTTTATTTCTAAATACTTATAAATTGTTAGTGTCATATGCTGGACCCCCATGGCAAAACCTGAATAAAATAGGTCATGGGCTATAAATCTATGTGGGAGCTGCCCTTGTGAAATCATGCTCCCGAAGAATTACTTATCAGAATTTGCTAGGCCCTATGAATCTCCTCCCTGATTCATAATTGCAGACCCACAGCTTTATATCTCCTGTGGTCTACCTGAGCTCCCCTATTCTGTCTTGCTAAAGAGAACTTCCATGGAACAGTCTCTGAGTGATCTTTCCATGAACAAATCTCTCCCCCAGGTAGAAAGGATCTGTGTCAATTGTATAGTCATTAAGAACCTTCCTTACTCATGTAGGGGTAGGTAGCAGGATTTGGGTCTTAAATGATAAGCTTTTTGGCTTTTGCTCTCAGTTATGACCGGTATCCTAGCTGTTGTAAGAGTCCATGCAAAACAATAATGCTATTGAGATCATTAATAATAATACTTCATTTTGTTGTGTATTTAATAAATTAGCCACCATGATACATTAATGTACCTGAAATGGAGCAAAATTAATATCGCTGGAAATATTTATTTTTGGTGTGTTTAGGTTAATTGATACAATAAATTCATCATTGAGCTGTTGTACACATTTTGTGTCAAAGTGACTTTGATTGATTTCTTCTTCTTCTGAATATTTATACTAAATAGCATGTCAGTGAGTTTATTGTATTTCAGTCCCTTTAGTGTAAAGTCTTAGAAAACTTACTGTAGCACTTCAGTTACCATGTTCAAATTAAGAGTGCATCTACACAGCAGAGCTTAATTTGAAATAAGCTAAGCAAATTGAGCTACGACAATTGTGTAGCTAATTTTGAAATAGCTTATTTAGAAATTCAGAGGGTCTACACAGCACTTACTTTGACACAGAGCATTCTTCCTCTGACTTCTCTTACTCCTTGTACAGTGAGGGTTACAGGAGTCAGAGTAAGAAGTCCTCCAGCTTCACAGTATTTTGATATTATTTCAAAATAACTGCCGACTGTGTAGATGCTGACTAAGTTATTTCAAAATATCGCTAGTTATTTTGAAAAAATATTTCTGTGTAGACATACCGAGTCGCTATATTTCGTCCAAATACTATACCCACACTAAGCTCAGATTTTCCACTTTTTGCATTAGAAACCTTTAATTGTTTATATTTGTATGAGTTTTAATGAGGGTTGAAAATATTTAATTACAGCTGCTCCCCCAGTTGCGAACGGTCGAGTTACGACCATTCTCACTTACGATCAAAGCTCCCATGGAGCGGTCGTAAAGGCGGTCCCTGAGTTACGAACCCGACCCGCGCTTACGAACAGCGCGGTCGCGTGTAACTCAGTGGGGTCCGAGTTATGAACAGATCGAGTTACGGGCAAGTGTTTGGTCCATAACTTGTTCGTAACTCGGAGAGAGGATGTATGTGTGTATGCTCCAAGCTCCAATTTTTTAAAATATATATGTGTACACATACACATTATTATTCAAGACATGGAAAATCAAAATTATCCACTAACCCTAATGAATTTGTAGGAGATATCAGATTCTGTTCTCTGGCTATGTAACCATCTCTGCACTTTTGGTTTTGTGTTGCATCCAAACCAGAAGGATCCTTTTTCCTGGGTCTAACTGGACATGTTCTATGATGATAGAAATATTGCAAAAATGGCTAGTTTGTTTTCCTACACTACAAATCCTAGACTCTATACTTAATCCAGATGCAAACTGCATCCTCCTTTTCTCTCTAGTTGTTAATATTTCCAGACAGTTTTAATTATATAGTATATCTTTGACTGCACATGCAAGCAGAGTACCTTTTCTTTCTTATTTTTCTTAATATGTATCTTTTGATCGCCTATGCTTTTGCCTTTAAATTTGACTTGGTTGTGATTGCAACATCTAATCTTTCACCTAGAGACACACAAAGCCATTCCTTTTGAGAGCAGTGAGTGCTAAGTGTATTCTCTAAATTGGCTGGCAGGGAACGTTGCCCAGGCAATGCATTCAGTGACCCGCTGCTGAGTGAGTATCTGCAATGCACATTAATTCCTCCAACCTGCAAGTTGAGAGCTCTGAGTCTTCTATATTCTGCAATGCATGGAATCCATGCCTGTTGCACTGTAGGGACAGATGATTTAATATTTAAAACCACAGGGATTTTACTTTGCTTTTCTATTTTTATGTATTGGTTAATTTATTATTAGAGAATAGAAATGAGTTTCTGAATCACAGGGAACATTACAGAAGCAAATGTGGGAGAGTATGATTGGAAATTACTTTTTAAAAAGTGATTTCTTCATGCTGATCATACTGTATCTGGTAGCCTGAGAGCTTTGCTATATTATCTTATAGTACCCCAGAGTCAGAGAAATGATGGAGAGAAAGTTTATGTCCACTATTAGTGCAGTGAGGAAAAAATACACACAAGTGGGTAGAACATATTTGTTTTATAAATAAAGAGTTTTTTTCAACAAATTATGTAAAGTTTCTGATTATGTAGATTCAAGGATGGCATTGAAAGCATCCAAAATGTGATATTTGTCTAACAAATAAAAATAAAACCAAGAGAAAAAGAAAAGAAATGGATAACTCACATTCTAGCCAGAATAGAGTCTCAGAGTTAGTCAGATTACAGACAAAAATAATTTATTTTGAAGATATTCAGTCTCATTCTGAAACAGCAGCAAAGTCATACACCGCTTACCAGTTCATCATTTGGGCATGTATTGCATTCTTATTACCTCATTTTAACATGTTTTACAGCGACTCTGTTTTTCCCAAGGGTTACCACACTAGGTGAAGGCTAAAAGGCAGCTTTCATTATAAAATGTTCATTGAAAGTGAACAAAAATAATAACGATGGATATGGGAAAGGAGTATGTTGCCAAACATTTTGGTTTTTGTTCAGTGCATTACAATGGATTCATCTTTTAACACTTTGACTTCAGCTCAGAACTGAAAGATGTACTTAGGGATTTAAGGCTGTATGAGGCAGGTAGAAATCAGAATGATCTGACTGGGATTCTAGAATAGCAATTGTAATGCCTCAGAATAATCCTCTCTGTGTTTCTAACCACAACTTTGCTACAATCAAACTAGACTCAGTCCCAAAAGACTCTACTCTAAGAACTGATGCTTGCTGACATAGGACATGTAGGGCTTAATCCAAAGCCCACTGAAGATAACAAGAGTCTTTTTACTGAGTTCATATTTGTTCCTTAGAGATTTGCAGTTATTTCATTGGAAGACCTTTAGCAAAGCTGGATAAATAAAGCTTCTTATTCTCTAAGTCAACTAAGTGGTATTAATGGAAGGCTTTTTGTTAGTTTTGACACAACCGTGACATATTCTACTTTTGACAAGATACAAGGAATCAAATACCATTTGTGTTGGTTATTTCTTTGTTTCTATATATGAAAGTCATTGCTATGTGTAAACCTTGGCCTTTTGTCTGTTTTATCTATTTAATGATGATAGATATATTTGTCTTCTATAGGCAGTACATTATAGGCATTAAAAAGATTGTGATTAATAAATAGTGCGAATAGACCATAAAACAAAATATTAACTCAAAAACTTGCATATATTTGATTAAATTGTTATTTTAAAGAAAGGAGGTAAAAGTACTGAAGTTTAAATAAAATTAGAGGATCAGCATCTGGCATGAAAGTTGGTAAAAGGCAAACCCATTTGTGAACTATGAACCATTAGTCATGAAGTTTGAGAAAAAATATAATCAAAAAGCTGAGTTTATCTACTTCTGAAATATTCAGATTTAGAAAAAATTGCAACACCAACGAAATATCTAATTTCTGCATGACTACTGGCTACAAAGTTACAGTACCGGATTCCCACATATGATTGGATCATCAGCCAAAAATTAGAGAGATGATAGTCACTAACAATTCCTTGACCTTCCTTAATACTTGAACAGCTCCCTTCGTAATACCCCACCTCCCAATGCCATCTCTTCTTTCTCTCCCTGAAGTGGAACCTCTGTCATTACAGTATTTATCATATCAGTAACCCTCATAAATTAATAGAATGCTCTATATTTGCAATATCATAAACATAAAAAGTACATTACAAGATTAAGGTTGTAAAGTCAAGCACTCAATAATTAGGACAGATGCCAGTATTAAGACTGCATGTATAAGCTTAACTTGGCTTTTTTGTTTTGTGTTCACATTACGATACAGTCTGGGTTGTGGGGGTGAG
The DNA here is from genome assembly GCA_030068395.1 of Apalone spinifera. Lineage (NCBI taxonomy): Eukaryota > Metazoa > Chordata > Testudines > Trionychidae > Apalone > Apalone spinifera. The sequence goes on from JANRFK010004149.1 coordinate 58,546,942, forward strand.
CTGAGGGGAGCACTGGGATTAGCTGTGCAAAGAATCTAGGATAAAAAACCAGGGAGGGATGAGCCTTGGAAAATGAACTAGAGAGGGGATGATTGAATGAGGAGCCTGTGGAGAATTTAAGTGATTTGCCTAGCATCACAAAGGAAATCTCTGTTGGAGAGGGACAGAATCCATTTCTCTGAAACAGCATTAGACTGCCCTAACCATGAGACCTTTCTCCCTCTCTCTGCTGTTCCCTTCCCATCATCCTATGCACTTTACAACTTCTGCAATAAATGAGGCAAGAGTTTTTCAGACCACAGCTTTTTTCACATCTATCCCTCCTTCTCACTCCTGGCAATGCTCTCCCCCTATAGGTTTCCAGTCCCCTTGCTCAGCCTCCCATCCCTGGCTCCCAGTCCAAGTATCCTTCAGAAAGTCCCTGTCTCCCTTCAACCCTCCTAGCTCTCAGTCTCCCCTGCAAACTCCCAGTAAGAGTCTCTGTCCCTAGCCCAGCTTTTCTAGGCTCTGTGTTCCAAATGTCTCCATTTCTCCCCCCTTCAGGTATTGTCTCCTTTGCATTCGAATCAGTTAGGTTCCTCCACACATCAGCAGGGGTACTGATAGCACAGGAGAGACATTTCTGCTCTTAATTTCAGTGCCTGGCCTCATCCTGGTCTGAAGCAACAGAGAGCATCAATTATAGGGAAAGTCCAGCTTTGCCCCTGTAGAACTGGAATAGAGCATTCTCAGGGCATGTCTACACAGCAGGCAAAGTTGAATTAAGATACACAACTTCAGCTACATCAACTGCGTAGCTGAAGTCTAAATAGCTTAATGTGGCCTTTGACGTCTACACAGCAGGAAGTCAAAGGAAGAACACTCTCCCTTCAAGTATCAGAGGGGTAGCCGTGTTAGTCTGGATCTGCAAAAGCGACAAGGAGTCCTGTGGCACCTTATAGACTCACCGATGTTTTGGAGCATAAGCTTTCGTGGGCAAAGACCTACTTCGTCAGATGCACACAGTGGAAATTTCCAGAGGCAGGTATAAATATGCAGGCCAGAATAAGGCTAGAGATAACAAGGTTGATTCAGTCAGGGAGGGTGAGGCCCACTTCTAGCAGCTGATCTGAAGGTGTGAACACCAAGAGAGGAGAAACTGCTTTTGTAGTTGGCAAGCCATTCACAGTCTTTGTTTAATCCTCAGATGATGGTGTCAGAAACTGCTGAGCTACAGTTCATCTGCAAATTTGACACCATCAGTTTAGGACCAAATTTGGGCAGATTTTCACAGAAACAGCAAGAGACACATTCCTGAAAGAAGGTCCACCTTCTTCCATCCTTGTTCCAAAACATGGGGGCATTAAATTGTAGTTTGTAATTGTACGATCTATAGATGTGTAATGCTATACATTGAAATGGGAGAAAATAACTATTAGCAGCTCTCAGAAAAATAGAGTTACAGTGGACATTAAAAATAAGCTGTCAAAAGAAATGTAACTAAAAAGCAACAGATTTCAAAGCAAACCATGTAAACTATAAAGGCTCACTTGTGAATGTTACGCTATTTAATAATTTATAATAATTGCTCTATTACTATTATTGCTCATTTAATATAGACTTTATTTACCTATATCTATGCACTTGTGTTGCTTTTGTCATCAGATTTCTATTGCAAATTTGATTTACTGGTTGGCTGAATTAATTTGTTACTTGTACATCATTTTTTAATGCTGCCAGCAGTTTACATGTTATCTTTATTTGAGTATTGAATGCCAGCAGGCGGTCATTATTATGTTATCCTATATTTAAATAATTGTTAGTACCTAGAGCATTTTTTACAGGAAACTTTTAAAAAAAAATCTAAATAAATAAATAATTTATCAAATTCAGAGGATTGTCATACATTCTGGTGATCTTTCACAATGTATGCACATTTACTTCATGTAACCTCAACTGTCAGGCGTTTTATGATGGAAATTAGCTGTCTTTTTATAGTGTTTTAAAGTGATGTTCATTATCTGAATGTTGCCTATTATATTACTATTGCCACAGGACTCATGAAATACTCTAAAGCATATTCAGTACTAAGATGTAGCTCCTAGTCCCTGTCATTTTCTAGACCACCATTCAAGGCTTTGCCATGAGCTGCCATATGTGCTTGTGCAGGATAGTATGGTTACTTAATCCCCTGTATGGGCTGTGTGCATCTGTCCACAGCCTGGGATGATGGATTAATTTTGATAGTGAAGGTGCTGACAGCCATTTAACCACACTGTAAACCTTGCATATGAGGGAAATCACTTCTAGCCAAAGAGTGCCATAGCATCCCCAACACCTCTATTGCTAGCAATTGTGTTTGGTAGCAGGGCCAGCTACTTTCTAAGTGCACACTCATGACAGCGGGTAACATCCCTTTTCATGTTAGCTCCGCTCTTGCAGGCATTTTACAAGCTCCACATGGTTTAATTTGCGGCTTACAGTGCCCCCAGTTTGGACTAATTTAATAATGGAAATGATTCAAACAATCATTGGAGTCCCAATGCAAACATCCACAGCCATCAGGGCTGTCCTTATCGGCAGAATATGCAGTTACATAGGGCACCCAAAAATTTGATGTTCACTCACTTACTTCTTCCTATCCCTGTTCTGTGTATTTTCTTCCTCTGGAGAGGAACTAGTTAAATTAAAACTGAAAAAGCCTATCAGACCTATTAGCAGAACACTGAAGCTGTGAAAAAGCCATTCAAGTGGTAATGAAGCCATTTAACAGGCATTTGCCAACTGCTGGTTGATATACACTATATTTACCTGCCTGGCAATAGGTACTGGCGATTGCAGTTCCTGTTGGCTGCAGATCACTGTACCCAGCCAATGGGAGCAGCAGGAAGTGGTACAGACTGAGGCATCACTTCCTTCAGCTCCCTTTGGCTGGGAACAGTGATCCATGGCCAACGGGAGCTGTAATTGCTAGTACCTGCAGCCATGCAGATAACTATAGCAGCTGGGGCCCACCAGGAGCTAACACTGGCAGACTGGATCTTGCACACGGGCCAATATTTGATCACCCCGGTATATACTGTCAGTTTCTGAATTAACTGTGTAAGACTACAGACCTTAGTTTAAAAATTGCATTAAAACTATTTCGTTAATGTGTTGATAAAATCACATCTCTAAAAAATCGTCATCTCCCCCAGACTGTTGTCAGGGATAGGGGCCAAGGGGCCACTTGTTTAATAGTACTTCATAGAGCCCCATAAGTCCTAAAAAATGTCCTTGATAGCCATAACTCAAAAGTTCACACTCAGTTTTTCTATCCCACTCAAAGTTCATCTTCTGTCCCAGTCTGCTTCACCCAAAATTGCCAGTCTCAGCTTTTTAACGGCTGGAGTTCAGCCCTCTGACCCTACCCCTGTTAGTCACACCCTGTTTCCTTCCCCTGTTAGTCATACCCTGCAGCTTTCAAACCCTCTGAAACAAGCTCTTCTCTACCAGATCCTTCCTACAGTTTCTTGGGCTTCAGCCTTCACTGGAGCCACCTGCTATCTTTTATAAGGAGTCACCTGATCCAAACCACGTGCATCTATTTAGTAATCAGGATTGGCTGGCCTCAGGCCCTGAAGTCCTTATGGGACATGTCATCCTGTTACACTCCCCCTCTCAGGGAGCCATTGGCTCCATTCCACCCAATGTGCTAAGCTGGTATAGAGTGGGATGGAGTAACGTAATGGCTGGAGCAACTTGTTTTTCTAAATGTAGCAAAGACAGAGGAAATTATGGCTCCCATGGGCATGTTGCCCCTTATTTATTAGCAGCTGCCTGAACTAATTCACTGAAAGTTTGGTAGGAATCTTGTCTTTTATATTGGCTGGACATGCTGTTCCAACTCACCATTTTGTTGACAGACGCCGGTAGTTTTGCTTGAAAGACCTACCACTCACCTTTCTGAAAATTACACAGGGCTGTTTATTGATATACACATTCCCGTGCAGCTCAAAGATGGCCAATTATGAGACTTCAGGAAAGCTTCAAGCATCTTCCATTCTGTGACCACTAGAAATATTATATTTGCATGGAGAATAAAAAGGCAGTGTCAGGAGATGAGTCTGGTGCCCGTCTGCTACTGTGAAAGCTTATTTACTCTGAACCATAGATGAATTTGTTGGTCAGGTCTGATGCCCACTGCATTAGACTCTCTGCATCTGCATTGTCAGGATATTCTCAATGTGAAATGAAGTGGCCACAGTAGATGGAGGGACATGGAAAGGGGAACAGAGTGGTGATTGGTGAGTTCATTGAGGGATGCCTATAGACACTAATCAGTGTAAGCACATTCACCTTTATTGCTTGCCATTTTATGATATCATTGGGCCCAGATGTTGATATAGTGACAGTGGATAGATTTTCAGTAAAGAAGATGACGTCCCATATTGCTTGTGAATGTGATAAGCATCCAGAGCATAGCCTGGAACTGAAAGTTTCATGCTGGTGATGGTTATCTTCTGAAGTAAGATTACACATGCCTCAAGGTTTGTAACGAGTTGGAGGAAGACATCTTGCTTTGCTGCCAATAACCCCTTGATATTGAAATACAGCATCTTGAGAATTGTCCCTAGCACTAGGGTTTTTGGCACTGATCCTAAAAGGGGCCCCACTGGAGACTGTTCTTTTGAATTCCTTAGACTGTGAGCCCTGGTCTACACCCTTATTTTGAAATAACAAGCAGCGTCCACACTACCAAGCCCGTTATTTCAATATAAGGAGCTGGTTATTTCAAAATAATAATGCCTGCTTTCCATGAGAATAGTGCTTATTTTGAAATAGTTATTTCGTGAGTTATTATTTTGAAATACGTTATTTTGAAATAATTTCCTAGTGTAGACATGCCCTGAGCCTGATTTTGCATTTGTCTACTTTTATTTTGCTTTGCAGTACTTACAGGGGACACCATGAGAAGGTAATATATCCATGAGTAGTTCTGAGAGGTAATTAAGTTCTCTCAAGTTTTTAAATTTGCTGGTAATGAACAGAAGGCCTATAAGATAAGGAACCTGTATCAAGCTGGAGAGAGAAAGTTACAAAGATGGAATTTACTCATTCTAGCTGAAAAGACCATCAACAAAGTTTATGGAGATTCCAGCATTGGCAATAAGGTGTTTCCAGTCACTATAAATGGTACTGCATCCCTGCTAGTGGCTAATGACCATACACAGAACTTCAGTAAATCTTTTAGCGGTACAGTCAAAACTGAGGTTGCAGAGAAGTGGCAAGCTCCTAGTACAGATTTATGTTGATGGGTCCTTTTTCAGACAAAGAGGTTGACGAGGTCTTAAAGCTTAAGAGACTAGAAAAGGCTCTAGGTCTTGATTATATTCATATGGAGATATTTCATCTAGGCCCAAAAGCTGGCTGCTTCCTCAATTATTTCTAGGACAATTACTTTCCAAAATCTTATGCAGGGTAAAGGCTGTAGTGAAACTAGGAGAACTGCTAGAAGATCTCAGGAGTTGATGACCCATCTTTCCTTTGTGTCATATATAAGCTTATGGAGAGATTGATTCTGAGATGCATCAAAGAAGTTAATGAACAACAACTGCTTTTTGTTGGGCTGGCTTCAGATGAGTTTGATATACCCAAGATCACGTAATTTGCCTAACACATTATATCAAAGATGCCTTCAAGAACAGTAAGAAAGTTGGTGCTATTTTGATGCATCTGTCAGCTGCATATGATACTGTTTGGAATGTGAATCTGACTGCCAACTTATTGCTGGCTTAGGCAGGATCTGTTTTAGTTCCTCTCTTTTTTTCAGCATATTGGCTTACAACCTAACAGGTGAGGTCAATAAATATGTATATGCAGATCCACATCTGCAAGATGAGTGGTGGTGCTTAACATGATATTGAAGGATCACTCATGCAGCATCTGAATACTCTGGCCACTTACCTCAGCCAAGACCGACATTGTGTCTACAACCATGACCACAACCTACCATCTGAATAATGGCTTGGTCAATCAGCCCCTTACAGTTTGTATTCAGGATTATCCAGTCTCTTTCCAGCTAGCTATCACATATTGAAGAGTCAAATGGCAGTCTAACATGCCAGTCTACCCAGAACACTTGAAGAACAGATTACATCCCACACTGTCTTGATCCAGGGGCTATTCGGATCCTCCTAGGGAACAGAGGCAAATGTTTACAAACCTCAGACATGGCTCTGGTATTTACTCAAGTTTCCACTGTGCAGTAGGTTGGACGAGTCAGCATATGCATCTTGTTGATTTGGAGTTGATCACAGCCATCCACTTTATTAGTGGTTGCCTTAGCTACATATTAAAACTAATTTGGCTCTCCCAAAAATGTTAACCTTAAACTACATCGAGGGTTGTGAGAGAAGAAAATGAACCGCTGAACACAAGGTTGACAATAGTTCTAAGAAGTGCAAATAAGCAATTTATATTTCCTACAAGAAGAACTGCCTACCTGCAGAAGAAAATATCTAGACTTACAGATGCTGCTTACTTGCCCATACCTGAGTTTGTGATACCTTTTGTGGCAGCTGTTCATGCACTCCTATCACATGCTGGTGGCTCAGTCTTGGATAAACAAGGACATATCAGGGTTGACAGCTACTGCCTTGCAGAGTGGCATCAACTCTGGCACAGAAGCAGGCAGTCTGATGAATTTTAGAAGCCCTAACTTCCATTCACCCAGTTTGCCACCCAGGATGTAGGCCCTGGACTAGGCTGCTGATTGGAACAGCCAGAAATTTGCACGGAAATTTCGCTTAGTTAAGATTTTGCAGCATGACTGCAGGGCAGAAATATGTATGGTCATTGGTCAAGCATGTAGTGGAGAAAGGCATAGTTAGAAAATGGGAGGGTAGACTACAACATCTTGCTGTTCTTGATGATGCAGCAGTTAAATTACTGAACAATCTGTATATCATCTTGTGACCCATACAAAAGAAAAGAACTCTTATTCTGGGTTTGTACTGACTTGAGGAAGGAAGATCTACTTTTGGGGTTTGTATGTATGTAAACAAAATATATTTTCCTTAGTTATGACAAAGAATATGCAGAATTTAAAATTTTATAACAAAACTAAGCCTTGATTTTAATGGTCTATTGTCTTTATAAGAATTCAGGATAGGTGAGTTTAGGTGAGCAAGAGGCATTTTAGTTTACTTATAAATACAGTGCACTTCTTGCATGAATTATTCCATATTGCATTATCATTAAAAAGTAGAACAATCCAAGATATGGTTTGAGAAATGATTAAAAAAATCCCAATATATCCCCCTAATACTTTTGTTTCCCCTATCAGGGCTGGCTTTAGTCATGTCTTAATTTTATAATTTAATGGTCTTACTTTACTCTTCAAAACTTTTAATTTATTTTAGTTTTTACAAACACACAGAAATCACATATAAAATTACAAATAAGCACTAGAAGACAAGGGCTTTTCTAATGTTTATTCTGTGTAATCATCTGCAAAAATAACAGGAGAGACAAAGATTGTCACATAACTGCTTCCAACTGGAATCTGGAACAATGAGTGTTTTAAAAATCAATGTTGATGATGCTTGCTTCTTATAGATTAGGCCAGTTTAACTAAGCAATATTGGTGTTCAAAAACTAGTCAGCTGGAAACCAAATTAATATCAACAGCAGGTGGCAGTGCAAGCAAAGCTTGTTTGTCTATGTGTAATCAGCCAGGTCTGGGAATATGACAGCTCTCAAGTCAGAAGCAAGTTAATTTATTTTGCACAGAGCCAAAGTCATATGACATCTTAGTAAATGCTTAACTAGACTCTAGTTAAGTTGTTTCAGAAGTTATTCGAGCTGAAAATTTCGACTAATAAGGTTAGGTGCATGTATTTTCAAGACTTTTTATCCCGAGTCTTTCTAACAGGTTTCTGTTGATCAACTGTATCTATAAAATACTATGTTTGGTTTGTTGCTTGTTTTTAAAGTATGATTGTTTTTTTAACTCTGGAAGGAAGTGAAAATTCAAAAATAATCAGAGCTTGGATGAGGGGTTTGGGCCACAGAGCTATGGGTCCAACCTGAGCATGCGCGTTTCTGTTTTTAACCTGTAATAGAGCTCTGGGAGCCTAAGTCAGTTGACCTGAACTCTGAGACATGCTGCCTTGGGCCTTTTACTTTTTTTTCAATGTGCCTGTACCCGTTGTGTCTACAGCCAGGGTTCATTACATGCATGTGGATTACTAGTATCCTATATATAGTAACCCAATCTCTGTGTCTCTGTAATAGTATAATGCTTGGGGTTGCCTCTGGGCGGCACTGTTGCCTCTGTAACGTCCATCGTCTCCAGCCGTGGCGCTCGGCTGACTTCTGCGCCGCTCAGCAGGGGCTGCC